>OU343217.1:294957375-294995145 GCA_910596185.1 Chrysanthemum makinoi | reverse complement strand
AACAATAAATATTTTTGTATGGAAATGAGGTCAATGACGTGTCTAAGAAATTTGGAATGTTTCATGGTCTAACGAGTTTGGGAACTATGGTTTTGGGAAAATGGGTCAAAAGTACACAAAAGGGTTATGCAGAAAAAGGGGTGTTTGGGACAAGGTCTATTTAAACCCATTTTGGGTCAAATGGGTCAAGAAT
The DNA here is from genome assembly GCA_910596185.1 of Chrysanthemum makinoi. Taxonomy (NCBI): domain Eukaryota; kingdom Viridiplantae; phylum Streptophyta; class Magnoliopsida; order Asterales; family Asteraceae; genus Chrysanthemum; species Chrysanthemum makinoi. The sequence goes on along the minus strand of OU343217.1, from coordinate 294,994,952 downwards.
GTTTGGAAAAACAATGTATATGGTTAATTGTTTGTAAAGTCGTTAAACTAGTTGGAGAACTAGTTAGAGAACTAGTGGAGAATAAGTTGGAGAACTAGTCGAAGTCAGTTTTCGAAAAATCATATCTTTTTAACTGTAAGTCGTCACGGGTCATGCCACCCGTCATTTCAAAGGTAATTGAGTTTAGTTTCATTTAAAAATAGTGTCAAGGTCCAGATGTTTATAGATTTTTTTAGATTGTAAAAGAGTGACAATGGGTCAGTTTTCAGGTGTACTTTTTGTGAAAAGTTTTAAAATTTTAGTCAAATCAGGCACGGGGCGTAACAACTTGGTATCAGAGCTTTGGTTTAAGTGAATTAGGTTTCCACTATAGGTTTCCTAGTCTTAAACCACTCGTTAGATGAGCTTTATGATGATAAGTATTAGATGTGTGTTTAGTGTTGATGTGTATGAGTTGTAAGCCCGTGGAGGACTTCAAGTGTTTGAATGATTAGTTAGCCGTGCACCTCGGTTGGTGTTGTTTATTATATTGTGACTATACGAATGTATGATCGAGTTATGGTAATGGAATGTGTATAGAAGTGTAAGTAGTATTAGATATGGGCTAATAAGTGAGTTAAAGTGTTATGATGTCTTAGTTATAAGGTAGACTAGTGCATGCGGCTAGTTAGAATGTTGATGCTTAGACATGAGTTAGTGATTGCAATGTGATATATGAACCATAAACTTTATGATTTGATTTTTATTATGAATGTGAGAACACTTTTTAAATGGGTGTTACCTTCTTGAACTTGTTCTTTGATGACAATAATGTCGGATGAGAGAGTTGTAAGAATCGTTACCGATTCTCATAGGGTTTGTATTACAGAATTTAGTTTTTTTTAAATTGTTTGGAAAGCCCATGCGGTTCTTATATACTCTCGGAAGTGGGGATGTAAACAGAAAAGTATATGTATCATTGATTATAGAGTGTGCGTCTTTTGTTGACCGGCTATATCATATATCTTATATATTGAAAGTTCTTAAGACTAAATGAGTGATGTTTACATACAATTTTCCATGTCGTTTTCGCTCTTTGTTCTTCACCGATTGGTTGTATAGACAAATATTCAGTCAAGAACACGTATCTATACTACTTATGATAGACTGCTTATTCATTCTAACTAAGCTGAATATGACGTTGCACTTATTTCATAATCAGGTTGAAATGTGACAAAGTGTGGTATAAACTTTTAAAACTGATAAGGTTTTAAAATGTACCTTTTGAGGGGTCGTTTAAGCCCTTATTTGATCACTTTTGTATCCGTTATTACTTAATATCGTTCATTTTCACTTTTTACGTCTCTTGAAGGCAAATTGCTGGAATGGCACTTATTTGGACTAAAGGCGCGATATATGTGAAAATGGCCAAAGTCAAGAATCGAGACACTCAGCCAGCTGATACAAGGGCGGCGTCCGAGGTGTTAGCGTGCCGCCGTCGCATCACTTTGACGGCTCGAGAGCCAAATTGCTTATTTACAAGTGACGGTGTCAGGCTTTAAAAAAGTAGGATCGTCGCAACTCGACGACCTAGATTTGATCCGACGGCGTCGGGAGAAAGGGCTGCGTCACAGCTTGTAAAGGTGACGCCGTCGCCGAATAACGTGGCCAGCGAAACCTTACTGGCGACCGACGACGCCACAAATCAAAGGACGTGCCGTATTGTAATCTTATATATAGAATCCGGTTTATAGTTTTCATGTGTAGTCTTTTGGAGTAAAACCTAAACCGAACCAAGGTTTGTACAGTATTTTTAGGGTTCTAAACACTATCTTACACCAAGATAAGTGTTTTACTTCATTAATTCAATTATGTCTTCAATTACTTGTGTATGCTTGCATGTTCTCCATGTCCGGCTAATTTACTTGTGTGTTTGCTTAGGAATATGAAACTTAATTATTGAATATTGATTGGTTGTCTCTTATCTTAATTGTTAATGATCTAGTAATGCGATAGGTCATTCGTTGTGTAGTTAATGCTTGATTAATCTTTGTGAACCTTAGACTATAACACCTAGAGTAGTTGTAGGCTAAACCATTCAAAGAGTACTTTAGAGTTAGAGTTTATAAATCCTAGAGATTTTGTAGACGAGACCTTTGGTAGTTTCAAAGAGTTAGGGACAAACGCATACCCTACGACTTTAGACACACAGCGCGATTAAGAATAAGGACGTGACAATTCAACCATCAATAGGAGATAATTAAGGAGTAATAAAACCTAAGTAAACACATCTTTAAACCATCACACGAGCACACAATAATTAGACATAGACTACATACACCTTAGATTAGATAAGTAGACAAGTAGAGTAATCGGTAGAAATACCAACCCCCAAATCTAAACCCCGAGATTCATGCCTTTCTAATTTCTAAAAACATAAAAAGATTAAAAATAATCTTCCTCAACTCCAACCTTAGCGTAGTAACTTCTCACTAGCATTCCTATTCCCCTAGAGAACGATATCAATACCTTATTACTAATACTACACTAGCGATTAGGTTCATTTTAGGGTGTTATAAAACTTGCTTTCGAAAAGAAGTTCCTTTGACCGAACGACGGCGTGCATCAATTTTGGCGCCCGTGGAATAGAATAGCTAGTTAGTAGTCCACTTCATTTAGGTTTCTTTGCTTGATTCCCATCAAGTAAAATATTTTCTCATTTTTGCTTTCATAGTCTATCCCTTCTTCTGACCTTTCTTTATTCGTAACCCCATCACTTTTCATCATGGAAGGTGATAACCCACCACCATTCATCATCCTACCACCAAATGACCCGCCAAGAGCCCGTGCTCTTGGTGAATACTCGAGACCAAGCCACCTAGGCTATAGGAACACCATTGAGCTTCCCGTCCAAGCCCAAACTACGGCCCTGCGATCCGACACCATCCGGTTGGTGCAAAACGGATGTGCATTCCATGGACTTCGTTCAAGATCCTAATCGGCATATTAAGGATTTCCTTAAAATAGTCGATTCCATCGACCTTGATGCTACTACTCGGGAGACCACGCGTCTGCGTCTCTTCAATTCTCTACTATGGGACTAAGCTAGTAATTGGCTTGAGCGACTTCCTGCCGGCTCCATCTCAAGTTGGGATGATCTCACCTCTCGCTTCTTTGCTCAATTTTTCCCACCGGGAGAACCACTAAACTTAGACGAGACATCTTAACGTTTCAACAACTTCAAGGTGAGTCTCTCTACAAAGCATGGACTCGATTCAAGGACCTACTCCATAAACTCCCTCATCATGGCATTGATCTTTGGCTTCAAATCCAAATCTTCTATGACCATATCGATTTCATCACTCGACGATACATTGATCAAGCCACCGGTGGAAGGCTCGGGACTTTAATGCGAGAGAAATCTTGGATATTATAGAAGAGCTTGTGATCAAAGCTACTAAGATTGAATGAATCTCTTGAAACCCTATTAATGGTTAATGCCATATCAACTCCTCTTGAATCTCGGCATCACCGAGGAGCAAATGAGTGCTATTGAGAGAAGGATTGATTATCTTATGGAAAGGCATAAAAGAGCTCCCATAAATCCTCGAGATGCGTCAATTCCGCCAATTCCACCAACCACCGAACACCTTTTTTGGAATCCCCAAGTCGTGAGCAAAACCCCAATTCCGAAAGGCGCTTCCGTTCTACTTCCCCAATACCACTCTCACCAAGCTTTAAGGAACAAATGGGGAGTACAAGATGGCCATTTGGAAGAAGATTAGCTAATTTGAAGAGGACAAAAAAATGACTGAAATGATGAACTGGTAAAAGAATATACCAAGACAAAAGTTCCCAAAAGGTACTAGTAAAAGCACGATTGTCCTCCCACTTGCGTTTGTTAACGCCATTTCCATTATGCAGGATGGAAAGGTTGAGGTGAAAAGAAAAGCAAGCAGGAGAGTGAGAACCTAATAATGAGCCTGAGACCATTGAGTACTACCTTAAGCACGAAATTAACAGAAAAACCATTGCAAACCAAGTAAACCACTTTAGGTACAATGAGGTTCTTAGGGAAGCCCTTGAAGGAAAAATAGAAGAGGTATGTATACTATATGGGACCTCTAGAGTTGGTTCTAAAAACCATTAACAAAAAAGAACACCAGCAGAACTGCATACCATGTAGCATAGGTGATATTGATAATATAAATGCCTTAGCCGATCGTGTCCATGTGAACATAATGCCATTATCAATCTATAATAAGTTGACTAGGAGAAGCCACCAAAGACCGATCTTAGACTTTCCTTAGCTAATCACACCTATGTCTACCCCATAGGATATTTTTAATAGAGGTGGCTAATATCGTTTATCCGCTGGATTTCGTGATCATAGATGTTGAGGAAGATAGAAACATGCCACTCATTCTTGGGACACCATTTCTGCGCCAAGGCAACCATCAAATGCGGGAGGGCATCATGATACTTAAAATTGGAAAAGGTGCAACTGATACCCATCGCTCCAAGATATCCTCTTAAGATCACGGAGAAGATTACGGGTGAAAGTCCACAAGTCCCTAGCAATATAGTTAAGAAGAAAATGAATGATTGGGAAAAAGGTCTTAGAAATTTTATGGTTCAAGGATTGCATGCAACATTGTGGAAGCCTGATAAGAAGTTAGGAAATAATCCCACTTCGATACCAAAGGCACAAAGGAATTTCTAAAGGAGAAAAAGCTGCAAATCCTGAGGATAAAGCACGAAATCAGGTAGAAACAGAAAAAAAGATGGTTTGGGCCTTTTGATGAAACCAATCTAAAGTATAAAACCGTCACCATAATAGACGACGTTGGCAAGGAATCCACGGTAAGCATACAATGTCTACTTTTGAAAGGCGAAGGAAGGAGATGACGGTAATGAAGTCAAGAACCGACTACGAGTCTCTAGCTACAAGACTCATAAATAAAGAAAAGCTTAAAGTGGGAGGCAACCCATGCTTAATTGTTTGATTGTTAGTGTCTTATATCTTTTATTGATTGCTTATTCTCATGTTTAAATTTGTAAAAATTCTTTATTTTGTTTTTAACCTCGTCTTAATTGCATATAAAGGTATTTTACATAAATGATAAGTGTAGAGATTATTACACAGTTTTCAAAAATGTAAACATGAGAATTTCAATTAGTTAAAAGACATATATGTGTGTTTGTTCGAGCCAAATGCTTGTATCGAGTCATAATGGATGTTTTGAAATTTTTCCGATTCTAAAGATGTAAATTTTTCGAATCTTTCCAAAAATCGCAGACTAGTTTTTGTCGAGATAACTTGACGTCGAGGATCGCAACTGACAGTACGTCGAGGAAGGAGTAAAACAACAATTACTTTTTTCTCGTTTCGACGAGCTACTTATTTTTGAATTTTCGTGTCTTAATTTTCGAAATTCAGAAACATCCATTCCACAAGCATTATATCCTAGTTTAATAGAGTCTTATATATATTATTACGATTTTACGAAAGGTTTCGTTTGTTTTCTTCAATTGTCGTGAGTTTAATTTACTAAGAAGATATAAAATTGGAAGGAGCTTTTCACGTACATTCTTCTTGGAATGGACCACCACCATCCCTACCAGAGCTAGAATTAGTTTTCTTTCATTTTAAATTACCTTCCATTATGATAACTTTGATACTTGAAGAACATTGGGGACAATGTTGGTTTTAGTGTAGGAGGGAAAATAAAACGAAACTTTGAAACTATGCTTATCCTTGATTATGCTTCCAATTGCATTTGCTTAATAAACCATGAGAAAATGTCGGTTAGGGTAATTTTGGCACCAAATTTAAAAATTTTCATGACATATAGGAGTTGGCCATTAGTCTTAATAAAGCGTCTCATGGATAGGAAGTAATATGACTAGCACAAAACCCTTTACCACTTAAATTCCACCCAAAATGTGAGGATCGCACTTAGATTAGTAGGAATTAAAGCATTCATCTTTAATGCTTAGTGTGTGAACCGGTAGTATAATAGATTCTAGAACTTGTTTTGTGATGCATTCCGAGATCGCTAGTAAGACTACAGTTGTGTAGTTAGGAATAACTAAATGATAAGAGGCATTAGGATAACCCTTGTTTGATACGTAATATAATTACTTCTTCCACATCGGTTGAGTAATTCCCCCACGTGTACTCATCTTTAGTACACGATACCCCTAGTTAACCCCTCAGAGCCTATCCTTTTGCGGTTCTCGTGATGTTTCGGTTTTCCGGAATATCAATGAAGAGCATTGTTTACACACCACCCCCAAATGTACACCTCATTTAGCCTACCTTGTATGCACTCACTTTTAGTGCATTATTGTTATCACCTAAACCCTTAGTTCAATTATCTAGTTGCTTGCATAAGTTGCTAAGTCAAGTCATATCCTTTGTACACGGTTTTGGGACGATTGGGACTCATGGGAAAAGTTAAAGTTTATGAAATGACGGAAGAACGTTAATTTCAAATTCCCTTTATTTGCGTAATAATGTACTCCAAGTGTTTTGATCTTTTCAATTCGGGTCAAATTAGTGTTAGAGTAATAAAAACTCAAGTGTAGGGATGTGCCTATAAATCTCTATCATTTTGATGTTATCGTAGAGGATGATAGAGTAAAAGTGTATGTGGAAAAAAAAATCGAAAATAAATAGAAAAAAAAAGAAAAAAAAAAAAAAAAAAAAAAAATAAAAAAAAAAATAAAATAAAAACATACGGGCTACCATCCTACATCTATCTTTAAATTTATGTTTGTTTGTTTCAGTTATCTAGAGTCTAGAGTGTCGAGTCTTGACTTAGCAACACCATTCTTAAATGCTTGTAACATAATGATTTTTTACTTGCCACCACTAAATAGCCTATCCCACCAAACCCTTTGTTTCCCTGTAGTAAGCCCTAACAACAACTTTAAAGACCTCTTTAATAATCTTTCCTAGGTGCTTACGCCAAAGCGATGGAGGTTTGATCTATTCTCAAGCCTATGGTAATCTATGTACTAGGACCGTTAATGAGTGTTTATCTTCCATTTCCAACTTGTTATATTTCATATACACAGAGATGTGAGTATCTAAACACCCCATGTGAGGTGCTAGTATGTGATTTCCGTGTTTGTTATGACTTTTGTGGGGCTTATATGTGTTGTGGATTGTTTTAAACCAATGCTTCATGACCCTAACTTATAAATTAATTGGCTAAAAGCAAATTTGCTTGAGGACAAGCAAATACCAAGTGTAGGGATATTTGATAAGGTTTTAAAATGTACCTTTTGAGGGTCGCTTTAAGCCCTTATTTGATCACTTTTGTATCGTTATTACTTATATCGTTCATTTTCTTTTAGGTCTCTTGAAGGCAAATTCCGGAATGACACTTATTTGGACTAAAAGGCGGATATACTGAAGAAAATGGCCAAAGTCAAGAATCGAGACACTCAAGTTGAAATAAAGGGACGGCATCGAGGTGTGTTATATGTGACGCCGTCGCATCACTTTTGACTGCTCGAGCCAAATTGCTTATTTACAAGTGACGGTGTCGGGCTTTAAAAAGTAGTAGGTCGCAACTCGGGCGACCTAGATTTGATCGACCGTCGAGTGAAGGGGCTGGCGTCACAAGTAAGAGTGACGCCGTCGCAAGACTAACGCGAGCGAAACCCTTATGACGGCGGCGTCACAAATCAAAGGTGTGGCTTAGCCGCGATTGTAATCTTATATATAGAATCCGAATTTTATAGTTTTCGGTGTGTAGTCTTTTGGAGTAAAAACCTAAACCGAACCAAGGCTCATGTATACGATATTTTAGGGTTCCAAACCCTATCTTACACCAAGATAAGTGTTTTACTTCATTAATTCAATTATGTCTTCAATTACTTGTGTGTATGCTTGCATGTTCTCCATGTCCCTGCTAATTTACTTGTGTGTTTGCTTAGGGACTATGAAACTTAACTATTGAATATTGATTGGTTGTCTCTTATCTTAATTGTTAATGATCTAGTATGCGATAGGTCATCCGTTGTGTAGTTAATGCTTGATTAATCTTTGTGAACCTTAGACTATAACACCTAGAGTAGTTGTAGGCTAAACCATTCAAAGAGTACCTTAGAGTTAGAGTTTATAATTCCTAGAGATTTTGTAGATGAGACCCTTTGGTAGTTTCAAAGAGTTAGGGACAAACGCATACCCTACGACTTTTAGACACACAACGCGATTAAGAATAAGGACGTGACAATTCAACCATCAATAGGAGATAATTAAGGAGTAATAAAACCTAAGTAAACACATCTTTAAATCATCATGCGAGCACACAATAATTAGACATAGACTACATACACCTTAGATTAGATAAGTAGACAAGTAGAGTAATCGGTAGAAATACCAACCCCAAATCTAAACCCGAGATTCGTGATTTTCTAATTTCTAAAAAACATAAAAAGATAAAAAAATAATCTTCCTCAACTCCAACCTTAGCGTAGTAACTTCTCACTAGCATTCCTATTCCCCTAGAGAACGATATCAATACCCGTGGCTTACCCTAATACTACACTACAACGATTAGGTTCACTGCCTAGGGTGTTATAAAACTTGCTTGAAGAAAAGGAAGTTTCTTTGACCCCGAACGACGCGTGTAGCGTTATCAAAAACATTATTTTCTTATCATCAGCATGTTGCTAACGGCTCGATAGTTGTCGAGTAGTGCAATCTTCAATGTAGCAAAATATAAATACAAGTCTACTAATTTGTTTTGAACGATGATTTTTTCACATTTTTACTTGACCCATAACTTCTTCATTGGTGGACGACTCATGTATCACAGCAAATCAAGATTCAAACCTCGCTTAGTGAATATCTTATAATGGTCAAAGAAAAGTCAATTACCGGTTTATACATAAGAGAAGAAAAGCTCAACTTTTCCCCGATTAAGTCTAGTCAATGCGACATGGTTATGGGTTCAAGTTCACGAATTATTATGTTAAATAATACATAGAGCTAATTCCTGACCCCAAAGTACAATCATACTTACCCAAGTAACCCATTTTTTAATTTCAAAATGACTCGGCTGACTCTCGGATGAGTTTAGGCGACTCCTCTAAAATATTGGCATGTGTCCCTACATTTGTAAGAAACAGTACATGTTAAGTAAGTGTGTGGAAGGCACTAGTCTATCTAATTTCTTGAATGTGATGCCTCTTGTATCACTGGACTTCTTTTGTTTCTTTGCAAAAAAAAAGTCAAACTTCATAAATACCCTCTTATGTTTAAAATAAGCTCCCTGTGGTTAGTGAGGTATCACGAATTTAGTCCCTAATTTTTTTAGTCCCCAAATTTTTATTAATTTTCGTCCCTAATTTTTATAGTTTCATGAATTTAGTCACTAATTTTTTTATTATTTATTTAACTATTAATACATTAGAAGTTCCGTTTTATACGTTTTAGCTTTTATACGTCTTTATCCATTTTATATGCTGGTTAGTTCGTTGAGCGAAAAGTTTATACCCTTCCACACACCATTTCTTTGTGAAAGAAGTTAGACGACACCGGTTCTTATTACTATGACTTTCAAAGAGTTGTCATATCTTATTAACGGTTGTTCTCCATGCCGCTTATTCATATCACCTCGGTTTAAACACATCTTACCCAATTGTAAATGTTATATAAATAGGTGTGTAAATTGCCAAAACATAAGGTTTGTGCGCCTTTCAACCAATTCCGTCGTTTCTATTTAGCTATTTTATTGTATTGCAAGTTTGACCCCCGTTAAAAATTTAGCATTATGAAAACGGATTTTTAATGAACAGTCCCAGATGAATATGAGCCTTAGTATCGGAAAATTCCTAGATGAGACAAGTATGATACAAGCGTATAAGTAACTTGAGAATTTAGCCCTCTAGTGACTTGTACTTTTGTAACCTCTTAGCTGTTAATTGATGTTTCGGTAAGGGGGTTATTTGTAACTTCATTTGGAGGTCAAACTTTATGCTTATCGGAACCTATAAAACAAACCCAAGACCCAAGGCTGCAGCCTTTGATAAGCTGATTCAGAACCAAGTTTTCCCAGCTTGCATGCCAAGCTACGAATCAAGCCTAAGCCTGACATACCAAACCTTTCCCTTGATCGAATCACACAAAATCATAGTTAGAACCACAAGTGAGTGCATTTACAGTTTTTTAAGCACTAAAAGTGATTAAAGCTACCTGCATAATTTCTGTTGCATGTGGCCCATTTGATGCACCAAGAACTTTATCCGTCTCAGTGCTGACAATACGCTTCATGAGTGTCTTCTCGCGCCATCTGTATATACATAAATAAAAGATAAAGAGTTTGTAATAGTATTTGACATAAAACTAAAAGCACCATGCAATTGCAATATTATAAATTGATGTAGGTAAATATAAAGATAAAACCGGAAAATCACATACTCGGAGATGGAATTCTTCATAGGATTAAATCCTGATGTAAAGATCAAAATGTCCCCATTGGGTTGTTCTTCACTTAGTCCGACAACTAAAAGAGGTGGTATACTGAAATGACGCAATATAAATGTTATACGGACATTATAAATTATGAGATGAGATGTATCATTAAGGTCAAGACTCCTAGTTACTCAGAAAAAAAATTCATGAATTTTTTATGCGACCTGCAGAATGATAGAGAAGCTTGGGAATAAGGTGACATCTTACCAGAAAACAGCACGATACGGCTAGGGTGATGAGTGGAACTCAACTGTGGTGATGAGTGGTGTGTGAATGATATGTTACAAACCCAACTAGGGCTTGTATTTATATTTGCAAATTAGGGCACGATACGGCGTATGTAGATGCTTGATACGCCGTATTCCATATATCTTGAATCTTTGATGAAAAAGAAAATTCCAAGCGTATTCTGCGTATCTTTTAAATACGGCGTATGGCCATAGTTTCATGCGCCGTATATCATGGAACTTTTCTGAAAATGTGTTTCACGTACGGGTCATTTTGCTAATTTTGGTTACTTAAGTTATAATTTAGATTACATTTCATATTTTCAAAGTTAATGAACGCATATTTTTGGATAGTTAAGTAACATAAATGTTGTATTTTTACAAGTTCAGTAATGCTTACATATATTTATTATAAGTTCAATGAACTCAAAATGTAAAGTTCGTTTTAATTTAAATATATTTAAAAATAGTTTTAAGCAAAAGAAAAAAGTTTATAAGAATTTTCGTTATCTTAAAAATTGGTTTTACCAAGGTTAGTTTTTGTTAAAATTTTTGAATTTATTTCAAAAATTTTAAAGTGATACAAATTTAGTTAGAAACTACAGGAATTCAAAGAAAAGGCTATGAGACTATTCCAATAAACAGAAGTTAAGTTTAACGACCATGGATGTAATTTTTTGCATGGTTAAGGATTGTCAATTCAATTTGAAACCATTAAAGATAGTAGATGCAATTTGGGACAAACCAGAATGACGATCCATGTATATACTCAAATATTAAATATTCCATATAGGCTTTTTTCCCGTTTTTATACAAATTTAATTGGTAGCCTGTAAACGTTGGTGCAAATTAGAACAAAACATGAAAGTATATAACATGAAGTGGAACAAAAAATAATACATGTAACAATTATTTGCTATTACACGGCCAAAATAAATTAAAGTTTGTTATCTTATGCAAATTTTTTTGAAAAGTTTAGTAACATGTTTAAGCTTATGCAATATTCATTTTATGTGTGTAACGTTTGATAACATTTACTCGGAGGGAAAATAATAAATATTCGTATTTCATATCCTACAAATCTTCCTACATCTATGATTAAAGTTAAAAAATATTTTTGTGGAAAGGGACCTCATTTGAAGCCAAGCTAGCATCGTGCTATATTTGTGGACTAGGAAATTTTTAGCCTTTTAGGTTTATAAAATGAAATGCAGCAAGCTAGCCTACCCAATTACTGATGCATGTTTTGCACACTAGAAACAAATAATCAATAATTTATATGGTGATGTTATTTCTTCTTGCGTGTAAAGGAAATTAGTGTAAACATATAATCTCGCCATTGCTTCTAACTCGAAGGACCAGACTTGCTCGTTTAAAAGTTAAAAACCGACTAGCGGTTACTAGCAGTTACAACCGCCAAAACGGTTATAAAGTAGTTATAGATAGGTAGTTATAAACGGTTAAATAACCGCCAGAAACGGTTATCCCTGAACCGATGTGTCGTTTGGGATTATGTCCATTCGACTAGTATAAATACGATGTAAATGTTTCATTTATATGTTAGACGATTTTAGTTATTCAAAGATCCATATTGTTATTGTTTGCATATTTCATATCGACTCAAATCAGACGTAGGGACCAACATTTGGCATCAAGAGCCTTCTTACATCTCGTTACAAACACAATATTCATCATCCAGATTTCTTGTTAACAAGGCAACACTTACCAGCCTTGTTTAGCGAGACAGAACCAAACCCAGAAATTGTCAACGAGATACATACCAATAAAAAAAACCCAACGTGGAAGAAGAGAACCAAGACAGAAAACACAACGCTGGTCTGTGGTTCAGGAAGAAGAAAGCAGAAACATTGTTTCTGGAAAGAAGAAGTACTCGCTGAAAACCTTGTTTCAGGAGAAGGAGAAGAGAACGTTTTTTTTCAGAAGAAACGTTGTTACTTGAATAACTAGGACATAAGACAAGTCGTGATACAACTCGCTCTTTGTGTCGAAATTGCACGGAGGACACCATTCCAGTGTGGTGTTGTTTTTTTCTTTGTAGAGCATTATGCATCAACAAGAAAAAGAAAGAAGCGCTTGAATACCTTGTATAGTAGAGCTATAGCATATAAGAAGAGAAAAAACGTTGCTTGGAATTAGAAGAACACAACCGGTTTTAGAAAACAATCAAGTATTGTTTTGGAAAAAAGAGACGCTAGCGATATAAGATTATTAACAAAGAACACAACTTGATCACTTATGGTTTGTTGGAAAAATCCGAAAGGTATTTTTGGGGTGAAGCACATTCGGTGTGGAACAAAGGTAAAGAGAAAGGTTGTGAGACGCGGCAAGCAAACGTAGAAGATTACCATTTGTTGGTAAAGAAGAAAGAACAAGTAAATTAACTTGTTTCTTTGAAAATACCGAAAGGTATTTTGGAAACTTTGTGTTCGGAAAATAGCTAAGACCAAGAGTTCAAAGGCAAATCATTATTACATCGATACACAAGAAAGGAGAGAAGACAACGTGGGAAAGACGTGGTTGGTATTATACTCAAGTGCCGAAAAAAGGGGAATCTGACGTGTTTAATACACACAACAAGGTCACAAAATTCAAACTTTGGATTTCTCTTATACTTTGAATAGTATAGTTCGTTATTTACATTACTAGGAAATCCCGAGAATTATATTGATCCTATTATTAGATTCCGAAAATTTTTGTTCCTTAGTATTAAGTATATATCATACTTAGTTAGAATACCCATAGAAAGTGAAGATCATAAGCACCATCAATATGCCTGGTGAAGATGCAAGTGGCAAGTAACATCGCAAAACCCGTAACCCCTATGACACATTATCAATGCCCAAAACTCAAAGCCACAAACTACACAGTTTGGACTATACAAATTAAGGTGATACTAGAAGCACAAGGCTTATGGGAAGCAATAGAACCTAAGGTGATGTACAAGTAGATGCTAAAAGGATAAGGCAACAACTGCCTTCCTATATCAAGCATTGACCGAAGATGTGATCTTACAAGTAGCAAGTTCTAAACAAAGAAAAGATTTATGGGATTCATTAAGAAAGAGACACGTTGGAGAGAGAGTGCAACAAGCACGGTTACAATCATTGACGATTGGATTTCAGACCCTTCAAATGAAGGAGGATGAAACGGTGGATGCATTACAGCCAACCTGGCTATGCCACAAAGGCAAAAGAATTAGGAAAACCTTTGGATGAATCACTTTTAGTTCGAAAACTATTAGATTCCACACCCGATAGATTCATTCATATAGTAGCATCCATAGAACAGACAAAGATCTCGATGACATTACGTTAGATGAGATCACGGAAAACTTAAGGCATTGAGGAGAGAATAAAACTCGAAAGGGAGGACAAGTAGAAAGCCAAGATAACCCTATTATTCGCACAAGTTAACTCTAGAAATAAGAAACGATTTACCAAATTTAGGGTAGATCAAACAATTCCAGGTAATTGGCGAGAATAAGAAAAGAGATAACTCGAATAGAGGAAACTCACCTCACAATAAGAATAAAGGTGAGTGGGATAGAAAGAATTTGAAATGTTACAATTGCGGGAAACCCGAACATTTCATAAGAAATTGTAAAAGTCCACCAACAACTCAGGAACAATCAAACCTTATCTTAGAAGACGATGAACCATCATTATTAATGGCGATACAAGAGCTGAAGAAGTCTTGTTAAATGAAGAACAAGTACACCCGAAAAATATGCTACAACAGATGCTAGCATATGGTATTTAGATAATGGTGCAAGTAATCATATGACGAAACAAGGCCATTTTAAGGATATTGCACGAGCATCAGACGGCGTGCGTTTGGAGATGGATCGTATGTAGAGATAAAGGGGAGAGGTTCGATACTATTAGGATGTAGAAACCTACAACAGAAAAATGATTTGGATGTTTACTACATTTCAAACCTCAAGAGCAACATACTTAGTCTAGGACAACTTACAGAAATAGGTTGCAAGATCATCATGGATGGAAACTTACTTACTTATGATAAGAACAAGAAGTTGTTGATGAAAGTAGAACGATCTAAGAATCGACTTCAAATATTAGATTACATATAGTAGCACCTATATGTAGCGTAGGCGACCAAGCATGGTTATGGTATGCTAGATTAGGTCACCTGAACTTTGATGCGATAGACAAGATGACAAGAAAAGGGTTAGTAAACGGAATACCCAGAATAAACCATGCAGACAAATCGGGATGCATGCTTATTAGGAAAACACAGACACCTTTTTCAAACCAAGCTAAATTCAGATCAAAGAACCCATTGGACTTAGTATATGGAGATATTTGTGGTCCCATAAGTCCAACAACACACTCTGGAAAGAAGCTCATCTTCTTATTAGTAAATGATACACGTTTCATGTGGACTTACTTTCTAAACTCGAAAGATCAAGCATTCAACACATTCAAGGAATTTAAAGACAGTTGAACCAAAGTTAAAGTTGAAAATTAAGATGCTAAGAACGGATAGAGGAGGTGAATTTACATCACATGAATTCACAAAATATTGTAAGGAGAATGGAATAGAAAGAAGACAAATGACACATACTCACCGTGAGAATGGTGTAGTAGAGAGAAATAGAACAGTTTTATCAACCACTAGGAGTATGATGAAAGTATGAAGTTACCCTTAACTTATTGGGCGGAAAGCCAGGCACGCCATTTACATACTCAACAGGGTACCTACGAAAGCCCTAGTAGATAAAACACCATATGAAGCCCTCTACAATAGAAAACCAAACCTAGAATACCTAAGAATATTCGGATGCACAGCTTATGCTAAGGTAACAATACCACACTTAAAGAAGCTAGATGATAGAAGCATTCCAATGATTTACTTAGGAGTTGAAGAAGGATCTAAAGCATGTAGACTATATGATCCAAAGGGAAAGAAAAACATGTTAGTAGGGATGTGAAGTTTATGGAAACGAAACCGTGGGATTGGAACAACAATGGGAGGATACGGACCATGCACAATACGTTTTGGACTAGCTTTATGGTAGATGGAGTGACTATGATAATCCTACACCACCAACTTAGAAAACACAAATAACACGTATCAAGAACAAGAACCTATAGATCCACCCTCACCAATCACACCACCATCATACACTTACAACCCTAACTCGGAAGATGAAGAAAGAGCTACTATGAGTTCGCTCAAAGCTCGGATCCTAGATTTGATCATAGACCTATACAAGGTTTAAAGGATATTACGAAAATTTACCAAAGCGCATGAAAGTAGAAGCACCTAGCTTATTTTCACTGAAGAAGAACCCCGTAATTACAAGGAAGCATCAAAAGATGAAAAGTGGATTGAGGCCATGCAAATTGAATTAGATTCAATTAACAAAAATAACACATGGACCCTCACCACATTGCCAAAATCGAGAGGCAATAGGACTTAAGTGGGTTTATAAAACCAAGAGAGATGCACAAGGTAGGATCATAAAGTATAAAGCAAGATTAGTAGCAAAAGGTTATGTACAAGAACAAGGAATAGACTTTGATGAAGTGTTTGCACCAGTTGCTAGGATAGAGACAGTTCGATTGATATTAGCACTAGCATCATATCATGGATGGCAAGTACACCACTTAGATGTAAAATCAGCATTTTTACATGGAGAATTGAAGGAAGAAGTCTATGTTACACAACCCGAAGGTTTCATTCAACAAGGAAACCTAGGAAAAGTCTACAAGCTAACTAAAGCTTTGTATGGCTTAAGACAAGCACCTAGAGCTTGGAACGTGAAGCTTGACTGGACTCTTGAAGTCTCTAGACTTTAAGAAATGTAATCTCGAACAAGCAATCTACACAAAGAAAGCAAGAGACTACAATTATCGTTGGAGTATATGTCGATGATTTAATAATCACGGGCACTCCAAAGAAGGATGTAGACTTGTTCAAGTCCCAGATGGAAGATAAATTTGAAATGAGCGACTTAGGGTTGCTAGCATATTACCTTGGGATAGAAGTTACAGGCAGGAGGAGAAATTACAATCAAGCAAACAGGATACATTAATAAGATCTTAAAAGAGACAAGCATGACGGATAGTAATGATACGAAGACACTATGGAACCACACTAAGTTGGTGGCGGAAGATGGAGAACCGCTTGCGCATAACTTATTACCGAAGCTTAATTGTAAGTCTCAGATATTTACTACATACAAGACCAGATCTTAGTTACCCTCGGACTACTCGGAGATTATGCAAGACTCGAAGGATCATTACGAAGGCGGTGAAACAAGTAATCCGATACATCAAAGGAAAAGACTATGGAATAATATACAAGAGAAGAGGCTACAAGATTACGGATACAGCGGTGGAGTTATGGAATCAATACAGATCAAGGAAAAGGCACTACTGGCATAGTATTTTACTTTGGAGAGTCACCCATTACGGTGTACTCGAAACAACCAACAGAGCACTCTCATCATGTGAATCGAGAATTTATGGCATTTACAGGCAGAAAGCATGTCAAGCCTTATGGCTAAAACGATTACTCGGTGAATTAAACTGGATTAGAAAAAAGAAGATAACGCTTAGAGTTGACAACATATCACTATACGGCTCGTAAAGAACCCGGTTTTTCATGGAAGGAGCAAGCACATAGACATTCGCTATCATTTCATCCGTGAATGCGTAGAGAATGGTCATATCAAAGTGGAACACATAAGTGGAGAACTACAAAGAGCGAACATCTAAGCATTACCAAGACTCAAGTTCGTGACTATGCGACAAATGCTCGGAGTTCAAGACTTAGGACGAAGCAACGATCAAGATTAAGGAGGAGATTGTAAACATATAATCTCGCCATTGCTTAATCGAAGGACCGGACTTGCTCGCTTTAAAGTTAAAACCGACTAGCGGTTACTAGCAGTTACAACCGCCAAAACGGTTATAAAGTAGTTATAGATAGGTAGTTATAAACGGTTAAATAACCGCCAGAAACGGTTATCCCTGAACCGATGTGTCGTTTGGGATTATGTCCATTCGACTAGTATAAATACGATGTAAATGTTTCATTTATATGTTAGACGATTTTAGTTATTCAAAGATCCATATTGTTATTGTTTGCATATTTCATATCGACTCAAATCATAGCGTAGGGACCAACAATTAGGTGGTGTTGGGCTACATCACCATGGGTTAGAAGGAAAGATAGGTAAAGGACTTGGCGGTGGTGGCGGACTTGGTGGTGGAGTTGGAAGAGGTGGAGGGGCAGGTGGTGGACTCGGTGGTGGAGGTGGACTTGGTGGTGGTGGTGGAGGAGGTCTAGGTGGAGGTAGCGGCGGAGGTTTAGGTGGTGGTAGTGGTTTTGGGGGTGGTTCTGGTTTTGGAGGTGGCGAGGGAGGTCTAGGTGGCGGAGGAGGCGGCGGTCTTGGAGGAGGTGGTGGTTCTGGTGGAGGTTTTGAAGCGGGTGGAGGCTTTAGAAGTGGTGGTGATCTTGGAGGATGTGGTGGTTCTGGAGCGGGTGGAGGCTTTGGAAGTGGTGGTGGTCCAGGGGCGAAGCATTATAGGGGCAGGAAGGGGAGTTGGCCCCCCCTAAATTGTCACGAACAATTAGAGCTTTAGAAATTCAGAGTATGCTTATGTATTACATCCCTCAAAATATGATAAGAAAGAATAAAAGCTTATAATATGTCAAAGTTTTCCAAAAGAGCCCTCATTCATATCATTTAAACACTAGTTTTTTTTAAGGAATTCATGATGTTGCATTATTTTATTGTTTACTTTATGTTTAGTTCTTTTTCTATGTTATTTGTTTCATGATTTTTGTCTAGTCTAAACTTGAATGAATTATATATAGTGCTTTCTAAACTCTTAATCACAGGAGAAACAACATTTTACGGCAGCATGTTTCGGCCCCCCCAATCGATATGCTCAAGCTCCGCCACTGTGGTGGTCTTGGAGTCGGCGGTGGTTCCGGTGGAGGTTTTGGTGGAGGAAGTCACCATTAGACTCCTATAGTGTGCAATCGCATCTACGAAACATATTATCACGCTGAATACTCAGCTATATTCTTAGCGCTCGAATCTTGTACTATTTATTTTGTTTCCTCAAGGCTTGTCTTGATTTGCATGACTATTGACTAGTATCGTGCAATGTAATTCAGTCAGTTAACAACATATTTTTGTCATGAAGTGATCAAAATATGTTCTAGTATATCAAGATAAACAAACGAACGTACATAACATAATAGCGAGCATTCAAGAACGTAAATGAACGAATGAAACGTCGATCAGTTCATGTCCGTTCAATTATTAAACCATTGAGCAAGGGAATATCTCGTCGTTGTGCCCTCTGGTACCAGTTGCTATTAGTATATGCTTTGCTGTATAGGACAGTTTAGTGCCATCCAACTGTATCACCTCCACTTCATTTGGGCCGACAATCCTCCCATCCCCTTCAAACAGTTTGACTCCCGCATTTGAAAGTAAGCGCTTGTATACCCCATTTAGCCTCACTATTTCCTTGGTCTGCATTAACAAATATATGATGATGAGCAGTACTACCCTGATAGTTACACTTCATAATATCCAAATTCAGAAAAAAAGATTATTTAGCCAACTGAAATTTGCATATGTGCTAATACTACCTGCTCTAGAATCATTAGACAAAGAATTTACTCTTGACACTATGATTTAATGAGTGAATCCTACTAGAAGTTAGTTTGGTAAACTAAGAAGGTCTTGGGGCTCGTTTAATTTGGGATAGAAGGAATGCCATATAACTAAGAAACTCTTACACAAACATAGGCTAAAATATGAAGCCTCAGTAAAGTAACTGAATTCTCCATTTTCAACCCTTAAAAATGAATAAAATGATTATTTGACCATATCTTCAATCATATTTTCAAAAACTAAGACATTATCTGGTTTGCCTTTTCCAAATACTGGTATTATACCTAATACACGATGATAGTAGAAGAGCCTAACTTACGAGATGTTTTAAGTAACCCATGTAACAACGTTAAATATAAAACGTTAAACAACAAAACCTTTTATAATCGGTTTTAAGCTTAAACAAATTGCCTGCTAAACATCATAACATACCTTCTTCTGTAGTAGCTTTTTCTAGTCAAAACCAACATTCTCACTCACTTGCCATCCATACTCCCTTGCGTCCTACACATGTTGAAACAAGGATCAGTAAGCACAAGGAGAACTTGAAAAGCACCAAAAAAAGGGGTCTATTAATCACATGGTGACTGTTTGGCACATCAATCACATTACACGTACCGATCTTTCAAAACACAGTGTTGCACATCGGTCGTGGCCGCCGATGCCACAACCTTTCGAGGACCTATTGTTGCCGCCACGAGGGACACCGCCACTTAGCCAAGCACCTATGTGATATTGTAGCACTCTGAAACCCAACTCAATACCCCTCAACCGCTGTCCCGTACGTCCTCCACTACTACCTGGAAACAAATGACGGTACTTTTCCCCAAAATTTGTAAAGTGAGCTTCTCCAAAATATCGAGCACCATCTCCTTCATAACCCCCTTCATACAGCTTATCGCCGTCCGAGATTGCCACAACGTAGAGGTCTCGCTTACGTACAAATATTGCTATTAAATTTCGCTTCGACCTCAGGTATAGCTTAACATAACCAACAAATCTACGACGAGCAATCTCGGGAATAAACTCCTGCCACATGAACTTATTAAAGTTCATGTGTATAAACTCCTCACACATGACCTGAGGTAAGATGTTTAGTCTCATATGGATGAAAGAGATTTTGCTAATATAATAAACTTCTACCCACAAAAGAAATACAAATTCACAATAGATAATATATATTGTCAAAAGTAACTCGTTGTTAGCTAAAGTTTTTATTCTTGGTTTTGGTTATGGTTGTTGAAAGAAACTAGACTTATCACTTATATGTGTATTTATGAAGTAAACGACCTTTTAAAACTTTTTATTTAAGATCGTGTACAGGTTTATTATTAGACGAGTTTCTGTAAACAATTTAAATGTGCCATAGAAAGGAAAAGAATAAAGTATCAGATGTACCTACTTGTTGCATTTCCGAGACCACTTATTTCAACAATGAAAGAAAGGTTTTTTGCTTGTGTATAGTACAATAACAGCATAAACGAAGATGTGTTTGAGAATGTGCATCGGTTTGAGTTACGTAGGGGTTTTCCTTTGAATATATTTCTTGAACTAGTTGTAGTGATTGTGTGACCAAGACTTGGTGATAACATACTAATGACAATGGTTCTACATCGGAAGATGGTGAGTGTAATGTATGGGTGGATGATAAATGGTGTTGGTTGTATGTGTGTTGAAAATAGGTGTAGAGGGAGTGCTTATTAATAAGAATCAAGTGATTAGGTGACTAGCATTTAATTTTGTCAAATGATATATGATGTATGTATGTTACTTTTAGGTGAGATAACATACTACACACAAAAATACACCATTGCTTATTGTCAAAGGCTTGGTAACATTGATTTCAAACCCAAATTATAAATCATCAATTATATCACTTTTGTGTTGCATAAATCAACAACTCACTTTTAAGTTTGATAAAAATATATACCTTTAAATGTGAGACTTGCAGGTATGGTTATTAAAGTTGTTGAGGTTTAAAGAAGTGTCATAGAGGTGGTTGATTCATTTATTTTACACAAAAGCTTGGTTAACTTATTACTCTTTTGTTGCTTGGTTAAGTTATTGATACTAGAATTGATTTGAAAAAGTTAAGGGAACAATGGTGAAGATCCAAAGTTGTTGTTCAAGTTTTACTATGGTAAAAAAGAGACAAGTACGTAGATGATAATTTGGTCAGAATATCTTAAACATTGCCTCGCCAATACGTTTATTGAGTTCTTACATGATTTTGTAAAGGTAACATGTCCCAACAACATTTCGGCTTGAGCTCATTTATTAAACGAGCCTCGAACAAGGGTAGGAATCAAAATCAAACTAAATAGCACTAATAATTGGCCTAAGTTGGAGAGAAGTGGTAGATGACTTGTTTGGCTCCATTGGCTTTGGTGCAGCCAATGTAAGTTCTAAAACGAGAGTACCACTTTTAGAGACAATAATACCACTTCGAGAATCATGAACTTGTGAACATTTTGATGATGTTTGATAGGATTTGACCATTGATATGTAGTAAACATTCTCTTGCTTTCGGGTTTCCGCTACTTTTTCTAGCTATTGCTTTTTGTTGTCGTTGATTTTACCGAACAAACTTCTAATGATGAAATTCTGTGTATACAACTACACATATAGCGTAGCTCATTTATTACTCTTACAAAATAAAAGTCTTTTTTTAATGAAGTGACGTTTTTATAATAATAATAATAATAATAATAATAATAATAATAATAATAATACAAGTGTTTCATAATAATAATTAAAAAAAGAATAATAATAATATAAGTGATTTATACTAGTAATAATAAAAGTTAAAAATGATTTTATGTGTCTAATCTTTTATAATTATATATTAATACATATTTTATATTTGTAAGATTCATATTACTCTACATTACAGTTTTTTTTAAAGTAATTTAGATGCAATATTTTACAATTTCGTAAATACTTTGTGATGTGAACCATGTGCAATATCAGTAAATGAAGCCCAACTTCACTACCTAACATCTTTATTGAATTAGCTTTGAAAGTCTTGCTAGTCACAATCAAAATCAATGAGGATAGCTGTTAAACGTTTCAGTATGTAAAGAACACGAAATTTTTCATCATGACAAATGTATCCACCACATTAAATATAGCCTAGTTGAAGAAAAGGTTATTTGAAACATGCTACTTTTAATATTCTCCAATTTATTATTATTATTATTATTACTATTATTATTTTTATTATTATTATTATTATTATTATTATTTTTCATCTTTAGCCAAAAAATAACTTTTTCATTCAATACCTGTAATATCGGTAAGACCGTTTCGGCTACATATTCATTTTAGTATGTGGTTTGAAGAAGTCGTCAAAACGGAAAGTAACAGAAAATTTGTGTTTCACAAAAAGCAATTTGGTGATAGAGGTGCATTGTGAAGTAATTATTATGTAAAAATGGTATCAAAACTACAATCAACAATACTAGCCAAAACTACAATGACAAGCAGATGAAACCTTGAGAGAACCAAGACTGTATTTGAAACTTGTGAGAGAGATACTGCAACCCTAAAGCAGAATGAGAACTTATATACTGCAATGTTACACTTTTGAGCATAAAAGGCTCCATCAACCACAGTGTTCTTGTTTTTGTGTTTTGAGGGGTTGAATTTTTTTGTGATTTTTTATGGACTCAAGAAAAAGAAAAACAAATACAAGACTCAAATTCCAGATTCAATATCTTTAACTTTCGGAAATCAACACAAAGAGATCATGTTTGTGTAGATTGGTGTAGGAGAATAGGAGGGAGTTTACAAGGGATGACATGCTTGACTAATAAACTGTATATATATGTTGTATGCAATATGATCTACTTATGATCAAAATCTAAAAGGGGAGTTACACCAGATAGCTAGTAGTGGCCATACTTAAAGATATGATATAGAACATTTTGGAAAGATTAGAGAGGTGTAACCAAGATTAGAATGGTTACGGAGTGATTTTGCTTGTTGAACCATTATACTTGGCTTGGCATACCACTCTGGCTTATAGATATGATATAAAACATTTTGGAAAGATGCAAGCAAAAAAAAGGCCATGTACAGTCGCACACCCACTGTAGCAGAAAAAGAATGACGGTCTTTGAACAAGAACGGTCAACTATATGCAAAAAAAGAATACAAGACAGGTGTCAGGTGTGTGCAGTGATGAACTATCTTGCGCATGAAGTGGTTAAATAATGCTAACAAAATACAATAAGCCGTTCCATTTGGAATCAAATCTGTTCAAAATCTGTTTTTTGTTCTTACTATGTGGTAATCGACTTTTAGCCAGTAAAGTCCAGTTTGAATCACAACTGCATAAACTTAAACCATTCAAAACTTTTAGTTAAACTAAATGCTAGCATTGCCCTTAAACAAGTAACAAAATGAGGTTTCACCATCTTACCATCAATAAAAGAAATACCAAAAACTCGATCCAACAATCCTTCAAACGGGATTCCAGTTTCCGAAAACCAACTTGGTAGAATCTTCAATCACGGTTTCATTTATTTCCTTCCATCCAAAGTCTATTTACTACATACCCAAAACAAAAAGCATACTTGATGCGTTCATTTCATTCTTACAGATAAAAGCAAGCATAATAATGAATTAGTACCGGACCATTCCACTACCTTGCCTATTCCAATTCCTATGCTAGCAATAACGATTGCTGATGACATAATATTTGAATATTATTGCAGCTTGTGAACCAAAATAATGTATACCCACTTTGTTTATCGATGTGAGTTGTGAGGAACAACTAACCAACTAAAACTACGCGTTTAAAGGTTGGTCTTTGTTTACTAGCAGTAACAATACGCCTAGTGACTGATCGCATTGTGGAAATTCCTCTGCTGGTGAAGGGTGTATCCCCACCTATAAGATATATCGGGGTTTTCATTAGAACGAGAAAAAATGAGATCATGAAAAAACAATTGTTGTAAAGAATTGTCTAAGCTTACCTTGCTATCGAATTGTGCCTTTGTTGCACCACATTTGAGTGCAATAGCAACGCCCTATGGAATATGAACATTATTAGAAGTGGTCATACTGAACACAAGAAGTGGCAAGTCAGGAAGCTGATCAGGCTAAATTTCCTATGAATCGAGTAGGCCAGATTGACGAAAGTCGAAAACACATATTACCCAACATTTTAAATGTTACATAAACAGGTGTGTCAAGTACAATTACAAACATAAGGTTTGTCCGACTTTCAACACATTCCGACATTTCTATTTAGTTATTTTATTGTATTGCATGTTTGACCCCCGTTAAAATTTAGCAAGGCCCAAGCCACCCCTTCATATGAAAATGGAATTAAAATGAACAATCTCAGATGGAATAAGCCTTAGTACGGAAATTCCTAGATGAGACAAGTATATTTTAAGCATTAGGTCACTTTACAATTTAGCCCTCTAGCGACTTGTACTTTTGTAACCTCTTAGCCGCTGATTGATGTTTTTCAGTAAGGGGTTATTTGTAAAGTCATTTAGAGGTCGAACTTTATGCTTATCAGAACCTACAGAAACAAAACCAAGACCCAAGGCTGCAGCCTTTGATAAGCTGGTTAAGAAAAAATATATGAATATTTAGAAAAAAAGATTATTTAGCCAAATGAAATTTGCATATGTGCTAATACTACCTGCTCTAGAATCATTAGACAAAGAATTTACTCTTGACACTATGATTTAATGAGCGATGCCTACTAGAAGTTAGTTTGGTAAACTAAGAAAGTCTTGTGGCTCGTTTAATCTGGGATAGAAGGAATGCCATATAACTAAGAAACTCTTACACAAACAGAGCCTAAAATATGAAGCCTCAATAAAGTAACTAAATTCTCCAATTTCAGCCCTTAAAAAAATGAATAAAATGATTGTTTGACCATATCTTCATCAAATTTTCAAAAACTAAGACATGTCTGGTTTGCCTTTTCCAAATACTGGTGTTATACCTAATACACGACGATAGTAGAAGAGCCTAACTTACTAGATGTTTTAAGTAACCCATGTAACTTAATGGTACAGATAAGCGAGGCATAGAAATGATTAAATATAAAACGTTAAACAACAAAACCTTTTATAATCGGTTTTAAGCTTAAACAAATTGCCTGCTAAACATCAGAACATACCTTCTTCTGTAGTAGCTTTTTCCAGTCAAACCCAACATACTCACTCACTTGCCATCCATACTCCCTTGCGTGCTACACATGTTGAAACAAGGATCACTAAGCACTAAAAGAACTTGAAAAGCACCAAAAAAGGGGGTCTATTAATCACATGGTGACTTGTTTGGCACATGAATCACATTACACGTACCGATCTTTCAAAACACAGTGGTGCACATCGGCCGTAGCCGCCGATGCGACCAATACCACCATAAGGACCGCCGCAGCCACCGGGCCTACCAACATCACCACAAGGGCCGCCGCCACCGGGCCTACCACCACCACCACAAAGGCCGCCACCGAGATAGGGCCCACAACCACCACCACAAGGGCCGCCGCCGCCACCGGGCCCACCACCACCACCGTAATTCGGCTCGCCGGTATGATGAGGGTCATAATAATCCTGTAGAAAATTTGAAAACTAAATATAAACACAAAAATTTATTCTAAAGCAACTAGAAGAAATATTAAGAATCTTACCCAGGTTTGGAAAATCAATGATGACATAGCATTTGACTCTTAAAAGTCGTTGAGCAAAACAATTGATATACCTTTGTGAACCCCTTACACCATCATCAAACCCTCTAGAAAATTTGAAAACTAAATATAAACACAAAAATTTATTCTAAAGCAACTAGAAGAAATATTAAGAATCTTACCCAGGTTTGGAAAATCAATGATGACATAGCATTTGACTCTTAAAAGTCGTTGAGCGCCAAACAATTGATATACCTTTGTGAACCCCTTACACCATCATCAAACCCTCTAGCCACATGCGATATCTTGCCGGTAACCATGCCATCCAAAATAAACCGTCAACCATTCTCATATTTCTCTTCCCACCAATTTAGTGGTTGAGTGCATCCAAACTCCAATGGAATCTCGAAGGTTCTGCAAACGTGAGCAGCTTGCCTCCACATCCAATAGCGGCGACGGTTACTGCTAACGTGCCCTATGTAATATTGAAGCACTTCGAAACCCCTCGTACCTCTACCTGGAAACAAATCACGATACATCTAATCATTTTTCCTTAAACCTTATTAACTTTTAACTTTTCTAGAAAGCTATATCCGTACATAATGGCTTAAATTATTTATACTGTTGTTGAGATTATTTCTATTAGTTTTACTTCTCAAGATATTTATGTTGTGTGTCAAATTTAAAATAACTTACATAAACAAAACAATGTCAAACCTGTGTTTAATATTATGAAAATAGTCTATCCCACAGGACAAGAAGAGCTTCATCTGAAGGAAATCAAAAGCCATAAGAGAGATTGTTGGAGAAGGGGCGGAGTTTCAAAGTGTGTGTTTTTAGGGTTTACAAATGATTTTATCACATGTGTTGGGCATTTTGCCCGATTGGATTATTTTTGAAGTAGACTGGGCTACATTATTGTGGGCTGGTAATCTGGTATCCGGATATAAGTATGGAAAATGATTGAGATAAATAATTCATGTGACTAATTTTATGTCTAATATATTCATTTTGTGACATTTGTATTTCACCTATTCTTAGTTCTCTTATTTACCATTGATTTAGCCATGTGTTACAAGATCTTTGTTAGGCATAAAATTAGGCACACGAATTAGTCATGTCAATCACTAATCTATAAGTATTAAGTATATTATGGCCAAATGTTACATGCCTAAAAAAAATGTTACATAATGTTCATTTTTATCAACAAAAAGAAAGATTAATAATTACAAAACTTCAATACAATTTTGCGTAATGTCCAAAATCCAAATCTTTTTAAGATCTTCTTCAGTTATGTCCAAATTCAGATTTCCAGCATACAATACTTTACCTACCTTTGTATCATCTTTGTCTTCATATTTCCTGCAGAAATTAACATTTTCCAGGCTTCTCATTTTAATTTTTGATGTTACGATTTCCATATAAGGACTCAATGTTTCTAATCTATACTCTTTAATAAAGAGTTT
The DNA here is from genome assembly GCA_910596185.1 of Chrysanthemum makinoi. NCBI lineage: Eukaryota > Viridiplantae > Streptophyta > Magnoliopsida > Asterales > Asteraceae > Chrysanthemum > Chrysanthemum makinoi. The sequence continues at coordinate 294,967,447 of OU343217.1, read as the reverse complement.
TTGCCTTTACACCTTATAAAATTTTTCCTAATATAACTTAGCACCTCATGCTGCCATGTGTCCAATTTATTTTACCCAATATTTTGGTCAGTTTTCAAATCAAAACCAATTTGATACATAAAGTTAGGAAAGTTATTATCTCTCTAAAAAATTTCCAATATTATTGTTTATTTTGAATATCAATGATTAAAAAGTAATTATACACACGTATCCACAAATTTAATTTGTATTCGGATTTGTTAGTAGGTCTGAATTAAAAATCAATTGCAAAACACATCACTCATTATACTACCCATAGTTTTTTAAGGTTGAAACACTGAGATTGCAGTGACATTGACAAAGATGATCGGCTAAAAGTTCGTTTCAAAAATTCAAGAAAAGAATCAATATGTTGCAACAAATTAAGTAAGTGTTCTTTAAATTTTTTTCCCCTTCCAATGGGCATCTCATATATACAGTTCAATACTTATGGTTGCATGTTATATGGATTATAGGTTTTCGTTAAAAGAAGCTACTCCGATTGAGGTGAAACTATTTACGAAGGACAATGTTATTGAAGGTAAAAATATTTTTTTTTTTTATCATTTCGTAACTGTTTGCAAAAAGTATATTTGTTTTGGAATTTAAAATTGAAACACATTTGTGATATAAATCTGTTCACACCATGTGTTTGATGAAATGACAATAAAGCTTTCATATTTATTTTTTTAATTTGAGTTAGTTATGAATTAAAGTTTCATCATTAGATAATTTTTTGAGTTTGCGAGGTCTTTTAAACTCAAGATAGTTTGTTGTTCTACATGTGTGGAATTTTGCAGGTATATAATTTCTCTTTTGGTAGCAATAAGTAATAGCGTGATTGAACTAGAAGATTCGGAGTAAGGGCATCCACTATGATAAATCTTTAAAATGGGTTATACAATTAATAAATCATCAATTTATAAACTTTTTAATATTATAAACCTATTTCTACTATGGATAAACATATTCATAAAGCTTTTCATATCATAAAACACAATTAACATTTTCAAAAATAAAAATAGAAAAGAAATTAGAAAATAGTTTAGACCTCTCCAAGATATTAAACCTTTTCATTCCACCTAGGATTGAAATGGTTTCTCACTATGGTTCACAAATTTGTAAACCTCTTCAAAATGTTTTATACCTATTTAAAAACCACCATAGTGGATGCTCTAAGATTTAATCATCATCATCATCACTATACTTTATCAAGTAAGGATCCTACACATGCATCAGATTTAGCTCTGCGATTTTAATGACATTATGTATAAAAGTTTTCTCATGCTCTTAATTTGTCTAATTCTGGAGAGATAGTTTGGGTAATTAAGAACTCTCAAACTCTCTCACTTCATCTATGTTCTTAACTCATCATGTTATTTCACTTAAATGGATAATGCATATTAAAGAGTCATTTTGACGTATTTTCACAAAGGCTAATAAGAGATGACACTTGGGGATGTTAACAGAAGCCACGGGTAAGGAAAAGTTTGTCATGTTTATATATCAATACCTAATTTTAGTTTTTAACGCAATCTTTTCTTACTATACTAATGCACTCTTAGGGTTTGTTTGGGTTACTTACTGAAACTAATAAAGAGAATTTGAAGGAATCACATTTTTGAAACTTTAGCTTATAGGGGCTGTTTAGGGATGCATATAAAACCGCTTATAAAGAAAAAGTGATTGCTTTTTATATCTTATTCAAACTGCTACATATAAATGGCATTTCGAGATTATCGAGATTACTAACCACCAATGAAAATATACATAACTTTGTCCCTATACTTAAATATAGTTCATTTGGGACTATATTTTCAAAAAAGGACTTCGTTTTACCTTCAAAACTTTAATAGGATTAGGAACTGAAAAATATCTAGAGTTCTGTGCGTCATAGGTTGTGAGGTGACACCCGCCGCGCTATTGGGTATACTCCGTTAATATTTCATTTGTTTGTGTCTCATTGTACCATTTTCTTATATTCAGAGCACGTTCGTAAGCATTTGCATTGATATGAATTACCAAATAATTGTATCAAGTAACAAAAACAACCATCCTTCTACCATATTAGTTGACAATGCTTCAAGGTGTACATGGTTTAGACTTGTGATCAAAGTTTTACATTATTCTATTTGGAAACCAATATCAGTTAGAAAAGAAGTAGTATTCCACACCAAGAACACAAACTTGATATGTCATTACTAATAACATGAAAGTTGTAAGTACAAGTCTTTATTATTCAAAGACTAATTTATTTGATATCTTGATGCCCTGCTTTAACCATCTATCGATATGAGTTTACTTTTATGAAGTTGGATAATTACTGATGCAAAAAAAAAAAGTCGGTTTAATCACACTCTAAACTATCATCATTAAGGCTTTCATGTTATATTGAAGTCTTCCTTAACTCTCTACCCTATGTGTTTTAGCCTTTCCAAATGTTACTGAATATGCATTTTGTAGCCTTTCATAAGGTTACTTAATATACACAACTTAATATACATGAAAGGATTGTGTCTCCCAATAGCAAGGATTGGACAACAATTGTAAACCCATCTTTCTATTTTACATTTTTTTTATTACGAATGGTTGACATATTGTTATATTGTTAGCAAGTTGTGACTTGCAAATGAGATGTTGTATTTATCTGAAATGTTCCTTAATTAAGTTTATCGGTTTCTTACATTTTTGTAACTTTTTCTATTTTTTAAACCAACACAACTCCTTTTTGGATTTTCTTCATCTGTTCTTTTTTGAGTGTTTGGTTTTTTTTACCGGTATTAGACTAATGTTTGGATTATTACACCTACTTGGTACTGTTTGGATACTTATCGCCATTTAGGTGGTCTTTTGGATTATATGGACCAATGTATGGCGGGTTTTCTTTATATATTTGTTTCTCACACAACTTATATTCATGTATATTATATCCATATGAAGTTACATATGGAGGTTAAGAGTTTGACAACACATGAGCTCCAGCCAAGTCAAGCATCATTAGGAGGAATGCTGATATGCAATTTTTAAAGAGTTGTTTGCCACTCAAGATCCAACTATGTTTTGCTAAAGATTGAGAACACCAACTAAGTCGACCAACTAACACACGATATGTTTTTAGAATTGTATGTTTGAATTTGTAATTGTTGAGTTAGAAAGTTCAAAAGTTTATTAAAGAAACTCTCTTTGAAATTATGGTTAATTCTTATGTATTGTGATTAGGGGTGTAAACGAGCCGAGCCGCTCGTGAAAAGCTCGGGATCGGATCGGTAAAAAGCTCGAACGAGCCGAGCTTAAACGAGCTCGAGCTGAGCTCGAGCCTATTTTTTGGCTCATTTAATAATCGAGCTCGAGCCCGAGCTCTATACAAAAAGCTCGAGTAGGCTCGCGAGCCTAAACGAGCCCTAGAATTATATCGTGTATATATCGTCCTATACGATATAACGAGCTTAAAAGTAGTAAACGAGCTCAAGCTTTATGTAATTAACGAGCCGAGCTCAAAACATCATAAAATTAGTCGAGCCCGAGCTGAGCTCGAGCTTGTGAAAATTTTCACGAGCCGAGCTCGAGCTCAAAGTATAAGGCTCGAAACGAGCTCGAGCCCGAGCTCGAGCTTTATATATATAAACGAGCCGAGCTCGAGCCTTAACGAGCTCGAGCTCGGCTCGGCTCGTTTCCACCCCTAATTGTGATAAATCAATAAATTCAACTTTATTACTCACAAAACCCCTTACTCGAGTGAACTTTTTTCTCCGTATTCAGTCATACTTAAACATTTTATGTTAATTTTCTGAAGTAAGTCTTTAAAGTATTGGTACATGTTTTCTTATCATATAACCAAGTGGTAGTGCTAGCTAATCTGTTTTGATGATATTTGTAGGGGTGTTTGGTTGAGAATACTTTTAATGTTTTCGCAAAAGGATTTTCTGTGATACAATGTTGTGAAATTAAAGTGACCCTATATATTATGTACACATTACATTAACAATCATACTATTGAGGGGTTATTTGTTAATTTTTTACTGACTTTTGCAATGGGATTTGGCTTATACAATGTTAAATTTTGTTGTACATTATTTCTCGCTTGAAGCTTTTGGCCAACTTTTGCTGATCATTAGGGGTGTTTGGATAATTAAAGAAAAAAAAAAGACACATCTTAATGGTGTTTAGGTCACTTAATAGTGTAATATTTACCATGTACATGTTTATGTTGACTACATGAGTTCAAATGCTACAACAATAATACTTTTATGTTGACCAACTGAGTTCAAAGGTTGCAATAACACTACTTTTATGTTGACCACATCAATGCAATTGCGTACTCAGTGGTATTCTTTCTTGTTAAATTTTGGGGTGATAATCTGTGGCAAACATATCGTTCTATCAATTGCTAATGGCTTTCTAGTTATGGTTCATTGCAGGATTAATTACAGGGGTTAAACTTGGACAAAGGACAAAAGATTTAAAGTTCCAAGATGTTCATTTCTGTTGAAGCTTTCATCGTTTCTGCTGATGCGTCAATTATAGCCGTTAGAGGGGTCTTAGTGAAACTTAATCTCCTATTTAATAAGTCCCTTAATCTAGGGTTGCATACACTCAAGTGTGCAGTCTTTTGTATCACTCTCCTCTCTTCTTTCTGATCATTTCACTGATCTTGTCTTGCCTTTACATTTACATGATTATTGTCTCATTGACATTAATCTAATCTTGTAATATTTGGATACTATTGTAAACTTAATCTAAAGCTGACTATTGCGCTTAGATCTGGAATAAAGGTTTTATTGTTCATCTTGTGTTGCCTATACTTTCGTACATGGTATCAGAGCTTGGGCTCATTGATTCTCTTCGACAACAAATTGGTGGTTTGGGGTTATTGCAACGCTGGCGTAATCACTGGTTATCTTCTGCTTACAATTAGCCCTAGACTAAGTGAATCTAGGGTAATTGTGACTTGTTCTTCCACTGCATATTTCTCTGTAAGTCTAAGTCTTATCCTTTCTTCAAACATACAGTACTTAAGTCTTTGTGGGTGCAAACGGGTAGACTAACATCTTGATCTGCCACCTTTGAGTGATACTAATACCGCTGCTCGGTTTACCCTAGTCCATAGGCTTGGTGCTTGTTGTTTCTTATATACAAAGTCTCATTTATTTGTCTATTTTATCTCACAATGCGTGATTCCTTATGCGTCTTATTATATCTGTCTTTTTTATTGTTTGCATTATGGCTATTGGTGATGATAATATTGGTGGTGGTGGTTCTTCCACTGAGAAAAGCTTATCCTTTGGTGATGCTTTGTATTTACACTCCAACAATACCAATGGTACTCCCATTATTTCTATTAAACTTCTGGAACGAAAATTATAAAATATGGAATATGGCCATGACTTTTGCTTTAAGGAACCATAATAAGTTAGGGTTTATTGATGGTACTTGCATAAGAGATGATTCAAACCTAGTCTTGCTAATCAATGGGATACTTGTAACTCTGTTGTAGTTACTTGGATTCTTAATTCTCTCACTGAACTATTTCTTGGTGCTATATATGCTAAAACTGCTTATGAAATGTGGAATGATCTTAAAGAGACCTATGATAAGGTTGATGGTTCAGCTATCTTTAATTTGCATAAAAATATAAACTCTCTTAGTCAAAGTGGGTCCTCTCTTTCTGATTATTATAACAACCTTAACTCTTTATGGAAACAATTTGATTGTATGATCACTTGCCTCCACACTTGTGAAGCTGCAAAACATTTTGAAAACATAATCACTAATCAAGTTAATGAAATTTCTTATGGGTCTTGATGACTCCTATGTCCCCATCAGAAGCAATATTTTAACCAGAGATCCTTTACCTAATGTCAAACTGCTTTTGTTGTCTCCGGAGAAGAATCTCACGAAATGTTTCATCCGGGAATAGCTCACTAAATCCAATGCTACGACCTTTTTGCAAAAACATCGATGGTGGAAAATTTTTTGATAACAAAAAGGCTTTAACAACAAAGGTTCGGTTTTAATAATGGTAACAACTCAAATAGCGAGAGGACCAAACATGAATCTCAAATGTACTAATTGCGAAAAACACGGTCACACTGTTGATAGATGCTATGATCTTGTTGGTTATCCAAATTGGATATGTTAAAGGAATTTTAATGGTAAACCTTTCAGCATAACAATGTTTCTGCTGAAACTAATCATGTCATGATAATAGTGCTAGCAACTCTCTGTTTCCTTGTCTAATGAACGGCTCTCGGACTTATGAGTCTTCTCAATGACAACAATGTGTCATCGCTAATGCCAACATGGCGGTAAAAATTTTTAGGGAACCTTCTTTAATGGCAGTGTCAAGTTTAATGTAAACTTTAATAAATTTTTTAACAACAATACAAAAACTCTATCTGGAAACATCAGTCTTGGTTGGATTGTTGATTACGGTGCAAATCGACACATGACTGTGTAATGAAATTTTTAATCAATGTTGTTAACATTTCAAATCTTGGCTTAACTGTTGGACATCCCAACGGTACTCAGGCCTTAATTACTAAAATTGGTGATTTAAAGGTCAATAACAACCTAACTCTTTTTGATGTACTTGTTGTTCCTGAGTACAATGTTAGTCCGTCTGTTCATAAAATTTCTAGAGACAATAAGATGTTTGTTGGGTTTAATGAATCTAATTGCTATATACAGGATTTACATCAAAAGAGGATTGTGGGGATTGGTAAACAATACAATGGGTTATATTTGTTTGATATTGATTCTACATGTAAGATTATTTCTAATAAGTGCATATCTGTTTGTCATGTTTCTAAAAATCTTTGGCACCAAAGACTTGGTCATCCTTCTGACCAAGTCCTACACATACTTAAACCCACTCTTAAATTTGATAGTACATCCAAACTGATCATCTCGTGATACTTGTAATAAAGCTAAACAAACAGAGAGAACCATTCCCTCTAAGTGAACATAAATCAACTAAAATTGGTCAACTTGTCCATCTAGATGTATGGGGACCATATAAAGTCACTACTTGCGAGAGATGGTTACAAATATTTTTAACAGTTGTTGATGACTATTCGAGGCGGTGTGGGTTTATATGCTTAAGGGGAAGGATGATGTTTATGTTTCTATTGTTAACTTTACTCATATGCTATCAAATCAATTTGAACACAATGTCAAGATTTTTAGAAGTGATAATGGGACAAAATTTGTCAATAATAAACTTCAACATTTTTTCCATGAAAAAGGAATTTTACATCAAACCTCTTGTGTTTATACACCACAACAAAATGGTATTGCAGAAAGGAAACATAGGCATCTCCTTAATGTAGCTAGATCCCTTATGTTTCAGGGGAAATTACCTCTAAATCTTTGGTCAGATGTGTTCTAGCTGCCTATGTCATAAACAGGTTACCCTCTTCGATTCTGCAGCAGTCCCCTTCTTCCTTGTGTATAGGCATGACCCTTCACTCTCTCTCCTTAGAGTCTTTGGATGCTTATGCTATGCCACCATTCTCAACATCTCTGATAAATTTGGTAGTAGGTCTGAAAAAGTGTCCTTATTGGTTACTCAAATGAGAAGAAAGGCTATAAACTCTTGAGCCTAGAAACAAAAAATATTTTTACTCCGAGAGATGTCAAATTTTATGAAACCTGTTTTCCTTCAAAATGAAAAATACTTTGTCAAAACCTTTTGTTGAAACTTTTGTACCCAAAGATTTAAATCACAAAAATTTCTTTGACTCACAAATAAGTCCCAATGATGAAGGGAGAGTGACATCCTATGATGTTGGCACAGTGGTAAGTCATCCTACTAGGATTGACCAACCAGGTTGCAACATCTATAATTGATAATACACACCCTGAGGGCACCATATCACATGAATCACATCCTGCTAATGCATCTTCCGATTCTGCGATACTACACTTGTTTCTGAACAAGAAAGAGGCTTGCCACCCACTCTTGCTAGAAGGTCAACCAGAGTCTCTAAGTTGCCCAGTAATCTTAACGACTTTATTGTAGAAGGAAAAGTCAAATATGGTGTTGAAAAGGTTGTTAATTGCTCTAATCTTAACAAAGATAATTACTGCTTTGCATCTAGTCTTAATAAAAGTATTGAACCTACCGGTTATGAAGAAGCTATCCTTGATAGTAATTGGGTTGATGCTATGAATTCTAAAATTGAGGCCTTAAATGAAAACCATGCTTGGGATATAACTGATCTACCTCCTAATAGAACTCCTATTGGGTACAAATGGATCTTTAAAATCAAATATAAAGCCAATGGTGAAGTTGATAGATACAAGGCTAGATTAGTTGTTAAAGGCTATAACCAAAGGGAAGGAATAGACTATGATGAAACTTTTTCCCTGTGTGAAAATGTCTCACTGTTAGATGTCTTATTGCCTTAGCCGTGAAAAACAAATGGCCTCTTTTTCAACTTGATGTTAACAATGCTTTCTTGTATGGAGATCTTGATGAGGATATCTATATGACCATCCCCAAGGGGTTATGTAATGAGAACAATAAAAATAAAGTTTGTAAACTTGTCAAGTCTCTATATGGCCTAAAACAAGCTCCCAGGAAATGGAATGAAAAAATTGTCAGTGTTTTAAAAGAAAATAACTTTGTTCAATCATAATGATCACTCCTTGTTCACCAAAACAGAGAATAACAAGTTTATTGCTCTGCTTGTTTATGTGGATGATATTGTTCTTACTGGAACTGTATTGATGAGATAAATCTTTTTAAAGAGTTTCTGAAATCCAAATTTCATATCAAAGACTTGGGAAATCTAAAATATTTCCTTGGCATTGAGGTTTTAAAAACTGGGAATGACATTTGTCTTTCTCAAAGAAAATATTGTCTTGAACTCCTCAAAGAATTTGGTCTTCTTGGGTGCAAACTTGTGTCCACTCCTATGGAACCCAACTCTGTGCTTCCATACATTCCCACTGCTGATGACCCCTTGCTTGTCAACATCACCGGTTATCGGAAGTTACTTGGAAACTTATCTATCTCACTATACAAGACGACATCTCATACTCAGTTCATTATGCGGCACAATATATGCATTCTCCCTTAAAATCTCATCCGGAATGTGCCCTTAATGTTCCGAGATATCTAAAAGGAGCTCGGGAAAAGGTCTAAGGTACAATTTCAAGAACCTCAAAATCATCCGGAAGGATATAGTGATGCTGATTGGGCCAAATGCAAGAAAACCGAAAATCATCACAGGTTATTGTGTTTTCTTCAATGATTGTTTAATCTCATGGAAAAGTAAAAACAAAACACTCTTTTCAAAATCTTCCACGGCAGAGTATAGATCTATGTCTACTGCCGCTGTGAAATCATTTGGATTAAAAAAATCCTAAAAGATCTAAAAGTTGATATCAATCTTCCTGTCAATCTTTTCGTGACAACAAATCGCTTTACAACTTGCTGTCAACCACCCGCTTTTTCCATGAAAGATCAAAACACATTGAAATTGATGTTCACTTCATCAGGAAAAAATTGCTAGAGGTGTTATAAATGCTAAAAAGATTGGCACTTCAAACCAAACTGAGACATACTCACAAAGAACCTTCTGTCTATCAACATAAATTTTTGTGTGAAAAATTGATATTGTTTGATATGTTTGCTCATCGACAAGGGGAATGTTAAATTTTAGGGTGATAATCTGTGGCAAACATATCATTCTATCAATTGCTAATGGCTTTCTAGTTATGGTTCATTGCAGGATTAATTACAGGGGTTAAACTTGGACAAAGGACAAAAGATTTAAAGTTCCAAGATGTTCATTTCATTTGAAGCTTTCATCGTTTCTGCTGATGCGTCAATTATAGCCGTTAGAGGGGTCTTAGTGAAACTTAATCTCCTATTTAATAAGTCCCTTAATCTAGGGTTGCATACACTCAAGTGCGATCTTTGTATCACTCTCCTCTCTTCTTTCTGATCATTTCACTGATCTTGTCTTGCCTTTACATTTACATGATTATTGTCTCATTGACATTAATCTAATCTTGTAATATTTGGATACTATTGTAAACTTAATCT
>OU343217.1:294869559-294957275 GCA_910596185.1 Chrysanthemum makinoi | reverse complement strand
CAAAGATTCATTCAAGGACCATTTTTGACAACTTAGAATATTTCAGGGACCTTGAATGATAAAACTCCATATTTTTGGATTCCAGGGACTAGATTTGACAACTTTTGAAACTTGGGGGACTAAAACTGCCAATTATGCCAACTTAATACGTTTTCATCGATTTTGATATTTTTGCATTTAAAACACATAAAACACTTATTTGTGATATTTTTATCATTTTGATGCATTCTGAGTGTTTTTCAGATGTTTTTGCAGTTTAAATGGTACAAAAATGATGAGTATTTAGACACTCATCAATCCCCCACACTAAGATATTGCTAGTCCCTAGCAATGTTTTGAGAAAACTTAATGGATTTTATCTCTTTACCAAAAGCCATTACTTCTGGAGTAGCCAGTTGTTTTAGTTTAAGTAAGAACCTTGGTACAATGATAACCAAATAATTTTGAGCAAATCACCAGCTTTCAACGGTTTTGATTTGTCTTTACCCGAAGCCGTTTGCTTCTGGACTAGCCAACTCTTAGATAAAATATCTTTGGTGAGTCGATTACCAATTATGGTTTTCCAACTGCCTTTACCACAAGCCATAAACTTGCGGGCTAGCCAACTCTTCACTAATTAAAGATATGGTGAGGTGAACACCATACAATTTTGGGCAAATTGCAAGCCGTCAACGGATTTGAGATATCTTTACCAAGAGTCGTTTGCTCATGGATTAGCCAATCCTTATGTGTGTTAGACATGGCGGCTGATTACCATTTCGAGTAAGTGAAAACACTTACTCCAAAAAAAAATTTGGCCAAAAACGGGGGAATTGGGTGGTTTAATTACATGATAAAATTCGTGAAAATTCCCCACACTAGAAATGAATATTGCCCTCAATATTCAAAGTACCGGCGGTTATGTCGAAACATAGAACGTAAAAGGGAAATACTACGGCCATTATTTTATTTTTGATATATACACACATTTTTTTTTTTTAGAAGATTTTATATACAACAGCGGGGGGCAACTCCCCCACACTAGGGTGGTAGAAAGTAGAAAGAAGTCAGAAATATGGGTGAAAACCCATATGGTGTGTGCTACTGTTTTTGATTCCCGAGTCACTAGCTTGACTCGATCCCCGCATTCATTGGTTCATGGGGAAAGTTTGTAGATCTGGGACAATCACAGGTGGAATGTCCTCTCTAAAATAATGCTTTAATCGATGACCATTCACTTTAAAATTTGGACCATCGGGTTGAGATAACTCAATGGTGCCATAAGGATAAACCTTAGCAATAGTAAATGGACCAGACCAACGGGACTTGAGCTTTCCCGAGAAAATCTTCAATCTTGAATTGAAAAGAAGGACTCGATCACCAACGTTGAAAACGCGGTTCTTGATTTTGGAGTCATGAATCTTCTTTGTCTTTTGTTTGTAGATCAAAGAGTTCTCGTATGCTTGATCACGGAGTTCATTTAATTCATTCATTTGAACTTTTCGGTGATCACCAGCTGTCTGAATATCGAAGTTGGCATGTTTCAAGGCCCAGTATGCTTTGTGCTCAAGCTCAATCGGCAGATGACATGCCTTTCCGTAAACTAGCTTGTATGGAGTACACCCGATTGGTGTTTTATAAGTTGTACGGAAGGCCCAGAGTGCGTCATCTAGTTTATCCGACCAGGATGCACGGTTTTCGCCTACTGTCCTTTCAAGAATTCTTTTAATACCACGGTTGGAAACTTCCACTTGCCCACTTGTTTGGGGGTGGTACGCAGTAGAGAGACGGTGGGTTACACCATACTTTTTCATGACTCTATCAAATTGGTCATTACAGAAATGCGTACCACGATCACTAATTATAGCTCGCGGTGTTCCAAACCTAGCAAAAAGAGATTTTAAAAATTTCACAACTACTCGGGCATCATTGGTAGGTAAAGCTTTCGCTTCAACCCATTTTGACAAATAGTCAACGACCACAAGTATGTATTTGTTTCCTCGAGATGATGGAAATGGCCCCATAAAGTCAATGCCCCGGATGTCAAATATCTCACACACTTGAATGGCGTTTTGCGGCATTTCATTTCTTTGCGAGATATTTCTATGACGTTGACAAGCGTCACAGGCTTTGACAAATTCGTGGGCATCCTTGTAAATCGTGGGCCAATAAAATCCGAAATCAAACACCTTTTTGGCGGTGTAATTTGGACTATGATGGCCCCGGTGGGTCCAGCATGGCAAGCTTTGAGAATGTCAATAGCTTCCTGTCCATAAACACACCGTCGGATGACTTGATCCGCCCAGATTTTGAATAAGTAGGGGTCGTCCCAGAAGTAATGTTTAACATCTTTGAAGAATTTTTCTTCTGTTGGGTCGACATCCCTTTCACTATGAAGTTACCCGCATGGTAATTTGCGAAGTCGGCAAACCATGGGGTAGTAGAGTCTCCACTAAAAGAAACCGCATTGAGTGTCTCGAGAGGAAATGTTTCATTTATTTCCTTTTTCTCGAAAACATCTTGGTTAGGGTTTTCTAGACGGACAGATGATCGGCCAGGTTCTCGGCTCCTTTTTATCATGTATAATGATATCAAATTCTTGTAGGAGGAGAACCCAACGGAGCAATCTCGGCTTTGCATCTAGTTTTGCAAAGAGATATTTGAGAGCCGAGTGATCCGTATACACCACGCATTTGGTCAAGATTAAGTATGGCCGAAACTTCTCAATTGCATACACCACGGCTAGTAGCTCTTTTACGTGGTGGTGTAATGAGTTTGAGCTTCAATCATTGTTTTACTTGCGTAGTGGATAGGCTGAAAATGCTTGGATCTACGTTGCCCTAGGACTGCACCGATAGCAAAATTACTTGCATCGCACATGAGCTCAAAAGGTAAATCCCAGTCGGGAGCAACGAGAATGGGTGCTTCAGTAAGCTTTTTCTTTAATGTTTCAAAAGCTTCGATGCACTCAGGTGAAAAGATAAAAGGATCATCTTTTTCAAGAAGATGAGTCATAGGCCGGGCGATTTTAGAAAAATCTTGTATGAATCTGCGATAGAAACCGGCATGACCTAAAAACTCCTAATACCTTTGACGGTAGTAGGATGAGGTAATTTAGCAATAACATCGACTTTTGCTCTATCTACCTCAATCCCGTTTTTGAAATCTTATGGCCAAGGACTATGCCTTCTTTGACCATAAAGTGGCTCTTCTCTCAATTTAGACAAAGATTGGTGTCTTCACACCGTTTTAGCATTTTTCTAAATGGGAGAGACATGTTTGAAACGAGTCCCCAATGACCGAGAAGTCATCCATAAACACCTCCATTGTTTCCCGATCATGTCGTGGAAAATGGCCATCATACATCGTTGGAACGTGCCAAGAGCATTACATAAGCCAAAAGGCATACGTCTATAGGCAAAAGTTCCGTATGGGCAGGTGAATGTGGTCTTCTCTTGATCCTGTGGATCAATGGGGATCTGAAAATAACCCGAGAAACCATCAAGGAAACAATAGTATTCGTTCCCTGCTAATCTCTCAAGCATTTGGTCCATGAAGGGTAGAGGAAAATGGTCTTTTCGGGTGGCGTCATTCAACTTACGATAGTCAATGCAAACACGCCATCCCGTAACCAATCGAGTTGGAATTAACTCGTTATCTTCATTTGTGACAACAGTTATGCCACCCTTTTTCGGAACATAATGGATTTGGCTAACCCAAGGACTATCTGAGATCGGGTAAATCAATCCCGCATCAAGAAGTTTGAGAACCTCTTGTTTAATAACTTCATGGATTTTTGGATTTACTCTTCTCGATGTTGAACTCTGGTTTGAAGTCATCCTCCATTAAGATTTTGTGAGTACAAAACTCCGGGTTGATACCCTTAATGTCGGAGAGTTTCCAAGCAATTGCTTGCTTGTGTGATTTCAAGACCTTTATGAGAGCAACTTTTCATCTTTACTCAAATCTCGAGCAATAATGACGGGTAATTTATCATCACCCTCAAGAAATGCATACTCGAGATGAGGTGGTAAGTCCTTAAGTTCTACTTCAGGAAATTCTTCAGTTTTCTCAACTGACTTGACTTCCTTGTTATGAAGCTCGACGGGAGGGAGTGGAGATGGATCATCATTAAGCAACTTCTCAATGAGAAGTATGTCCCCCTCGATGTCGATGGGAGCGTGATCAATTTCCCATGGAACAGAATCACTAGACAAGTATGCTTCAATCTCTTCCAAGATGAAGTCACTTTCCTCAAAAGGAGTGAGAGAAGGAGTAGAATTGGCAATGATGGGTTGAGATGAATGAGTGAGATTATCACTCGAAGAATTATGATCATAACCAATAATTTCTTGAGAGTACTCTTCAGAAGCAACATCAATGATATCTATTCGGTTAACCGACTCATAATCATAGTTTGCGGAGTACCTCGAAGTTTGATCAAGGTTAAAGGTGACAACTTCATTACCTACACGTAATGTGATTTCTTGCTCAAATACATCAATGAGAGCACGGCCCGTTCTCAGGAATCCTCGTCCAACAATGAGAGGAACCCGTGGATCAGGATCGAAATCAACAACTACAAAGTCAGCTGGAAAATGGAACTTTCCTACTTTCACGAATACGTCCTCGGCAATGCCAAGTGGACGAGATATTGTACGATCTGCAAGCTCGAGAGTCATGCATGTAGGAATAAGGTCCGGAAGAGAAAGTTTCTTCCATACTGAATGAGGCATCCGATTGATGCTTGCACCAAGATCTGCTAAGGCAAAGCATTCAACCATTCCTGGAAATACACAAGGTAAGAGAAATTTTCCAGGATCTCCAAGCTTTTCTAGAAGCTTCTTCAAGATAACTGCTGAGCAATTCTCGTTCAAAGGAGTTTTAGCCATTTCAAACAGCTTTTCCTTGTTGCTTAACATGTGTTTGAGAGTTGATGCAAACTTGGGCATCAGTTCTTGGAAAATTTGAAAAAATTTGTCCATTTGATGACTGGCTTTTTCGCGGAGCTTTTGCTCATTCAAACGTGATGGGTAAGGAATAGAAGATTTGGATTTGGGGTATTTCAACGGGAGCTACGGAGGTTCAAAACAACTCCTGGATTGGATTTGGGTTTTTGGACAACTTGAGGTTGGACATCGTTGGTACCTCCGTTATTAGTAGGAAGTTCCTTGTCCTTTGTAGCCTCAGGTTCACTTTCCACTACCTTCGGGAGAGAAGAAGAAGAAGAGGTAGTAGGAATAGCGGGTCCATTGTATGAAACACCACTTCTGGTTGTGATCGCTTTTGCATCGCCCCTCGGGTTAGTGATCGTGTTGCTCGAAAGTTTTCCTGAGCCCGAGGGTTGATCATTTAAAGACTTCTTTAGATCAGCAATCTGACTAACCAACAACCTGTTCATTTCATCTTGGGATTTCATGAATTGTTTCAATAACTCATCCGATGATGGTCCAGTTGGAACAATGGCTTGAGTTTGATTAGGAAAATTCTGGCCTCTAATGTTAGGATTAGGGCCTTGATTTTGAAAATTTCCTTGATTAGGATTCATATTC
Source organism: Chrysanthemum makinoi (assembly GCA_910596185.1). Lineage (NCBI taxonomy): Eukaryota > Viridiplantae > Streptophyta > Magnoliopsida > Asterales > Asteraceae > Chrysanthemum > Chrysanthemum makinoi. Next base: position 294,951,744 of record OU343217.1, on the reverse strand, counting down.
CCATGAAATTGATTCCCTCGATTGAAATTGTTTTGATTAAGATTTCCTTGATGTTGGAAACCTTGATTTGGTCCGGGATAGAAATTACCTTGGTTTTGATAACCTTGGTTCATTCTAGGTTGGTTCTGATTCCGGTTTTTCATGTTAGGATTTTGGCTAAAACCGGGTGGTCCCTGATAAGTATTAGCACGGTAGTTTGGCTCATTTTGAGGACGGTATTGATTACCTCCTTGATGTGAAGTACCGGCTATAGCATTGGCTTCAAACGGACTACCATCGGTGGCAGTACAGTTGTAGTATGCATGAGGGCCACCACAAGTAACACAGACTTCGACTTTCTTCACTTCACCATGTGATGGTGTCTGTGTGAAAGTGACTTTCTTTTGGTTAGCAAGAACCAAAGCCTGAACAATATCCGTGAGTTTGTCAATCTTAGCATCGGTGCTAGATGTACTCACGTGAGATGAAGTAGAAGGTCCTGCATTAGACTGAGACTGACATGTCTTTGTTCGGAAAAAGGCGGACCGGACTTGTTTTCAATGATTTGCAAGGCTTCTTTTGTGGTCTTGCTCAAGAAATTACCTCCCGCGGAGGCATTCAAAAAGTCTTGGTTAGTCTGGTTTAGACCATTGTAGAAAGTATCCATTTGCATTAACTCGGTAAAACCATGATGCGGACACTTGCGGAGCAACTCTTTGTAACGATCCCATGCCTTCCCGAATGATTCATCAAATCTTTGAGAAAATTTCATTATCTCATTCTTAAGACTTGTAGTTCGGGATAGAGGATAGAATTCGTTAACAAACTTGGTAACTAAATCCTCCCATGTCTCAATGGAACGAGGGGGTTGTTTCTCAAGCCAATTCCGGGCTTGTCCCTCTAGAGAAAATGGGAACAAAAGAAGCTTAATTTCTTCATGTGGGACATTCTTGTATTTGATGGTAGATGCAATCTTGTTAAACCATCGAATGTGTGCATGAGGATCATCCCGCTCAAAACCATAAAAATGGCTTTGGGTTACAAGATTAAGCAACCCGGTTTTGAGCTCGAAGGTATCGACCACGATGGTGGGACAATAATGGCATCTCCGTAACCCTCGATGGGTGCTTGGAGAAGCTCATTCATCGGCTTGTCTTCTGCCATTACGGCGGGGGTGGTGGTACTAGACGTTCCTCATCCGGTGAAGGAGCAGAACGTCCTCTACGCCTACGTGGAATCTTTGCAAGCTCAGAAAGTGGACTTGTGGAGCTGGAAGAACGAGTGCGCATGCACTAAGTTTAAAAATCAGTTTTCAAAACAAATGCGAGGCAAAACGACAAGTGAACTTAACCAATAATCACAAATGAAATGGCTTCTTTGAAAAAGGTACACCAAATCACAAGGACACAAAGGCAAGTTTTGATCTGTTGTTCGGGAACTTATTAATGGTCACACCCCCAGTTGGTAGGTGTACTGCCTTGATTTGCGGTGGTTGATTTTTATGTATTTATTAAGTACCACTGAAAAGACGTAGGTATGGATATGTGCTAAGGGTTTAAAAACTTTTGGAAAATATTTTTGATATCGTCTCGTTTAACCAAATCGTATCTCTTTAAGAATCACCTTAAAGGAAACACAAGCTAGAAAACGTTACGATTGTTTTGTTGTTTTATATTTTGTTTGGTGTTGTTAACACTTTAGGAAAAGTGTTAATGAACTTTTTGATTTCTTGATAACTTTACAAAAAACTGTTTACAAAAGGTGGTATATGTGCAAGTACGGGTCTGAGAATGCTTAAAACACGCGAAAGCCTCCCCGGCAGCGGCGCCAAAATTTGATTGATCCCGAACCGTCAAGTTTTATCACACAAGCTAACCACTTGTGAATGGTCAACCGTAATAAACTTCAAACAGCTCAGAAACAATACAATTAAGATCTGGAGAGTATAGTGTTTCCACAGGTCGTTAAGTCCCACGGAGGATTAATGGTGTTTAACACTTTCAGATGTCGAATAATCACTAAGGATAGTGATCAGTAAGGATTTTGGAATAATTATACCTAAAGAGAAGGTTTGTAAATTACAGGGGCTTAAATGCAAATTAAAGAAAATTAAAAAGCTAAAATATATTAAATAAACGCTATCACTATTTTTACAATGATGTTTTTCTTGATTTATAAAACAAAATAACTTAAATAAACTATTTTAATTAAAACGTAAACTTAAATTACCTCAAAACGTGACTTAAAATGAAAAGCCGTTCATGTATAAAAATTACGAAAGCAAGTAAAAACGTAAAATTTTTGAAATAAAAGTCCTACAAGTGTAAAAACAATTTTCTTACGTACTATATGACAAAAGAAAAGTTTAGAAAAAAGATTTATATTTTTTTGACTTTTATATTTTTATTATGAATTAAATACTATTTTAAACTAAATAAATGATTAAAAATACTAAAACTATTGAGAAAATCTGAAACTTTTTATAAAATACTTTATACTAATACAAAGCTAGGAAAAATACAAAACATGTAAAAGCTTAATTTAATAAGCTGTAAATAAGCTAAATTAAACGTATAAGCTAAATTGGACTATAAGGGTTATGTATTAAACAATGCAAACCATAACCAGTCAAAGACCCAAGGGCGAATGGTAAGGTGTGTGTGTGGTGAGCTGGGTGGCCAGGGTTCGAATCCCAGCAATGGCTTTTTATTTTTTTTATTTCTTTTTGGACTTTTTCTTTTACAAAGTTATTAAGCACAATTAGATAAGCAAATTTTATAACTACAACTTTTTATAAAAACCAATAATAAGCTCAGTTTGAGCTTATTATCTCAACAATGGGCAAAAAAATGAAATAAGCACAAGGATTTAGCCAATTGGCTAATTAAGCTATTAAATAAGTAAATGTGAACTAAAAATAAACTGAACAACTGTTAATAAGCTAATTTAACAACTGAATAAGCACAATTATTAAGAAATAAGCACTAAACACTTACAAATAAGCACTAGCTTAACTGTTTAAACAAGATACTTTTTAGATTACTAGGCACTTTCTAGCTAATATTTAAGCACTGAAATAAGCTAAGAAATGAAAATAAGCACTGTAACTAATAAGTATACCAGTTAAGCTTTCCAAAAATCTAATTTACAAAGATTAGCTTCCACTAATAAGCTTGTGACTAGCTTTTGAAAAACTTATAAACACTGACTTATTGGTGTACTAAGTGAAATGGACAAGACAAAAAGCAAGTAGCAGGCTAATTGAATAAGCTAAAAATGGAAAAACTAGCACTTGAACCGTGAGACAGCTAGGTTAGCTACTCAAAAAGCTAAAGTACACAAGCTGAGCCTCACTAATAAGCTCTTGATGAGCTTGTGAAATAGGCTAGCTCAACTGTGCACAGGGGAGATTTTCAAACAAGGGTCCAAATTAAGCTAAGAAATAAGCACTAAATAAGCTGATTAAAAGTGAACTAATATTTTTCTAATTAAGTTAAGCAGCTAAACTTTAATATCCCAAATGCATATAGATTAAATCTTAATATTAAGCACACACTAAAATTCTAAAGTTTATTCAAAAATTGTAATTAAGAAAATTTTGACTTTTTAAATTATGAAGCAGTTTGACTTTTATGAACTTAAGATCTATTCTACTTATTGATTATGTTGTATTAACCTAAGTTATGATAAAATTAAGCTAGGTGACCAACTTATAAACAACTATGATGAGTTTTAGACTCTTAATCCTAACAGTGATCAACTTAAGTGAGATCAAAGGAAATTTTGACTTTTATACTAACAAGCACTGATTTTTATTGTGTCTTTGAGTTATTAGTACCAAGTATGACAGGTAACAACAATAAACAACAACACAAATAAGCTCTAGCACAGTTAATCAAGCAAATCCAATCACCACTTTATAGGACTGCTATGAAGTTTTTCAAAGGATTCCAAAGATTAATCCAAAGAAACTGATTTAAGACTTTATATTATAACTTATTGAGACTATATAAGGACTAAACAATAACAATGACATCATTAAACTAAGATTTGACAATTACTCTAATATGACTGTTAAAATAAAATTTTTAACAACTATAAATTAAAAAGAACAAGCCTACTGTTTTAATATGGGAATCTACTTAACTATGATTTAGAAACATAAAAACATAGAGATTAAAGCTTATAAGCTACTTATATATTGAAATGCAAAAACACTTATAAGGGGCTTACAACTGTTTTCCAGCCAAAGATCATGAACTAGGAACCAAGAACACTCCTAATAGCTTTCCACAAAGCTTCTAAACCATTTTCATCCAATAACCAACATGCTTCAGCTTTCTTGCACCATTTTCATAGATTTTTGATTTTTTACTAATTTTTCTTAATTTTTATGAATTTTTGCTTTTTTCTTCTAAACTGAATTTTAATGTTACTAAAAGCTTTAATAAGCTTTCTAGGAGCTTATATGGGCTTATTCAGTCCTTAACAACAACTAACAACAACATTTGATTAACATGAGATTTTTGAACTTAAAATTGCATAAACTTGAAAATGGAACTTAACACTGAAATTACTTATTGAAAAAGATTTAAATTACACTGAGAATACTTAAAAAGTACTTGAAAGCTTTAAATAGCACTGGAAATTTAAAATTAACTAGTTCGACTTAAATAAACTAAAAATACACTTGATATCTCACTCCTCTGCTTCTCCTCTTTCTTTATAGCATTGAGATACTCCCCACATGTCTCTGAATCTTTCCCACTTCAAATCTTGGCCATTGATGCAGTCAAACTCATCCTAGCCTTTAAATTCTCTTTTGGCGCCAAAAGTGTAAACGGTTGCTTGAGACAGTTTTAGAGCAATTAAAGACTTTTGGTGTGTTGTGGAGGTGGAGGGGAACAATTCAGATAGTAGGTATAGGTGGGTTGAGTTGGAAAGCAAAAACCAAGTTTTGTGAGATAAACGGTGAAACTGCAATGGTGGGGAAGCATTAAATGTTTTGTGGGCTGATGTATAGGTGAAAAGGGGTGGTGATGAGAGGTTTAGACAGCTGGGATGAGGTGGAAAGTGGTGGTGAAACCACTGGTTTTGGTTTTACAGTTGAGGTGAGGACGATGAACAGTGTTTCTGGTTTGGCGGGTTTGACTATTTTTGACCGCATTGATATTAATAAAGGGGTCAAAATGGGGGTCAAGGGTGTGAGGTTCTTTGTTTTGGTTGGGGATCAAAATACACAAAGGGCCATTTGGATTAGCTTATACAAGGACCATTCATGTAATTTACGGATTTTTGATGGGTGATCCTATAATTTCTCCAAAATTATCAAAAGGACCAAACTTGACAAACTTTAATAGTACAAGGACCATATTTGATTATTTTCCATTTTTAAATATCCAAGGACTATATCTATCATTTTTCAAACTTTAAGGACCTTTTCTGCCATTTGACCAAAGATTCATTCAAGGACCATTTTTGACAACTTAGAATATTTCAGGGACCTTGAATGATAAAACTCCATATTTTTGGATTCCAGGGACTAGATTTGACAACTTTTGAAACTTGGGGGACTAAAACTGCCAATTATGCAAACTTAATACGTTTTTCATCTGATTTTGATATTTTTGCATTTAAAACACATAAAACACTTATTTGTGATATGTTTATCATTTTCATGCATTTCTGAGTGTTTTTCAGATGTTTTTGCAGTTTAAATGGTACAAAAATGATGAGTATTTAGACACTCATCAATGATCTTAAGGTTTTGATCAGCTCTAGGAGTATAATTAATGAATGCTAAAAGTGGTTAGAGAACCAAAAGGTGACTTGTATTTGAATATGGAAGCTGATTTAGGCTTTTGACCCACCGATCCCGCGGATCCTCTCGCCAGGGATCCGCCTGGTTAAAGACCGGGATCCGCTATCGCAGTTTTAGGTGAAATCATTATGCTTTTGTAACGTTTATTATTAATAGATTTCGAGGTTTTGACTTAATTTTGAAGTTTTTAGCTGTTGGATATCTCAAATCCTCAACCATAACAAGTAATGGTGCTTAATGATGGTTTTGGCCAAGAAAATTGACCTTGGATAGTCTAACTATATATTTGATAAGGATTCCATTTAATTTGATATGGAGAAATGGTGATAACAAGTCCTAGAAGTCAGATGATGTCCTAAGAGGAATTTACTAAAATCTTTAAAAATAAAAAGAAATGAAAAACTAATTTTTGAGCCTAATTTTAAGTCAAAGATGATTGAGATCAATTTTCTAAAATTGAAAGGTAGACCAAACTAAGTGCTATCAGATGTGATAGATAATGTGTGAGTGTTGGAGCGGAATTATGGTGAGTTTTGACTAGTTGATAAATCAAAAATATTTCGAAAATATATCCTAGATAAGCCATCGATGAGAGTGAGGTTTTCAACTATTTGAGAAAGACTTAGTTGGCTCTAGTATCATATGTTTGACTTGTTTGAGGTGATCTAGTAGACTATTTTGATGTAGCCAAATCTGTATTGCATATAATATGCCACGGATCCCGCGGTTCCCTTATGGGAGGGATCCGGCTAGTTCAAATGCTAGGATCCGCCAACTGCAGATCAGAGACCTTTCAGGAAATGTGCAACTTTGCACTTTATAGTAAATGCTTTTCCTAGTTGTTTCTATGGGGACTAAATGCAAGAGCACAACTAATATAATGTATATCAAAGTAGGAAGAGCTAAAATTCCTAGAATGAGTGACGACGACCACTCAAGGGGTCGTAAAATCTCATTTTCCAAATACCTAAGTTAGGATTGTTTAGCGCCAAGATATGGCGATACCTACCTACTACGAACATAGTTTAAAGAGTTACAAGCCATTGTTTGAAATTGTTCATCATACATTTGGGTCCTAAGACCTTACCTCTCTTCTCCTTCTCATCTTCACCCATCCTCCACTCTACCTCTTTTTCTTCAAGAAGTTGGCAAAGCACTTGAAGATTCCTTTGGTTTGTTGCCATTCGGGTGATGCACCAGGAACATCCGGCAATTGGTTGATATACTCCAAAGGATCGAGTTCAGTATTTCCGAGTGGGTTGCTACTTCCTTCACCTTCTCTTGGTCTCTCCCTTTCTTCCGAGGGTGGGTGAGGCCTCTTCCCATCTACCATAAACCTCGTGGTTCTTCCCTCGGTCAATGGTACCATAACCTTGTTGCAAAAGCTATGGTCATCGGTTTGTGGAGAAGGATCTAATGCAAAGATGAATTTAGCAAGACGGGTTAGAAGCATTGCATACGGAAGCACCATCTTGTCCATGCTTCTTACACTTGCCATTCTCTTGACCATGTAGTAGGCAATGTTGAAGCGAGTCTCGGTCACAAGACAATAGATCATGAAGCTTAGACATGCGTTGGGGTGATCCTTGTTTCCTACTCGACACACCACATTCTCCCTTATCACATCTTCCCATTTTCTATACAACGGATACATCTCCTAAAGCTCCATTTGGAAAGGATCCCTGTAGATCACTTTCGACTTCCTAGTCATCCTTGATGGGGATGCTCTTGGCATAAACACGGTGTCCCTTACCGTGGTTGCTTCCGGGATTGTTGCGTGATAAATGTCGTGATGATCAACCATAGATTGTATCTCCTCCAACGACCACTCATTAGAATACATGCAAACACCATCATATGGAACCCCTATTATTCTTCCAAACTCCTCAAGTGAAAGGGTGAACTCATGTCCATTTATGGTGAATTCAATTGAGATGGACCCATCATAATTTCTAATTATACCCATAGTCTTGTAGAACTCAAGAACAAAGACCGGGCAAATTTGCTCGTTTATATCCAATAAACAATCAAACCCAATAGTTTCAAATACTTCCCTCATGTCGGTATTTGCAAGAAATGATGGATCAACAACTCTACCTTCATGAAATAGTCTCCTTTCAAGCAACTTAAAGGCTTTCCTATCGTCCGGACTTAATCCATTTTTCCTATGGTACATGGGTATGTAGTGAGCGGTGTCTTGGTAATCTTGTTGCTTGTTGCTTGGCCTGATGTTCCTAAACAATACAACCACAATGTGGTGTTAATGGTGAATAGTAACCTAGAAGGTTTGATCACAATTTTGCTCTCATCATCTTTGTTGAGTTCAAGAAATGTGTTTAATTTGTATTAACAATGTTAATTCTTTGATTTAGATCATCTTAGAAAACAATGTGGTGACAAATTATGATAAACCCATTTGAACCCAACTCTTAAAGATGAAGAAATTGTAATCTTAGAAATCAAGGAATTAAATTAACAATGTAGTGAAGATTGTACTTACACAAGTGATTGTTAAACTTTAGAGGAATGATCAAATGCTCCTATGAACGATGCACGGGTTTTTGTTATTGAGTCTTTGGTGAGTATTATTGTGGAACATCCACAGTGATCATTCTTGAGCATATATTGTCTTATGTTGCACGGATCTCGCGGATCCCTCTCATATGGGATCGGCTAGTATAAACGAGGTCGGTATGACGGCAAAAGTCACTCAAAATTAGTTGATAACTTTGGTTTGGGAGTTCTAAAAGCATAGTGTTTTGGTGTTAAGGTTCTAAAACGTGTGGTTTGAGGTTTTGTGATTTAATACTATTCCTATGAGCGAGGTTCCCTTTTTAAGAATTAGTCTTAATTCTTGAGAAGCTTTTCAAAAATTATAATAAAATCCCATTTTATCATAATATAAGAAGTTTCACATGGATATATATTGACATAGATGAAGTGTCAATAAATCCTTTGTGATGAATAATGATTGAGGTTATCGAATAACCAATATATCATTATTATGAGTTGGTAATGTAGTCTATACAAATAAGTCGAAGAATACTAATTTGATGATGATTATAACAAAGACAACTATTTGAACAATTACTAATAAGACATGCAACTAAGAAAGAAAATAAAAAAAAAATAAAGGTAAGTAATTAACGATCATACCTTTGCTAAATATTCTTTTTAAGAAAAGAAGTATTTAGATGTTGCGTGATCTTCTTGAAATCTCCTGATTTATGTTGTGAGAATGATAACACTAGACATTCTTTTTGCGAGAAGAAATATTTAGATAGATTCTTCATGATCTTCTTGGTAACTCTAAATCCAAGTATGGATAATGCTTTAAAAAAATGTTAGAGCATTCTATCATTGTCCAACAATAAACAATATAATAATTTTTTAAAATATGACAAAAGGAATCCTTCTTTGTAGTTTTCAAACATACATGGATCGTATCAAGTTTTTAAAGTACAACATACTCTAAGAAACTTGGTAACGAAGCTCTGATACCAATTGTGGAAAACTAGAAGGGAGGGTTGAATAGTTTTACCAATTTAAAACTTCCCTTTAAATATTTAGATCGACTTATGTCAATCTATTTGGTTGTTTATGTTGGACGTTGATAGATAGATATATAAACGTGTAATGAAAGATAAAGAGTAAGAAACACATTACCACGACACAAGTATTTATAGTGGTTTGGCTACAAGGACACCTTCCTTGCCCTACTCCACTCCCCGAGTTACCTACTCGAGAGTTTGTAAGCACTACACCAACTCCTTGTAGCGGAGAAGCCTTCACAACGTCGCTTAACCTTTTTCCGGTACAAAGCTAAATACCGAATTTCCTTCACACCAAGGCGAACCACACTAACACAAGTCGCCTACCCTTTATCGATGCTAGGCTAACCACGAGTTCTTTCACACCAAGGAGAACTAATCCTATCACAACGTCGCCTACCTTTATTAGGTACTAGGCTAAGCACCTAGTTCCATTACTATGGAGGAACTACTAACCTTCACAACACAACACCTAATATCAAGGAGATCCACTCCTTGTTACAACACCATCAAGGATATCACCATCCTTGGAAATAAACAAATACTTATATGTATAACGATGCACCTCATCGATTATACGACCTAGGCATTCTTCCCAAATGCGACTTGATTTGATTCTTCGGCATCCTTCACTAATGCCTTTGACACAATGCTTGGCACCCTTCACTAATGCCTTCGTCTTGACACTTTTAGCATTCTTCACTAATGCTTTGACACGGATGATGAGCACATTTCACTAATGCTTTCATCTTGACACTTTCGGCATTCTTCACTAATGCCTTCAACCCAACATCAATGGAGAAAGGAAGAACTATCAACAAGAGAACCTTAGCTGTCTTGATGATGATGGCTGTAAACTCATGGACTTGAGCTTGCTCGTCTTCAAGAAGTGGTGATCTTGCCTTTAGAGGAACCTAGAAGATCACACAAAAACAAAAGACAAACTACATAGATCACTTGGATCTGAGGTTAGAAGGTTATAATACTTGGGGAAGTATGTGTGTAAAGTGGTGAGTAGAAAGGAAGAAATGGCTCTCTATTTATAGAGGAAATTCTCTATTGTTCCCCGGATCCCACGGATCCCTACCGCAAGGGATCCGGCTAGCACAAAGCCAGAGATCCGTGGAACGCTCCTCTTTGCCCATGGGTAATTTTGGTTATGGGTCATGGGTCATGGGTTGATCCATGGTCTTTTTTCTAGATACAATGTATCTTAAGGATACAATGAACTTGGTTAAGTGGTATATATAAAACCATAGGTTATGGGTCAATACCATTTGCTAGTTTTTACCCATTTTAGTATATACATGTTTTTACCCATTTTAGTATACTTAGTTTAAGTATATGCTAACCCAATATGTAAACACTAGTTGTTGTAGATATGTATCTAAATCATAAAATCACTTATACTTGTTTTAGTGTTTTATGTGAAAATGTAAGTGTGTTAGGAAACTATTAACTTAAACTATTTACGTATTCTATTTGTTTCATTAAAATGATTTTACGTTTGTTATCGACAAAACATTAGAAGATCGTATAAATAAACGTTTTTACGGCTTATTTGTATTAACAGAAAGAATAGAACCCTACAAGAAATGAGTCGCACCATGCTTAATGAGCAATACATACCTCAAAAGTTTTGGTGCAATGCCGTTGATACTTCAACATACATACTCAATCGAGTTTTAATTAGACCAATCTCGGTAAAAACTCCATACGAGTTACTTCGAGGCAAAAAGCCTACGTTAGATCACTTTAGAGTCTTTGGTAGAAAATGTTTTATTCTTAACACTAAAGATTACCTTACAAAATTTGATCCTAAATCAACGAATGTATCTTTCGAGGTTACTCTCCAAATAGCAAAGCTTACGTCATATTAAACAAAGAAACAACGAAGGTAGAAGAGTCATTAAATATAAAATTTGATGAAAGTTCACTCAAACGCTCTCCACCTCTTGGGTGTGAGATTGTAGAAAGTGAAGCTATAGTAATAAAGAAAAAGATAAATGAAGAAGAAGAACCTTTAAATGATGATATCATAAACATTAAAGATTCTAAGATCACCCAGTAGATAAGGTCATAGGAAAGCTAAACGAAAGAACATTAAGGTCTCAAGTTCAAAACCAAATTAGCTTATTTTGTTTTGTTTCAACCATAGAACCTAAGAATACACAAGAAGCCATAAAAGATGAAAGTTGGGTAATGGCTATGCAAGAAGAATTAAATCAATTTGTTTCTAATGATGTTTGGACACTTGTCCCTCCACCTAGTAATCAAACCATAATAGGAACCAAATGGGTTTATAAAACAAATTAGATGAAAGCGGGTAGTGTCTAGAAACAGCTAGACTCGTTGCCCAAGGGTATAACCAACAAGAAGGAATAGACTTTGATGAGACCTATGCGCCCGTGGCTAGATTAGAGTCTATAAGAATACTTCTTGCGTATGCTTGTGCTAATGATCTAAAGCTTTATCAAATGGATGTCAAAAGTGCTTTTCTAAATGGTTTTATTAATGAAGAAGTGTATGTAGCTCAACCTCCGGGCTTCATCGATTTTGAAAAACCAAACATGTGTATAAGTTAAAGGCCCTTCTACGGTCTTAAACAAGCTCCAAAAGCTTGGTATGATAGACTCAAGTCATTTTAATTAAACACAACTATACCATGGGGTTAGTTGGCAACACACTTTTTACTAAGAAAAGAGAGTCACATATAATCATAGTTCAAATATATGTAGATGATATTATATTCGGATCCACTTGTCAAGACATGTGTGATGATTTCTCTAAAATCATGCATGAAGAGTTCGAGATGAATATGATTGGAGAACTTAGTTTCTTTCTTGGTCTACAAATCAAACAAGTAGAAGACGGTATCTTCTTTAATCAATCTAAATACATAAAAGAGATGTTAAAGAAATTCGGATTAGAAGAGTCAAAACCAATTAGGACACATATGTCATCTGACACCAATGTCATCCGACACCAAACTCACTAAAGATGAAGACGGAAAATCCGTAGATAATACTAAATATCGTGGCATGATTGGTAGTCTTCTCTCACTCTCACTGCTAGTAGGCGGATATCATGTTTAGTGTTTGCTTATGTGCTAGGTTTCAAGAAGACCCTAAAACATCACACCTAGAAGCCGTAAAAGAATATTTAGATATATTAAGGGTACAACACAATTAGGATTATGGTATCCTAAGGGCTCGGGAGTAGAAACAATTGTATATGCAGTTGACCATGCGGTGAATATGTTGATCGAAAAAGTACAAGTGGGGTATGTACTTTTATGGGATGTTTAACATCTTGGTTTTCTAAGAAACAAACGGCATTAGCAATATCAACAAGCGAATCGTCTCGCCGTGAAAGCATGCCAACAAGCACTATGGATGAAACAAGTGTTAGTTGACTCGACATTCATCTAAGTGACATAGCCATTCTATGTGACAACAAAGGTGCCATAGATTTAAGCAAGAATTCGGTATTACATTCTCGCACAAAGCATATAGAGATTCGTCATCACTTCTTAAGAGACAATGTTCAAAATGGGAACATCTCTATTGAGAAGGTAGCGTCCGAACAACATAGCAAACGTCCTCACAACCGTTGAGAGGAACAATTCAACACTAGTCTTGGTCTTGGTCTTGGTCTCATGGAACAATCGTCGTAATTTACTTTTTAACTCTACAATGTATGTAAACACTAGCATTCTTCTTTCTGAGTCTAAGATCTCTATTTCACGCACAACTCACAAATAATACGGGAATTTTCAAGACCCAAGATAAGTTTATTTTTTACTTATAACTCATAGTTTTTCTTATTTTCTTTCAAAAATAAGTACAAGTTGCAAACACATAATTACATACACATCTTCTTTTCAAAGGATAAAACGATTTTTATTCACAAAATGGAAACCTCTTTTTGAAACGTTTTCTAAAAATTATACTCTTCGATTATCAATTTCACAAAAGCAACTTCTCCGCGTCTAGGACAAATCGCTTTTTCATTATTAATACAAAGTAAAAAAACCCGTTTTCTTTGCATCTCATGTCTTTTGAATGCTAAAGGAGATACATAACTAATATGTATTTTCGGGTACATTCATTTAAGTAACAATGAATTAGGAGCACTCGGGTTATCTCACATAATAGTATGCTTTTCCACTTCTAGTTTATTTTTCTTTTCTTCTTAGGAGTCGAGATAACTGCAACTCCAAATAGTTTGCATATAGGCACACACTAGGCAAAAATGCTTCCAAACTTTTGTACTCCCAACTTCCAAAATACCACAATCAAAATCTAGGACATCCGCACGGATTAGCATACGATCTTGTTGCTTAGCAAAACCATCATCGAATGGCTCATCATCAACCACCAACCACTAACTCACCACAAGATGCTTCCATTATAGCACCTCCCTCATCACCAAAAAGTACACCAACTTCATCATACATCAACTCACCACCTAAAGTCACTCTTTTGGAACTCCTTAAGACTCCAACAAGATCTCATCAACCAAAACAAAAAGAACTAGCCTTTTTGACTCCTCTCACTTCACCAAATACAACTTTTCAAGACTTTGAAACATTACCACCCTTAGCTCCCATTAAACTACAAGAACATCTAGGTTCTTTTCCACCACCCTTCTACCAAACATTCAGGACGTTGATCCATATTTTCCTATTTTTCCACCACATCTTCAGCAACTCACAAATCAAAACAACCCGGAAAATTTTCTCACTCATTACCCACATCACTTACATTGTGAACATTGCCAATCCACAAGGGAAATTGCAATAGAAGTTAGGGAAGAAATGCGCTTCATACTCAACCTCATTCTTGATCGCATCAATACCATTACTCATCAAAACATCCATCCATAACCTTATGCAAGCATGGAAGAAATTCTTACTACTATTTTCTATATTTAGTACTTTTCTTTTGAGTCATTTTCAAGAACAAGTCTTGTTCTTATTTTTACATGCTTGTATGTGAAAGGAATACCACTACACTTTGTTGTTTTATTACAAGGCCTTGTTTACATACATTGGCTCCCAATCTTGATTCTCGTCAATCACAAGATTATCTAAGCATGTTACTAACATTTCTCTTTGTAGGATTTTTATTTTTCTTCACTTGACGCCCCAAACTAGGGGGAGCTACCGTCAAGGGGGAGTAAGCGATACGTGGACTAATTTTTCCACACCTTTATTTCTTCAATGGGTTAACTTTTTGTTTTAGACAAAAGGGGAGAAAGTAAAACTTAGGGGTTTCAAAACATACATCTATTCTTAAGTTTTACTCATCATAACATTATGTTTTGTCATCAACAAAAATGGGGAGATTGCTAATACAAATAAACCGTAAAAACGTTTATTAATATTTTGCGATCTCTTTGTGTTTTTTTGATAACAAATATAATGTTATCTTAAGTACAATTATAAGGATACATGTTATTTTTGTAAAGCATTTACATATAGTCATCTAATACAAAAATGTTGTAATTAATCATTTGTTGTAATAGTTTATTAGGATAGGTAAAAATCACAACCCATGGATCAAATCCATAACCCATTGACCCATACCTATTTGACTAGATACAATGTATTTATTAGAGCAAGGGGTGTCGTGGCTTCACCAATTCTCTTCATTTCGGCCTCACGTGTGCCACATCACTCCAACACACTAACTAAAGAATACCCCTCAATCACAACTTACTCACTTCTCTTCATTTAGGCCCCACTCACCCTCATTTTATTTCTTTTCCATATTTTCCAAACACAATTAAATTCATTTCATTCATTTAAAATAAAAATACAACATAAAAAAATACACTGCGAAATAAAAAAACATACGAAATTTAAAATACATAGTGAAATAAATAAACATACGAAATTTAAACTAATCTTGTTGTTGCGTGTAGTTGCCAAACATGCTCAATGATATTTAGATTTGAAGTCTTGCGTCGCGTTGCTTTATCACACCGCGAGTTTTTGGCATTCTTTAGTTTGTACATCGCATCGCTCAATCCATGTCCGTTGTATATTTGCTCGCAAACAAACATAAATATCGTTCATTTGGGATATCGCCAAACTTTTGATCTTTGAAAATCATGTTATGCAATATGATGCACGTGTACATGACTCTTCTTAGCTTGTTGATAGTCCAAGCACGAGCCGGTTGGCTTATAATATGCCAACGTCCTTGAAGGACCTAAGCTCTTTCAAGCGTCTTTTGCGAGCACTTTTCTTGTTTTTGTTTAAACAAGGCATTTTCTCGAATATGCGGTGAGAATGATTTGACAAAAGATGACCAAGTTGGGTAAATCCGTCGGCTAGGTAATACCGAGTTCAAATGTTGCACCGTTTACTTGAAACGGAACCTTGGGGGCGATGTCATCAAGAAGGTCGTCGAATAACGATGAATTATTCAAAACAGTTAGATCATTATTCGCACCCATCCCAAAATGCATGCCAAATCCATAATCGTATGATGAAAGCGGCTTCAAGCATAATAGTTGGATATTTTTATCACCTCTATAAATTGCCCTTGCCACTCAGCGGGGCAGTTTTCCATTCCGGTGCATACAATCAATGCTCCCAAGCATTCAGGAAACCCATGGACGTGTTATGTCGCGTTATATAAATTTTGAATGTCACCCAAATTAGGTTTTCTTAAAACTTCGGGCATAAAATTCAATAACACACATAGTAAAAAAATCTAGACAATAAGCGTGCGTGTGTGACCCATTTGAAAATATTCATCAAATGCATCAGGTCGATCTTGAGTAGGCCAATTGGCGTCTGGCGGTATGCATTTCATAATTACACTCATACTCATTACACCACCGCGCATGGTCGGACTCTAAAATAATCAAAATGCGGTGGAAGAGGATTAACAGTTTGAATATGATTTTCAATACCTTGTACTATTTGTAAGAATAGTTCACGGCTCATCTGAAATCGACGCTAAAATAGTACTTCGGATATTTTGGACAATCGGAAAAATAGTCCGATATAAGGCGTTTTTCAACAATTTCACGGTCACGATAGATGTAATTACATTTTGCGTGAACTTCAGCTTCATCTTAAACGCGTTGCCCAACCCAACTTTGAGAATCATCTTGATATCTTGTAAATCATCAAGATCGGAATCCGAATTTGAACCACTCATGTTTTTTTTGCTTAAGATGTAAAGAGTTGAAAGAGTAGTGTGTGAATGATTTGAAAGAAAAAAGTGTGAATGATTTTATGAAAATGAGTATATTTATAAGAGGTGGGTAAAGTTTTTATTTTAAAATAAAAAGTTTTTTAAATCATGCCGTTTGAAATATTGCAACGGATATATTCGAATTAGACCTTGTTGTTTTATGTGTCGTTGGACCGGTGAAACACCAAGTTAAGTAACCACGGGTAATCGTGTGAGGAAACCACGAAATCAAACGGCGAGCTTCCACATCGGATTCGGCGAGAAGCAATATCTTCCACACCCCATGCTCTTAGATACATTGAATCTAAAGGAATACCCATGGACCAACCCATGACCTATAACCAAAAAACCCATGGGTAAAGAGGAGCGTCCCACGGATTCCTAAGATTACACTAGACGGATCCCTTGTGGGAGGATCCGTGGGATCGAGAACAGATGGCGAAATTTGCCTATAAATAGAGAGTCATTTCTTCATTCTAACTCACCCCCTCTTCTTACTAATTCTCTCATATAATCTCATTCTCTTCTAACAAAATATCACTTGATCTAGAGATTACTTCCTTCTTTCTTTCTTTAGTGATTCTCATATAGGTACTTCTCAAGGTGAGATCCGCGAGCATTCTACAAGTCATCCAAGCAAGGGTCCTGATTGATTTGTTCATCATAAGATTTACATGCTTGAAGATCTTGTATTTGATATTTCACATATTTGTTGTGTAATAGTCGTGTTGGTTGTGTCCACCGTGTTACGGTTTCGGTATTTAGCTGTACGAAAAGGTGTAAGCAGCGTTGTGAAGGCTTCTCAGCCAAGTTGAAGGAGTTTGTTGACATAGTGCTTGAACTCTCGAGTAGGTGACTCGGGAAGTGGAGTAGGGCAAGGAAGGTGTCCTTGTAGCCGAACCACTATAAATCGGTTGTGTCATTTCTATCCCTTTGCTTTACTTTATTTGCTTACTTTATTATTAGATATATATTTTCTCTACATCCATACGATCTCACATATTATTGAATCTAAAGTTTTTAAAACTAACTTAAAATTGGCAAAACTATTCAACCCCTTCTAGTTTTCCACAATTAGTTCTATACATATGTCCAGCAATGAAAAAAATAAATGCAATAAGGAGAATTCAAACTACAAAATATCTATATTTCAAAGAAGTGAGAATGCAACTTTTTTGGCCCACTAAAAATCTAGAAGGTTATGATTAAGGTCGACATGATTTCTTTGAATTGAAGCATAGTGTTATAAGTAATGCTAAAATAAAGGATGGCACTTGTTATCCTTATAATAAGTGGAATATAGCGGCGTAACAATAATCATTAGTGTATATATTTGTATAAGTTATGATGATTCGCATGTTATTTAAACGTGTTATCAGAAAAAGTATTCCAAGTAGTCTACTATTGAAAAAAGCTTCCAGTATATCTGATACGAACCTATCCCATGTTAGACTCGTATCGATGTTCATAAGTCCAAATGTAGAACTCACTCAAAAAGCTAGGCGATGAGGAGGGAATACTTAGACATTATAAACAACCGCCCAATCCCATACTTGGGCGATGTGGGATCGTAACAATATCATATTCATGGCCATGTTTGGCAAGAAGCTTATAGGGGCTTATCGAGTTTTGGGCTTTTAAAATAAGCTGATTTATAAAATAAGTTTTGTTTGTCACACAGATTTATGGAGGTTAATGGCTTATAAAATAAGCCATTAGCCTCCATAAGCCTAAGCCCATAGGGGCTTATAAAATCTTATGAATAGTTAAATTACTTAAATACCCTTAAAATATAATGAATTATCACGTAAAAACTAAAAATATATGTGAATTTTATTTAATGTATATGTGATTTTACATTAATAAGCTTCAGCTTCAACTAAATCTCTAAACAACTTTATAAAAATGTTAGAATTCAGCTTACGGCTTATAACCACAACCCCATCTCTTTTGTAGCCCAGTACATTTTTTTACGTAGAACATTACGCAAACATACCGTAAAACAACAAAATTATAGGAGCTTGTGAATTTAAAAGCTGTTATTTTATAAGATGCTTGAAGTCGCTTTTATGCAAGCTTTCTAAATTGTTATAAGCTTGCGAATTTAAAAGCTGTTATTTTATAAGATGCTTGAAGTTAAACTTTATGCAAGCTTTCAAAATTGTTAATACATGAATGACTTTGAAATAATATGTATATGTAATCAATTAAAGGTGGTTTAGTGGCAAAAGGGCCTGTAACTATCACTTTAAAATGTGTAAGGTGCAATTTCTGCTACGTGCAAACAAACGTAAGTGGCCACGTTAACCTCTTGAAAAAGGAGAGCTTTACATGGTTTGAGTCTGTGTGGCGGTGGGTTCAAACCCCGTGAATTAATCGGTCAAAAGGTCGAAAATCACGATTACCAAAAAAATGTATATGTATATATCTTTGTTTGGATGTTTTTCTTGCGTTATTTCACATTCATAAAATGCTAGCTTCATTTAGCTTGTTAAATATGTCTGAGATATACTCCAGCTCATGCTCTTACAAGCTCAAGCTCCTAAAAGTTATAGCTACAGCATCAATTACAACTTCCGCCAAATACACTCACAAAACATAGTCCTAATCTCTAGCTCCCACTTGTGGAAATAGTTGTCAAAGACGATTCATAAACAATGTGCTACCAAAAGAAATAAACCTAAAACGAAAAAAAAGATGTATAAACCGAGTAGCCCATAAGGCCATAATGTAGGCTTGGGCGGCTCATGTCGCAAGGCCAGAACTCGTCCCAACTTGCCAACTTGGTCTCACTTATTACACTCGGTCGATAAAGATGATTCGGAGAAAAAAGGTGGCTCAGCCGATTGATTCTCTTTGTTATACTAAGTTGATCACAATGGGTATGTAGGCTCAGCCGGAGAAAAAAGGTGGCTCATGTGTGTGGTGTTTATCTAAAATGTATTTTTATGGAGTATGTTTTTTTTTTTTTTCTTTGTTACACTAAGTTAATCACAAAATAGTCTTAAAAAGAGAAAGTTGAGGTGGCAAGAGAGTTCTTGGGTCTCTTAAGGGTCCTTATTACACTTAGGGTGCGTTTATCAAATTAAGTGATTTGAAGCAAATCCCTTAATTAGCCTCTTAATTGGGAGACTCAAGCTTTGGTGGGTCTCTCAATTAAAAGAAACTAAATGTTTGGGCCCACATTTTTTCCTCAGTAAACAAGCACTTAGTCTTAAGTAGGGATGAATAAAACCTAACTAACCTAATGTTTTGAAAACCATGTTTTTAATCGATCCGGTTGAGTCATCGCGTCACCAGGTTCAACCAGTTCGACCGACGGATCAACCCGATTTGCAATTAATTTTTTTTTTTCAACAGGGTCAACTAATTCGACCACTAGGGAAACCCGATTTTCTATTAAAAAAATGAAAAAAAACCACGACCGGGTTTAGAAACAAAGTTGACCGAGGTTTACGGTTCTTGGTTGAACCGATGGGTTTCAACATTCAAAGCATTTGCTTTTGCGGCTCAAATAGTTAACCCAACACGGCGGTGTAGCGTTTAACCCATTTTTAAAACCCCGGTTTTTGCTTCTTTTTTTTTTGCCGGAACCGGTTTGTCCAGTTAACCGGTCAGATCGACCCGGGTTTCAAAGTTTTGACCTAACTAATAAGAGTTAAAGATTTCATGTTGAAACATAACTACACAAACATTATCCTTTAAATCATCAATGCACCACTAACAGAAAATTAGATACTCCTATGCTACTTCTGTTCAAATGGACCCCATGACTCTATGTCCATATTTTTCTCTTCCTGGTAGGTAACAGACTATGACTTCTAATCCCCTCTCATTAAAACCATCCCATCTTTTCCACTAAAAAACACCCACATTCCCATTTTCTCAAAACCATGAAAAAACCCCTTTTTGTACTATTTTTCATCTTATTCCTACATACCCATTGCAAGATTTCACATGGGGTTTCATTTTCAAGTACTACCAACTTGTTGGTAAATGATGAACTTGAGCCAATGATGGAAAGTGAAAGTAGTAGAAGAGTGTTGATGATGGGGAAAAAGTACATTAGTTATGAGACTTTGAAGAGGGATCTTGTGCCTTGTGGTACTCCTGGTGCTTCTTATTATAATTGTAAGGGTAAAGGTGTTGCTAATCCTTATAATAGAGGGTGTGAGATTATCACAAGATGTTCTAGAGATGCTATTAATACATAATGTTTGGGTGGTGTAATTGGTAAGGTTTTCTATCTTTGTTGTTGTGACTTTATAGTTTATGTAATCAAATGCAAGTTAATTTGTGTTTAGATGTTTTCTTTTGTCTATTTGCTTACACACACTTGCCGGAGGTCTTTCTAGAAGCAGTCTCTTTACCCCTCAGGGTGTGATTGTCTACATCTTACCTCCCCTATACCTCGTTTTGGCGAGATTGGGTATTGTTGTTGTTGTTGATGTTTTCTTTATGTCCTTAAAACCATGATATGGGATGTGGGACACTTGCGTTTTTTGGGCATTATTGATAATAGTATGATCTGATATGAAGATCTTTAGGTGGGCATATTGTGTATCTAAATCCTATTGAAATGTCAATTGGGGCTTTAAAGATTGTGTTCTTTCCAGAAGCATGGTGTAGAAAATTGGTTGGATGATTCATGGTGGATTAGATTAACTTATAGATAAGGGTCAATAGTTTTGAGAGGCCATGAAGCGAAGACCTTGATAGTAAAAGTTATGCCGAGAAGATAATTGATCATTGTATGATGTCTTTGTTCACAGTGTATTGTAACGTTTCTAATGACTTACTTCATAATAGTTATTCGAGTATTGCA
The DNA here is from genome assembly GCA_910596185.1 of Chrysanthemum makinoi. Classification (NCBI taxonomy): domain Eukaryota; kingdom Viridiplantae; phylum Streptophyta; class Magnoliopsida; order Asterales; family Asteraceae; genus Chrysanthemum; species Chrysanthemum makinoi. Next base: position 294,930,354 of record OU343217.1, on the reverse strand, counting down.
GTATTGTATTGCCCTTCTGTTAGGCTCTCTTCCGAGACTCTTTTCAAGTAATCATTGCAAGCGTTGCATGATGTTTTTGTTAGCAGTCTATTGATACATTCCTAATGATTTGGTGTAAAAAAGTTTAAGTACTTACAGTATGGTATTCCCTTTGCATTCTTACCTGACTGTTCTCAGTTAATCATCGCAAGTTACTTTTTAAATTTGCAATAACTATCTATTGAAAATTTGAAATCACTTATCTGATTACTATCATGAAAACTGAAGTACTCTTCTAGCTTGGTGTTGTGTTGATCGTATAAGATTGAACTCTTTAAGAGCGTTGTAAACGAGCATAACAAAGATGAGTGGCCTATTTGGTTTTTGTATGTATAATGTTTCAGAAGATACCAGCTCCAATTGCAGGTATCAATTATAATTGCTTAGTCAATCAGTTGACAATGACTCGATTCATTTGTCTCTCGGGTTTCTCTGTATCTTTCCAATTTTATCAGATGTCCCAAAGGGACTGGTCTTTCGAGTTTCAGTAAACCTTCAACAGGCCAAGGCAAAGATCTTTTTCTCGAGTTTGATAAGCTATATATAACCCATTCAATTGTATTTCCAGTTTATCAGTCAAAACTGAAACTCATGCAATAAAATCATAGCAACAGATACTCTTCTGTCAAAAGAGGAAGACTCGTCCCCAACACGGCATGTTGTTGTTGGTTAATGGTTACTATCAGTGAATTTGATTTGGTCTACATATATCTGTGTTTTAACGACGTCGTCAAAGGACTGAAGGAGCTACTAGATCAATAAAACTCACCAGTAACGTTTCACCATACTAGCGATTTTCTCTTCTATGAAAAGCTATGTGTGACCATTACAAAAGGTGAAGCACACGCCGCATTACACTTTTACATGATAAACTGCAACGATTTGCTGGTATACTTGTACTAGCTCATAATTCGGGCAAGTGTGTATATCCCCCATCCCCAAAATGCAGTTACCCCTAGATCACCCTGGTATTCTTTGAGTTTCGACCCAGTACCAACATAGACACAAACAAACTACTAACACACACTCTTGGTGTTTCTGTGGTTGAGCCGTTACTCGAAACAAACAACACACTTAAGCTACCATAAACCCACCTTGTGGTTTTTTTTTAATCGGAAATAAGACCAATTTGAATAAGCTGGTATTCTTTGAGTTTCTGTGGTTTTGTGGTATGTCACATTTGCTTGTGTTTTAGTCACCTAGGAGTGTATTTATTACAGCTTATTCAAATTGGTCTTATTTCTGGTATATTTGTACCAGCTCATAATTCAGGCAAGTGTCCCCCTAGACTCGATACAATTGCTTCCAGGGAAAACAAAAAATGAAACCCGCAAAATAAGAATGCATCTTTCACCAAATTACATTTCTAAAAAAATTAGCGACGCGAATAATTTAAGCAGAAAATACCCTTTTTCTTTGATTTCCTCAACATGAATTAAGAAGCAAAGAAACTACACAACCATTATTCAAAACCAACATCAATAGCCTTTCTCGATAACAAAAAGACCAAATCTGTTATAATCACGGCCGACATCCCCATTAGAACAACATCCAAAAACTAACCGCTAAAACATAGTACTTGAAATGTATCTTATAAAAATCCAACAATCACCACATTACCAACATCCAAATCATATCACCAGAAACGAACACCGCTCAATACCTGTAGTGAGCAGGCTTGTATGGTCCCTCGATTGGTACACTGATGTAGTCAGATTGGTCCTTGCTCAACTTGGTCAACTTAGCTCCAAGCTTTCCAAGATGGAGTGCAGCAACCTTCTCATCAAGATGTTTTGGCAACACGTACACTTCCTTCTTGTACTTTCCGCTGTTCCTCTCGTTCCATAGCTCGAGCTGGGCAATCACTTGGTTGGTGAACGAACATGACATGACAAAACTGGGGTGACCAGTTGCACAACCCAAGTTCATGAGACGGCCCTCAGCCAAGATGATGATGCCGGTCTTGGTTTCTGGGAATACCCACCTGTCTGTTTGGGGTTTGATGGTGATTCTTTTGACACCAGGGTAGTTCTCAAGTCCAAGCATGTCGATTTCATTGTCGAAGTGACCAATGTTGCAGACGATAGCATTGTTCTTCATCTTGACCATGTCGGAAACCATGATGATGTCTTTGTTACCGGTGGTGGTGACAAAGATGTCGGCTTCTGAGACAACGTCTTCCAAGGTGAGGACTTGAAGACCTTCCATGGTGGCCTGAAGGGCACAGATGGGGTCAATTTCTGTCACAATGACACGGGCACCAGCTTGTTTCATGGCAGCAGCACAACCCTTTCCGACATCTCCGTAACCGCAGACAACAGCCACCTTTCCAGCAATCATGACATCAGTGGCTCTCATCAAACCATCAGGGAGAGAGTGACGGCATCCATACAAGTTGTCGAACTGCATCAAAAGTATAGATTCAAATGCTCAGTACACAGCATCATAGTTACTATACAAAAGCTGGATACCATGATTAATCGTATGTAAACAAAAAAGTACACACCACAACCGATAGCAAAGATCTGTTAAAAATGAAATGTGGACAAGTAACAATCAGACCGTCAATGGAAAAAATGACGGCTGAAACGATATATCTTGCCATCTTTTCTATATCCTTCCGTTATCTTAATGATGAGACAATTTTATTAAAATCTCTCATTCACATATTATAAACAGAGGAAGAGAAATTACAACTAAGCATGAATATAAAAATTTATATGACAAACTGACATCGGATTTGAAGATTTTTAACAGTTAAATTTCAAAAGAAACAAAGATGCAAGATAACTCGTTTATCCATAACCATTAGCATACTAGCAGGCAAAATCAGTTCATTTTACAGAACTATAATCAATGCATCAAATATAAACCTAATAAGAACGTACCAACAAAATTAACCATATTTAAATCAAAAATACAATAACAAGCATACCTTGCTCTTGGTGACAGAGTCGTTAACATTAATAGCCGGGAACAACAAAGTACCATTAGCTTGCATCTGGTACAACCTCTTAACACCGGTAGTAGTCTCCTCACTCACACCGACCAATCTCTCCTTCATCTTGTGGTACTTCTTAGGGTCAACAGCCAAACCTTCCTTGATAATGCTCAACACAATCTGAAACTCAGCGTTATCAGTTGAACTTGGGTCTGGCACCTTTCCGGTCTTGGCAAACTCTTCCTCAGCTTTCACACCTTCGTGGATCAACAAAGTAGCGTCACCTCCATCATCAACAATCAAATCTGGTCCACCACCTGGACCCCAGTCCAAAGCTCGCTCGGTACACCACCAGTATTCCTGTTAACAATGTTGATTAGATTGTTAGCAACACTATAACAAGATGAATAAACGTCGTCGTAAAACATTTAGGCCATGTTTTTTAGCAATTATTAGCTGCTACGATATACCAGGAACACTAAAACTAGATCTTATTCCTGAAGAATTTGAAAAATCTAATAAGCTCACATTTTGTCTTTTATTAGCTTATCACAGTGAATTTACGTTCAGCAAACCTATAAATCTATAAGATTTTCCAAAATGTATATGCGTATAAGCACGTATGCCCCAGAAAGCAAACTAATCCAAACATATAAAACTGTTGGCAACAATAAAGTGATTTTAGCTTCAAAGAATATCAAGTGTGAGTCAAATCATTCTTTAAGATGTTAATTAAGCTATACGTTTTTGAAAAACCATTTGGGGCTGTTTGGTTTAGTCCCAAACCAAGCTTATATGCTTATTTGAATAGTAGGAAAGTTAATAAGGTCATTTTTTGGCTTATTAGCTTATCAAATTGCGTTTATGCTACTTAAGTGGATAAACTCAACTTCGTAAGCCCAAATAAAATTAGCTTGGATTACCAAATTCTAATAAGCACATAAGCCCTGCTAAAGAAGCTACATCCAACACCCCTAAAAAGTTATCAAGACTAAAACCAAATTTTAGTTTAAAGAAAAAAATAGTAGTTTTCAGAATCAACTTATTATTAACTCCAAGACTATATCTTATACTTTTGTACGAGTACTTAAGGAGTGTTTCAATTGGCCTATGTTCTGTGCTTAAAGGCTTTTTTAAGTTTGAAAAAGATGACAATCTCATTTTCTGACTTATTGGATCATCAAAATGAATTCATGAGATTTTCCAATTAATAATAAGCACATAAGCCCCGGTACAAAGGATAAATTAAACACCTCAAATCATTAGTCGCACTTATGCTATATCTAAAATATTAGGTGTTCGAGCCAAATTGTGTTAGTAACACATAACAGATTATAATTTGAAAAATATTAGTTGTTGAATTTAAATATTAGTGACACTAGAGTATCTTATTATGTGCTATTGGGAGGTGTTTGGATTAGCTTATTTTTTGTGCTCTAGTGCTTATTTAAATGTGAAAAAACTAATGAGCACAGTTTTGGCTTTATGCGTTTGTCTAATTGACAAGCCCACAAAACTGAACTTATCAGGTTTTTCCCTAATAATTAAGCACAGGAGTTCAAAAAATAAGCTAATCCAAAAACTCCACATTGTTAGCAACATTATAGTTTTTTCAAAAAATTAGAGTCTAAAGTTATCAGCTACAGTAAACCACATCTAAAGATTCATGAGTATTAGGGTGTGTCTGTCAAAGCTAAATTCATGCTTATAAGCTTTAGTAAATCCGGCTTATGTTTCTTAAGCCTATTTTTTCAGCTTTTATGTTTATTATGACATAAAGTTTAACAAACAGTTCTTTAGTTGTTGATTCAACTCATCAGTAACAATAAAACTAGAACTTAATAATTTTAGTCAAATTAGTCTAACAGTAAAACTAAATCTAAAATTCAAAAACTAACACTTGTTGAATCAAATCAAAACCAAATAGATAAAAACTTTTAGCCACATATAAAACCCAAACTAGTTGTTGAATCAAATTAATTTAACAGTACGCCTTATATCTTAAATTTGAAAGACATTTAAACATTTCAACAGCTTGTTGGTCCAACCCAACACGCATCTTGCACACATATTCTAACCCGTCACACTTTTTGTGCTAGCAGTCACAAAGTCTAAAAATAACAAAAGTTAAGCCTAATAAACTTGTTAGTAAAAGAGAGTTTATAAAACATAAGCCGAAAACCAAATAAGCCATAAACCCACTATATAAACTCAAAAAAACAATCCATTCACCTGTAGGGTCTCCCCCTTCCATGCAAAAACAGCAGCAGAGTCTCTAGCAATAGCAGCAGCAGCATGATCTTGGGTCGAAAAAATATTACAAGAACACCATCTCACCTCCGCTCCAAGCGCAGTCAAAGTCTCGATCAAAACCCCTGTCTGAATAGTCATATGCAAGGAGCCAGTAATCCTGGCTCCTTTAAACGGCTGTGCCGGGCCGAACTCGGTCCGGCACGACATGAGTCCCGGCATTTCCACTTCGGCCAGCTCGAGCTCGAGACGGCCGAAGTCTGCCAAGGACATGTCCTTGACTTTGTATTCTCTGCCTGTTTGGGTTTTCTCTACTGTTAGAGAAGACATGGTTGGGTGGGTTTTAGGGTTAGGGTTTTGGTGGGTGGATCTGGTGAGGTGTGAGGCAAAGGGTGTGTGTGGAAATGAAGGGGTATAAATAGGGTGTTGGAATGTGGGATGGACGGTTCAGATTTGATCTTGGTGTGGGGTCTGTGTTGGTAATATTAGACCAAAACCTTATCTTTGGAAATTATTAGTATTATTTTTTTTCTTCACGTTTATAAGGTAGATATTTACAATGTTTTGAAACTCGGGTCGACCCGGCCGGGTTAACCGGTTGGACCGGTTTCGGACAAAAAAATGGGTCAAAAAAACCCTGGTTTTAAAAAACGGGTCAACCGTTTAGACCCGGCGGGTTTTAAGTGACCGGGTCAACCGGTTTTGAAACCTACCGGTTTGGTTTTATCATTTTTTTTTTTTTTTAATACAAAACCTCAAAAAATAAACTTGTAAATCTCGTAAGATGCATGTCTTTAGAAGTATGAAACTTGTAATCTCGTAGGATTTATGTCTTTTGAAGTATGAAACATGTAATCCCGTAGCATGTATGGTTGTTTAGAAAATTATGCAGGTTTATATCCTTGTCCACCTTTGATTTGTTGTTTATAACATGAAAAATGGTTCTTTGCTTTTTTTTACTGCAAAACTAATGTTTGGACATTATGTTTGGACAATTAAAAATGGATGTTTGGACATATGCATAAAACCGGGTCTAACCGGGTTGACTCGGCGGTTGAACCGGTTGACCCGGTGACCCGGTGTCTTGGCCGGGTCGATCACAAACCCGGGTTTCAAAACATTGGATATTTAAGCCTATAATTTTATTTTTATTTTGAGTTGACTATTTTTAGTCCTTGTGGTTTAGCGAGTATTTCACTTTTAGTCCAAATTTTGAAAAAAAAAATCAGGTTTCGTTTAAAAGTGAAACACTAATTACGGGTCTGGTCCAAAGTGTAACCACGGTGTCAGGCGGCGGCCGACTATATTCTTGACGTTGATGGTGGTGGTAGGAGGTTTTGATAAAGAGGGAAAAGAGTGTGTGTGATTTTGTTTTTTAAAAATGATATATTATGTTAGTAGAGTGGGTCGTATTGGTTTTTTAATAAGATATGTGAAATGAAAAAAATGCCTTGATATTTAATAGGGGAAAAAGACAAACTAACAAAGTTAAAAAATTGCGCCAAATCGGAAACGGGTGCTTCACTTTTAGACCAAACTCGAGACATTTTAAAATTTTGGACTGAAAATAAAATAACCGACAAATCACAAGGACAAAAAATGTAGTTAACTATTTTATTTATTTTTTAGATATTAAAATTAGCTATCTTTAGTGCTTACAAGGAGTGTTTTAAAATTCAAGTTTAGCTGGTCGACAAATAAGGAACCGGTTTGGTCAATGTAAGTTGGTTTGGAGAGAAAAAAATTGTGGTTAAACATAATGCACCATGAATAGGAAGCTTGGACGGGTCTTTTGAGAAAACAGATTTTAAAACATCCCTAATAGGCTTATTTGATGCCGAAAGAACTCATAAACTCGATATTTTCGTATTATTGAGAGCTTATTCAAATTTGTGAGGGCTTAAGTTTATAACATAATTTTCTAATAGCTAGACAATTACTTTGAATGAGGAGTTTATGTGATCGTGCTTTATAATCTCAAAATTTTAGAATACACACTGAGTTTTTAAAAGTAGCTTATTGAAAAAATAAAAAAATAGCTAGATTAACTACATAAATATCATGGTGTGTTTACATGAAAAAGTAATTTATAAATTCTTTCTTTTTATCATTTTACATTCATAAGAGCAATCACAATGTTAACGCCTCAACGGCGTTGAAGACGAAAATAACGGCGTTAAGCCGTTATTACCCTTGGACCTCCGGCGTTATAACGGCGTTAGTCCTTGCCCGTTAGTGGCATAACGCCCGTTTTTTTTTTTTTTTTTTTTTTTTTTATGCCTCTAAATGAGGAGTTGTTTTGTAAATTGTTGGTAATGTTATTGGGATGTTATGGTTGTGGGTGTTTTTTGAGAATGTTAATGTTAAATGTTAAAGCTGATGTGGCGCTGTCGTGGACGGTGTTATTGGTGTTATGATTGGGAATGCTCTAAGAGCAATCACAATGTTAACGCCTCAACGGCGTTGAAGACGAAAATAACGGCGTTAAGCCGTTATTACCCTTGGACCTCCGGCGTTATAACGGCGTTAGTCCTTGCCCGTTAGTGGCATAACGCCCGTTTTTTTTTCATTTATGCCCCTAAATGAGGGGTTGTTTTTGTAAATTGTTGGGAATGTTATTGGAATGTTATGGTTGTGGGTGTTTTTTGAGGATGTTAATGTTAAATGCTAAAGCTGATGTGGCGCTGACGTGGATGGTGTTATTGGTGTTATGGTGTTAGACTATGTTTATCAAGAGGGTTGCCAACCCAACCTGAATGGTATAAGTACGAAAATATTATTTTTTTAATGAAGTCATCCAATCTTCCTATCCAACCAAGATCATATGGCAACCCAAGTTGGCAATCTTCAATCTACCACATGTCAGCTCACAAATGGTTAGTTGTTCTTTTTTTCCTTTTTTCTTTTTCTTTTTCATTTTTAATACTTATTATTTTATGTTATTAGGTTGGGTTGTTGATAAATGATAAAAAAATATAGATTGGTTGTATATATTGGTTGTGTAGGTGGATGAAAGAGAAAATAATATTTTACTAAGAGATTGGGTTGTGATGGGTTGCTGATAAAGATAATCTTATGATTGAGAATGCTCTAATAAAATGTCTAAAGTATTTTGTCAAATATATCTTAAGAAGTCAAATAGTCAACTCTAACAATTGTTATTAGTTTTGTCAAACATACTCATTGCAAATTATAGAAGAATAAAAACATGTGTTAATAAAGCCCCTAAATTTTTTGTCGTTACGAGTATGATTGTGAACAAATAGGATTATGAACATGGTAACTATACATAATCGCTAACTATTGTGACTTGTTAACAAGGAGCTTTAACAAAACAATTCGTAGGGTAGCAGTGCTTTCTCATTGTCATTATAGTTACAGATTGATAGCGTTTATGACGAACAACATGCGGCAATTCGACCAACATAAAAGTTTCGTAAAGATGGACCATAAAGATTGAGGACCCTTTGGTTCTTTATGGAAAAGGGAGTTGTTAATGTAAATGCATATATCAATATCAATATCAAATACCAGTATGTATAAAAAGATTTAGGTGCTGTTGTATTCTTTTTTTATATTAACTCAAGCACCCTCCCAAATATGACTTTAGTGTGTAAAACGTGAATTGTAAGGCCACTCGTAATGGCGACCCAATCAAAGGTCGGTTGAGCATTTCAGCTACGTGCGCCCCCTCCCCCCTTACGACGACTCTTGCAAACGCGTCTCCACTATTTTGGTTTGGATGGGTCGTCCAGCCGATCGAATGGAATGCAAAGGTTTGTGTGTTAGATTTCTTTTTAATTTATTTTTGTGGGGTATGTTTTTGTCGTGATCGGAGTCACTTTATTACAAACATTTGATTATGTGTTTGGCTTTAGAAAGAGAGGCTCAGATGATACCAAAATGATAATGTCATAAAGTCACCCATATAGTCACGATTACTACGGGTGTATTGATACAAACTTTTAGTTTCAGACATAACTAAAGTGTATGTCTTTTATGAAAATGTAGATTAGTACATTTATGTTGTGTTCTTCAGTTTGAGCGAAAGGAAACAGAAAAAGAACAAGAAAGGGAAGAGAAACAGAAAAGAAGAGGAAAGTTTAGTTCGAACACAATGATGTGTTCTTGAGTTATGCTCTTAAACCATATCAAAAAGAAAATAGCAAGGCCAAATTACAATCTTGCCCATTGTTTCTTGCACAAATCTTTCAAAAGAATGGGGTATTTTAGTCTTTTCACCAACTACAATAATGCTTAGCTCCTTTTCCGCCCAAATTTGGCCGAAAGATTATACCACAAAAAACACCCACCGTTTCCCGTCTAATTCCATTTTCTTTCATGAGAGCTTTTTCATAAAAAACTAGAGAACACAAAATATAGTAAGAATTTTTTCCTTTCTCTCCAAATTACAACTCAAGAACACAGTGTTAACGGAGAAAAATATGTGTAACATTTTTTATTTTTTATTTTTTTTTTATAAAAAAGTAATAGTAATACTCTATCTATACTACATATAAATAGTGTATGGTCAAACCTTGAAAAGTGAAATCTTGAAAGTCAAAGGTGAGAGAAATGCAAAGTGTAATTAATACTCTTATTAAAACACATTTTTTAAAAGTAGAATAATCTATTCACATTGTACAACCAATTAAAAACATATATACAAATTAAAAACAACTAATTAAAACACCCCTTATTAAAAAATACAATAAAATTTTCACAATATACAATTTAAACAAGCTACAGCATAATCCAAAATATAAAATAATTAAACACACTAATTAATATTATTTTTAAAACACCCTAAGATGAAAAGTACATGTTATACACATTATACAAATTGATAAAATACACAAAGCTTCATACAAGCTAACAAGTTGATGGTATATATAGTTTTGAAAACCGGACCGGACCAAAGGGTTCAACCAGGAACCGGTGTTGCCACAGGTTCGGCTAACCAATAAAAGCCACCTGAAAACGAACCAGAGATGACCTGCTGAAACCGATACAAACTGGTGGAAGTAGGTCTCATCGAGATCTATTTATTTGGTTAATCGTCACAGGGTACCCGCCGCCGAAACGTGCTGGTACCCTGCTATACTATATATAAAGTAAAAAACAAAAAGTAAAAAGTGAAAAGTTGAAACTAAAAAAAGAAATGTTGAAAACATATATTTCAAAAGGAAACTATTAATACACATCGAAAACCGGCTTAACCCGGGACGCTTCAAACCCGGCGGGTTGACCCGGTTTAATTTGACCCGTTTTCTATCCAACCCATCGGGTTGCTCGGTTTAAATCGGCCTATTTTTCGACCGGAACAGTTCAACCGGTTAAACCACCCGGGTCGAACCGGGTTTCAAAACATTATGTTTAATTTCCCAAATGTTCAAACTTTTATTATTTTTCGTTTATAACCCATAAACTTTTTTTATCACTAAAAGATCTGTCGCTATTAAATTCCGTTGCTATGTACGGGTACTCGTCTATTGTAATACGGTAGCCGCATCTCCGTACACATCCGGGAAAAAATATAGCCATATTTTCCATTAACGATTCTCAAAATAAATCACCGACACATTTTATTCTAAACTATTTAACATGATTAATTAGTGCTATTATGATTTCTGCTTTTGAATCCGTGTTCTTCACTTTTTGGACTTTAACTTTTCTTTTACGCCAATATTAGTTCCTTTTGTGATTTGTGATGTGTGAATCGCTGTTACAGATGAAATGATTATGATGTACGTAAAAAAATCCGTTTGTTTGATCCTTTTGGTATATAGTCGTTAGGCAAATACTTTTAAATTTGCTTGTAAAGTCGAACATTACTTTACTAAACGGTTGGGTGTTTCTAAAAAAGTGGTAAATAGATATTTAGCATGTTCAAATAAATACCATTTCGTCTATCTCAAAATATGTACATTTATACATTTTTGAATCAATGAGCTAAATAGTTCATCTTATAGATTATTAGGTTAGCCAAACTCATTTAGTCAGGAAAAGTATGAAAAAGAGAGGAACTACTTCGTACCTCTCCAATGTAACAATTTTAAATCCTTCTTGTAAATGTAATCTCATTTTCTTTATTTGTCATTACATATTTCACGTGGTATATTCTACTCTGTTATGTGGAAACGAAGAACAACCCTTGATCAAAGTTACGGCCTTACGGGGAAGTCGATCATCCCTTGTTTTGATCTACACGTTTTAATAGGTTTTACGATGATTGGTTTCTGATATTTTTTACTCATCTCAAATTATTCGTTCAACGCAAGTTTAAGCTTTGATTTTATGTGAAACTTTAGAGATATTGACATGTCGCCCTAAAGACGGATAAATCATGGCAAAGATCTTCTAAAGTTCATTTTAACATGACTCATTATGATGATCAACAAATAAAGATAAACAATACAAAAATCAAAAACTCACTATTCTAATTTACTCTTACAATATTTGAAAACATGACCTATATCATGTTGATATGAAATTTAAAGGATCTTTATGCATATGGATCAATTGTAAACTCACATGTCATGACTTGATATTTTAAGATTTGAAGACGTAAGTAAAATGTGGACATCTTTCTGATAACAAAATAATTGAAGATATTTCATTAAAATAAGATGGTGCAAAGTTGATCACTCAATATCGATACCATAGGGTTGGTGAGAATATTAAGACCAATTTAGCCTTCTCAACAACCAATTCTATAAAGTTTTGGTGGCTACAATATATGACAATGACATTATGTTGACACAATTGGTTCATTAAATAGCACTCTTGATACTTCAAAGTCAATATCAAACGACCATATGGTCCATATCGGGTAGTATATATTGTGTGAATGTCATTTTATTCCATATTTTTACCTAAGTTAAAATGAGTGGGTCATGCTGGATTAACCCATCCACACTTTGCATACTTACTTAAGAGTCAATTTTATGAATACTTTTTCACATTTCTCATTTCATTTGACATACTCATAGAGTCATAGTATAAACTATTCCCTCCATATAAGAAATTTATTTGTTTATCTTATATGAGCCACTTTATTTTGCTTACCAATAAATCCATATTTACCAAAGGATAAATCCTCACTATTCATCTAGTTTGATCTAATGGTGAGGATTAACCTAATATTTAAAAGGTAAACCTAAGTTCATGTTTTTTTCTTGTATTTTTGTTTTTCTTTTTTATTCAAATATTTTTTTTGTCTTTTATTTTTAAATTCACGTTTTTTTTTTAAATTTCGTTTTTTTTTTTTTTTTTAATTTTAATTCACGCTTTTTTTTAAAAAAAATTCGCGTTTTTTTTTATTTACGTTTTTTTAATTCGCGTTTTTTCTTCGCCTTCATACCTTTTCGTGCATACGTTTTCATCTGTTTTCGTTCGTTTTTGTCCGTTTGCATACGTTTTCGTCCGTTTTCATACGTTTTCATCCATTTTCATCAGTTTTCTTTCATTTTCATACGTTTTTAGACGTGTTTTTACGCTTTTATACGTATTCGTCTGTTTTCTTACGTTTTCATTTATTTACATTTGTTTACATTTAGATTAAACAACTTAAACAAGTTGATTTTGCTTTAAACACATAGTTATTTAGTGTACTTTTGTTTATTATTTAAGTTGTGATTGAATTTGTCTATTTAATGGATACATTGTGAGTATTTCAATAGGTTTTACAACGGGATTTGAAAATATCTACGGTTGATCAGTGAAGAAGCTATGGTTAAACAAAGCACAACATCTTTATAAACAAACTGAAAAAACTCAAACACATGTTACATCACAGGTGATATCACGTGTGGTATCATGTGTGATTTCACAAGTGATATCATCTGTGATATCACATCTGATATCACACGTGATATCACAGGTGATTTCACAAGTGATTTCATCTGTGATATCACAAGTGATATCATCTGTGATATCACACATGATTCAACAAAATAGAAGAAGCTGACATATCTGTGATGTCACAAGTGATATCAAATTCTCTTTCAAAAAGTTGAACATCATGAGAATGAGATACACGAAAAATTAGCAATAAAAGTGTGGTAGTTAGTAGTTATTCAAAAAATCACAAGTGATATTCTGAATATCACAAAGTGATATTCAGAAAATCACAAGCGATATTCAAAATATCACAAAATGATATTCTGAATATCACATAATATCACTTGTGATAGTCCGAAACATATGAAAACGGATGAAAATGTAAAAAAACAGACGAATACATATGAAAACGGATGAAAATGTATGAAAGCGTAAAAACACGTCTGAAAATGAACGAAAATGAAAGAAACCGTATGAAAATGGACGAAAACGTATGAATAATGGACGAAAACGTAAGAAAACTGACAAAAACGTATGAAAACGGACGAAAACGTATGAAAACGGACGAAAATAGATGAAAACATATGAAAAATGTATGAAAACAGAGGAAAACGTATGAAAGCGAAGAAAAAACGTGAATTAAAAAAACGTAAAAACAAAAAGAAAAAGAAAAGAAAAAAAGGACGTTAATTAATAAAAACGTGAATTAGAAAAGAAAAAAAATAAAAAATAATAAAAAAATAAAAAGTGAAGAAAAATAAAAAGACAAAAAAAAGTGAAGAAAAAAAAGACAAAAAGACAATAAAAAAAACATTGACTTAGGTTTATCCATTAAATCTTAGGTTAATCCCCACCATTAGATCAAACTAGATGAATGGTGGGGATTTATCCCTTGGTAAGCAACTAAGCACCAAAATAAGAGTAAGCAAAAGAAAATTCCTCATCTTATATACATTAGGTATAGTTAACGACAATGTTTTGACATAATTAGGCTAATTAACTTATTTGCCATAAATACATAAAAGCCTCTCAAACAACCAACAAACATACAAGTTTATGGTGTCGGATTAGGTTAGTTGTATGTTGGGTTTCTTTTGAGTGGTAAGAACTCTGAGATAAGAGTATTTATCTTAGTGTGTGTAAATGTGAAAAAGATTAATTTGATTATTCTCATAAAATGCATATCTATTTATAAAGATGCATTTAGGTTTGTGTGAGATCCAATGGTCTAGGTAAACCTATATGTGATTCATCACATAAAGAAGACAGGAATTACATTTATGCCAATGAGGTGTTTACACGTGACAATCGTACAATAACGGTCCGGAAGACATACTCTTATGTCGGTTGTTGCCTGGAGATTCATTCTCCAAGCAAGGCTTGTTGTAACTTTGGATAGTAGTTGCAAACACGATGAATCATTTGAAGTTCAACACAAATCTTATGTTCATTTTACGACAACGTGTTGAGTGTTTAAAATTACGGATAAGTGTTATATCACATGTGATATATTATATAAACTCATGTACTGAGAAAACCCAAAAGAAATTAAAAGAGATTGTCGAAATATATGAAAGCGCTCACCTATTAAAAGATAATTAAATATTTTTCGTAATTGTATAATTTGTTTTGCCCTAAAATTAACGGTTTTTTAGATACACTATTTTTTAAAAATATGGTGAAAGTAAGTTTTAATTAAAATAAATAAATTGAGAAGGAATGATGTTGAGTGATTTAGGTGTTGTTTGTTATCCTCTTTGGTGTGGGTTTTGAGTTGACAAGATGTATAATATATGTTTGTTTGCTTCTTTTGACAAAAAGAATGGATTTGGGATTTGAAAATTGATAACTATCAATTAGCTTTTATATTTAAAGTGGGCCATGTATTTTGTTTATGTTTTTCTTTGTTAGCTTTTATATTTAAAAGTAATTCTAGTTTAATTATACTATAAGGGTCTGTTTGTTTTATGGGTTTTGGGCTTGGGGATAGGATATGGACATGAAAAAAAGTATTTGGTTGAAGGGGATGGATTTTAACTAAAGGATTGAGACCCGGATATTTTACTTTTCAGAAATCCCAACATGAAAGCCTGGATTACAACTCAATCCCACCCACCTTTTGACAGTGATTATTTTCTTTCTCTCTCATACAAAATCATCTTCTATCTTTATTCTTTTTTCATCTTGATCAAAATTCTACCAATACTTCTTCATGATTTCACCATTGTAATTTTATCAATTGACATACTTCTTCATAATTCCACCATTGTAATTTTATCAATTAACAAGTAATCGCTTAAAGCCCTGTTTTTTGTCGATTGATTATGTGGAAAACTAGAAGGGGGGGGGGGGGGGGGTGAATAGTTTTACCAATTAAAACTTCTTTTTAATCTATTTAGATAGACTTATGTCAATCTATTTGGATGTGTGTGTTGGATGTTGATAAACAAGCATGTAGAGGTAAGTAATGAAAAGATAAGAGTAAGAAGCACAAAACCACAACGCAAGTATTTATAGTGGTTCATCTACAAGGTCACCTTCCTTGCCCTACTCCACTCCCCGAGTCACCTACTCGAGAGTTCGTAATCACTACACCAATCTCCTTATGGCGGAGAAGCCTTCACAACGTCGCCTACTCTTTTTCCGGTACTAGGCTAACCACCGGGTTCTTTCACTCCAAGGTGAACCACACCTACACAACGTCGCCTACCCTTTATAAGGTACTAGGCTAAGTACCTAGTTCTTTCACACCTTAGGTGAACTACACATTCACAACGTCGCCTACCCTTTATTAGGTACTAGGCTAAGCACCTAGTTCCATTGCAATGGAGGAACTACTACCACACTACACCAACGACTAATCCCAAAGGAGATCTACTCCTCTACAACATCATCAAGGATATCAATATCCTTGGATCTAATACTAGTCTATCTTGTACATCGAAACACACCATATCGAATGTACATCTAAGGCACCTTTCACTAATGCCTTTCACTAGATCTACAAGACACATTTCACTAATGTCTTGTGTCTTCACTTCTAAGCACATTTCACTAATACTTCTTTGTCTCGACTTCTAAGCACCTTTCACTAATGCTTCTTTGTCTTGATTTCCAAGCGCCTACCACAAGTGCTTTATCCTATAGACGATAGATACCCTTCACTAATATCTTCGTCTTGACTCTTAAGACATCTTTCACTAATGTCTTCAACACTACACTTCTTTGAAGAAAGAAAGGAATCATCAACAAGAAGACTTCAGTAGCCTTGATGATGAGGAAGCATGACAACTCATGGACTTGAGCTTGCTCGACTTCAAAGGTGGTGATCTTGCCTTTAAGAGGAACCTAAAAGATCACACAAAAACAAAACTACAAACATAGATCTCTTGGATCTAAAGTTAGTGAGATTAAACTCAGGGGAGAAAGTAGATTTGAAAGGGGTGAGAAATAATGAAGAAATGGCTCACTATTTATAGAGGAAAAACCTCTACTGTTCCCCGGATCCCTACCACAAGGGATCCGGCTAGCACAAAGCTAGGGATCCGTGGTCCGCTCCTCTTTGCCCATGGGTATTTTTGGTTATGGGTCATGGGTTATGGGTTGATCCATGGTTTTCTTTCTAGATACAATGTATCTTAAGGATACAATGAACTTGGTTAAGTGGTATATATAAAATCATGGGTTATGAGTCAAAACCATTTGCTAGTATTTACCCATTTAGTATATACTTGTATTTACCCATTTTAGCATACACTTAGTTTTTACCCATTTTAGTATACTTAGTTTAAGTATATATTTAACCCAATATGTAAACACTAGTTGTTGTACATATGTATCTAAATCATAAAATCACTTATACTTGTTTTAGTGTTTTATGTGAAAGCGTAAGTGTGTTAGAAAACTATTAGTTCAAGCCATTTACGTATTTTGTTTGTTTCGTTAAAATGATTTTACTTTTGTTATCGACAAAACATTAGAAGATCATAAAATATAAATAAACGTTTTTACGGCTTATTTGTATTAACAGATTATTTTTTCATGTGTCAAAATATATCAGTGGATGAACTAAAACTAGAAACTCTTGATAAATTTAAATTACCATTGCTTTTGCTTTTAATATTGTATGCAACGTTTTGTTTCACGATAGGAGATATCTAATTGTTAATATTGTCACTTAAACATTAGTTTTCTTATGTTATATGTTAAGAGCCCTTTAATGAAAACTTGTGTATAGCACTGTGTTTTGATATATATCTTATTAACAATCATGAATTTAGAATAAATCAGTGGACATATAATCTTATAGTTGAACTAACATGACAATGCATTAACTATAGGTATGTGTGTAATTACTTGAGGTTGTTAGTTCTTTTTTTGATTTCCATGTTTTATAAACATTGTAGTGTTACTTGATTAAAAAAAAAAAAAAAAAAAGGCTGCTAGAAATTTTTAAGAGAATCCCATCTAGAATGTTAAAAAAATTGACATTTTTGCATTTTTTTTTTGTAGGATAAAATGGCACGTAGCCCTATTAGTATGAGGCAACGCAATGTCCTTCGTATGGTCGAGATTATGAATTCACTTGTTAGTGTGTTTAATGTAGTATTCATGACTTGGTTTCGTTTATCATTGTTGCGTATAAGTATAACAAGGCCTCTCATAAAAAGTAAGGAACGAAAAAGGCTCGAGAGAATGATTTGGTTAAATAAGCTAACAAAAGAATCAGACATAGTTTGTGTGAGTCAGCTTCGGATGGACATAAGTACATTTGTAACATTGTGCGAGATGGTAAGAGATATTGAAGGTTTAAAAAGGTACAAAAAACATGACATTAGAAGAAATAGTTGTTATTTTCTTATATGTATTGGCTCATCACAAAAAGAATAGAACAATTAGCTTACTTTTATTAAGAAGTAGAGAAACTATAAGGGTGTGTTTGTTTCATTAAAATGTTTTGGGTCTGAATCTGACTACCACATCTTACTGGTAAGAGGCGGCTAGAAAGTCTGGTGTGTTTGTTTCATTAAGATGTTTTGGGTCTGAATCTGACTACCACATCTTACCGGTAAGATGTGGGTAGAAGGTCTAAATCTGAACAAAATAATGTTGTTTGTTTTTGTATAATTGTCCGAATGATTTTAAGTGCTCGTTTTTGCAATTTGTTTATTAAACCAACGCAATGCGATAATAAATAACTTATGTAAATATGAAACAAGACTTTTTATCATAGATATAACATAGTTAATAAACAATCAAATATATTATATAAAGTTTACAAAACGAGTAAGAGGCAGTAAGACAAGTCTCCCACCTCTTACTGAGTAAGATGTTATATGTCTAACTGGGTCTTACTCAAAAGAAAAAAACAAACAAGAAAAACGTCTGCCCACCTCTTACTGGTAAGAGTAAGAGGCCTAGTAAGACTTTTTTTTTAAAAACAAACATCGAACTCGAGACTATGGGATTGCACACTTTACGTATGAGAATTTAAAGTTAATAATTAAATATAAACGTTATATTTATTTATTTATTAAACGAAATAACTAACGGACGTTAAGTAATTAATGTAATGGATTAACGGTCGTTAAATGTTTATGGAAAAGGACTAAATTGCAAAAGTTGGGAAGGTTCCGGGATTCCTTTGGGGACTCCTATACCGATCGGCCAAGGGACAAAACAAGGAAAGAAAAACCCAACTTGTTCACCAAGTTTGCTTGTGTATATATACAAGGCTAGGGGTTTTATTTTTCCATCTCTTGTGCTCATAAGCTAAACCCTAAAAAATTGTTTTGTGTGTGTTTTCTTGTCCAAAACCGGTCGAACACCCCTATAGGTGTCGATCTACTCTTTTCCACAAAACCAAGTTATTTGTTTGATAAAAACTAGCATTACTTTAATTCGGTTTAGTACGTGTGTACAAGAACTTAGTAATAACACACTATTGTTATTATCTTGGATTGAATTACAAAACGGTAAGGGGTAATTCATATAATCCCAATTAAATCAAATTAGGGTTCATCCTAATTGCTAGTTTGTGGATTTGATTCTTGTTCGGCTAGAATCAAATAAGGTACGCATACTTTATTCTTTAGTTAATTAATTATTCATTATATGTTCCTATACGCTTCCGCACTTACTTTGATGTTTATTGTTTATATTTATGATTAGTCATGTTATATAATTCCAATTTGAACGAAATAATGTTGTTTGTTTTTGTATAAGTGTCCGAATGATTTAAATGCTCGTTTTTGCAATTTGTTTATTAAACCAACGCAATGCGATAATAAGTAACTTATGTAAATATGAAACAAGACTTTTTATCATAAATATAACATAGTTAATAAACAATCAAATATATTATATAAAGTTTACAAAACGAGTAAGAGGTAGTAAGACAAGTCTTCCACCTCTTACTGAGTAAGATGTTATATGTCTAACTGGGTCTTACTCAAAAGAAAAAAAAAAAACAAACAAGCAAAACGTCTGCCCTCCTCTTACTGGTAATAGTAAGAGGGCTAGTAAGACATTTTTTTTAAAAACAAACATATTGGCCCTCTTACTCTCTCTTACTCTTACCAGTAAGAGGTGGACAGACGATCGCTTCTTTGTTTGTTTTTTCTTTGAGTAAGACCTAGTTAGACATATAACATCTTACTCACAAGAGGCGAGGGACTTGTCTTAATGCCTCTTACTCGTTTTGTAAACTTTATATAATATATTTGATTGTTTATTAACTATGTTATATTTATGATAAAAAGTCTTGTTTCATATTTACATAAGTTATTTATTATCCCATTGCGTTGGTTTAAAAAACAAATTGCAAAAACGAGCACTTATAATTATTCGGACAATTATACAAAAACAAACAACATTATTTCGTTCAGATTTAGACATATTCAGACCCAAAACATCTTAATGAAACAAACACACCCTAAGTCGACAACTTAATCGATGTCTTTTAGCCATCTTAAAATTGCACGAGGAATTGCTTCAAAAGCCGCAACCTATTACAGAAGATTGTGAAAGCAATCGTTGGGGATCTTTTTAGGTAACTTTTCTGATTTAATTAAAACTATAATATAGTTCATGTACCTTAATATGTTATTCATTATTACTTAACAAATATGAAAATTAAAGGGTTGTCTAGGTGCTTTAGACGGGACTTCAATTAGAGTCACACATCCATCCGATCAGAAACCAAGGTATCGAACTAGAAAATCAGACATAGCAACAAATGTGCTAGGTGTTTGTTGTCCAAACATGCAATTCATATATGTTTTACCCGGTTGGGAGGGCTCGGCGCATGATGGTCGTGTGTTAAGGGATGCCATAAGTAGGGACGACGGTCTTAAAATTCCTCAAGGTATAATTTTCACATCCATATCTTTTTCTATGCTTTTAGTGTGCACTCAGACTAATCCAGGTTATGTATTGTTCAAATTTAAAGGTTGTTATTATCTGGTGGATGCTGGATATTGCAATGCTCCTGGATTCCTAGCCCCCTTTAGAGGTGAACGATATCATCTCAACGAGTTTCATGGTCAACAACCACGAAGTGCCGAGGAATATTTTAACATGAAACATTCAAAGGCTAGAAATGTGATTGAAAGATGTTTTCGTTTGCTAAAAGGGCGTTGGAATATATTAGCTTCCCCGTCGTTTTTTTCCCAATAGGTACTTAAGTCTGCATTATTCTTGCTTGTTGTCTTCTACATAATCTAATAAGGAAGTACATGAGTGTTGATCCACTAGAGTTTGAACAAGCTGAAGAATATGACTTTGAAGATGAAGAACCATGGGGAGATGATGGTTATTTAACACATATAAATCCAACAAATGAATGGTCCAACTTTAGAAATGATTTAGCACATCAAATGTTCAATAGTTGGAGAGAAGGATCAAATACTTGAATTTTACTAGATGGCATGGCTATTTTTGCTGGTTGTGTGCGATCTTGAGCCTTATATTAGACTGTTTCATCGTCATTTTTTGCTAGTGTTTAGGTAGCTGCTAAGTTTAATGTGGATACCCACTTTTACTGATATTTTGGTGTGGACTTTTTATTAGGTGCTACTCCTCATAATGTTGAAGGGTGTTTTGTTGTAAATCATTTTGTACAATCGTTTCTTGTTTCAATATTAGTTCGTGTGTCATCTTAGAATAAATCCTCAATATGTTATATAACATTGTATTAGCCTATGAGATTTTTACTCTTACCATATTGTCTACCAGTATATGTATGATATATTATGTTGTAATTTTTGATATTATGTTGTAATTTGCTCTCTGTCATTCACATGTCCTAGAATAATAAACCAAACATAATTTATTGTGATAACTTTCAAACCCATAAGAAACCAAATAGAACATTTGAAGTGATCAAATATAATCCTAAACCCCCCATCTACTAATCCTATCCCGACAGTAAATCCTGCATTCAAACCAAACGGGCCCTAAATTTATTAAATAAATATAATTTCTTTCTCTTAAAACTATACCAAATCTAATAAATTCGAACCCAAATTTAAATCCAAATTCAAATCCAAATCCGAATACAAACCCATCCATAAACCAAACGGACCCATTACTTTAGTTAAAAATGTGTATTGGTAATCTATCCTTATCTTTTTTTAGGAGTTAATTTTATTTTTTATCCTTGTGGTTTACCTAGTGTAACACTTTTGGTCCTGAATTAAAACACGAGTTTGGTCTATTTTTCCGTTGCCTGTTAGGTTACCAGTTAAAATAATTGAAATATTAAAATACCCTCATTTTAGTACTAATATAAATAGACTAAAAATGTTACTCCCCAAAAAAAGTAAAGAATAAATAAATAAATAAAAATTACGGAGTACTAGTTAACTCTTTCTTTATTGTCTTTGAATTTTTATTTATTTATTTATTTATTTTATTTTTTTATTCACAACCCTTTGATTCAAAAAGCATTTCATAGCGCCACACACAAAAAAAAAAAAAGTCCCTCCAATTTATTAATGGAAACAAAGAAAAGCACCAAACAAGAATCAGACTGGGATATCGATTTCACGGAAGAAGAACTCGAATCAATCGAAGCTGCATTCCAATCAGCTTCTTCCTCGTCGTCTCGTAAACCCGTTTCGGATATCGAAAACTCTCGAAAGAGGAGACTGCCTGATTCCTTGTTTAATTCTTCTGCATTCTTACCCTGCCCTAGAAACAGGGTTCATAATCATCCCTACAGATCTAATTACCTAGGTAAATTCTTTGTTTACATTTGAAATGTGAAATGTTAGTATTAAGGGGGTGTTTGTTTCGCCTTATATAGCTCGCTTATGGCTTATTTGGTTTTCGGCTTATGTTTCGTAAGCCCACTTTTTGTGGCTTATTTTCAAACTTTTGTATAACCTTATTATGACATAATAAGGTTATATAAGGCGAAAAGTTTCAAAATAAGCCACAAAAAGTGGGCTAAGCCAGCTATATAAGGCGAAACAAACACCCCCTAAATGTTGAGAGTGTACACCTACTTTGGGAAGTTTGAACTTGGGTCGAATCCAAAGCGCTTACGATCAGAGTGATCGTGGTGCTACGTTCACGGAAAAGCTAGAGGGAATATCTTTATATATGAATTTGAGTTTAGGTTTACAATTACTCAAGAGTTGTTTTCTATGTGGCGAAAAGGCGCGTTATCTTAAACCCCAAGATTACAATTTAGGGCCTTCCCGCTCCTTAGTAGTTAGAGTCTTCACACTCGACGACAACTTTGTTTAGCTTACGTTTTTATGTATCTGCTTGTTAAACCAGGCGTATGCATTTTGGTGAAATAATTTTACATATAGCAAATTGACCAACTTATAAAACTTAGTTTAGCTTAAATGGTCTAGGTTTTTGTATATCCAACAATGAGTACATATAGCAAATTGACCAAGTGTGTAATAGTAATCGACCATGCTCTAAAGCAGGTTGCTGGACAATGTGAGTATTGTGTTTGAGTTTTGGTTGCCTGCAACTATTATTGTGTATGTGATTATTGTTGCCAACTTATAAAACTTACCATGGTCTAAATTCACCTGTAGAACTATGCAAGTATTATTTTCGAGTTTTGGTTGCCTACTACTATTACTGTACCTACGGATATAAGACTTTGTAGTCGTGTATTTGGATTTATAGATAATTCTTTTTGCATAAATGCTACAGGGAAAATCAGTTTATATCGCTAACTTGTTACACTCATATTTCGACTTTGCATTTCACACATCGTGTTACATCATTATAAGGCTAGCTGCTGCAATAAAGTATCCTAGTAGCCAACTTATGTTCATTTATAATTGTTATCAATAATATCATGTTATTTTCTAGAATTAAGCGGTTATGCAGTTATGTAGTTTAGGCAGTTTACTGCAAGCCTTGCAGTTGTAACTGGTATGCAGTTACACTTGCAGTTATCTTTATATATTAAGCATTTAGAACAGAAGTCAGAAGTTATAAAGATACAAAGTTACAAAAAAGCTTATAATTGTCTTATTTGTGTTTTCTGTCTCAGATATGAATAAAGTGAGAATTCCTGCAATGGCTTTCAAAGGTCATATTGTGTACAGCAGAACATTATCAGAGGTGGAGAAAGCTGCAGACGAACTGTTATCTTTTGTTGAAACCAAGACTAAAGACGGGGGCAGTGCTGCTATTGGTTTTGACATTGAGTGGAAACCGTCATTCAAAAAAGGTTTCCATCTGAACTGAGAATTTTCTTATATTCAGAATTGTATTCTTTCCTTGTCTATTTGCATGCATAAAATCCTTATTTTATTGAGACTGCAATCATAGAGATTAAGACTGAACACTGGTTTTTAGTTTTTTGAACATATATCAAGTACATCAGTAGAATTTGTTATTAAGTTTTATGTTGGAGAAAACTAGTCTTTTTACTGACAGCTCTGAAGTCTGAACCATGCAGGTGCTAAACAAGCAAAGGCGTCGGTTCTACAATTATGTGTAGATGCTGCTCGTTGCCATGTAATGCATATTGGTCATTCTGGATTCCCCGAAAATTTGAAGTCTCTTCTCGGGGATCGAAGATATTTAAAGGTCGGTAAAAATGTAGTAGTCCTTACTTCCAGTTTCTGTTCCCAGTAGTATGTTGGTGGATATATGTGCAGGTCACATGATAATAATATCTGGGTGCAAAATATGATGACCTTGACTTTATCATTTGAACAAATAGATAATTCTTTTTAAACCGATTAGAAGGTTTAAGACACTTTGGGCAACTTTCGACCCATTTGATCTATTTTCTAAGTTTCTTTGTTATATTTAAAAAAAAAAAAAAAAAAATCACTAGCAGATATAAAGCTTGACCTGGTTTGACCCACTTTTAAGTAAACGAATTAAAATCTTTACCTCTATTAGTATGCTGCATCTTGCAAGATGTCCGTAACGGCGTAACCTATCTTTTTAAGGCTTTTGAACCTCTCTTATTAAACTTTTTTCTGTAGTAGTGACCCCTTATCACTTCAACAGGTGGGAGTTGGCATTGCGGGTGATGCTCGTAAGGTCTTTAATGACCATAACGTGTCTGTAGATGCTTTAGAAGATCTCTCACATTTAGCCAATCAAAAGCTTGGCGGACAACCCAAGATGTGGGGTCTGTCATCATTAACTGAGAAGCTTACATGCAAACAGGTTATCTTACCATTTACAAATTCTTAATGCTTACATATGCTTGGAAACTGATATTATAATCGTAAAGAAAAGTGTTCTGTTAACCATTGTATGTCAAGTTATTGTCCAATTGATTGATGCAATGGTTTTTTTCTGTTGCTAATTGCTACAATATGATATATTACCATAGTCGATGACAGATTAGCTGCAAATCATACATTTTATTAAGCAAGAGTTGACGCATGTGTAACTTACATGCGATTTTACAGGTTCTAAAACCCAACAAGATTAGGTTAGGAAATTGGGAGGCAAATCCTTTGTCACCGGACCAGCTGAAATACGCAGCCACGGATGCATTTGTTTCTTGGTACCTGTTCAAGGTAAGCAAATGAGAGTCAACTTTGATTCCTAAAATAAAATCAACACTTCTTTTTCAGTCATTTGTATCATAGTATAACGATAGTTATTGGCATAGGTGGCAAAATACGATGGTTGGGATGGGTAAATTTTAGAACTTTCAAAATGGCAACAAAAAATTTCAGCCCATTTCTTTTCAAGTTTCGTAAATAACCACCTCATACTGTAAAGTAAGTTGCTTATTTCGCATAGAATGACGAAAGCACATTGCTCAAATATGTGATTATAATTATTTGCTATTCTACATAAAGTCAAACATCGCCTAAGGTGGTAAGTTTAGGCCCTGTATTTGAATGACATTTATCAAAGTTAGACTAGCTTAGTATTTTTTTAGTCAAAGCTTTAGTTCTTCTCATATCTGAAACACACTAGTTAATCTCCAACTTGATTAGGTTCTCAACCGTCTACCGGATCCCGATACTAGTACAAAAGAGGCAGTGGAATTGGAATCCAACGCACCCTCATGAGTTTGCTGATAAATAACAAGTTTTTATACAAGCACTGGGTGGCTGATTTATGAAGCAGAAGCAGCTAATTGTTAATCATATGTAAGTCCTTGTAGCTTTTGCTTACAGGACCTGCTGAAATCAAACCTTGTATACTCTTTGTATTATTCTAATCAATATTTTTCTAATTTAGTTTTCTTGGAAAGTTATTAGTAGAATGTAAAACGAATGAAAACCATGTGTCATTACCGCTTTATGTTGATACTTGAAGCGGAGGTTATGCACGTGCATATCTTTGGAGCATCATTAATACCGTAAAACGTGGCTTGTTTTAAAATTTTGATTTTAATATTAAGTGCATACACTTTTCGTATTTTTTTAAGTGCCAAACTTTTAACAGATTTCTGAATGTGATACTCATTCCAGTATACTTTTTACATTAAGTGACCAACAAGGACGATAGAAGTCATAGAACTATACATTTCAAAATTCAGTTTTACTTTTAACTATGCATGAAAATCTTGTTCTTTTTTTATTTATTTATTATTATTAATATTTTTATTTATCATAACCTATATTATTTTTGTGCAAGTTTATGGTTGGGCAACAAGTGGGCCTGATTTAAAACACCTGAAGTCCTGAACTTTGGTTGATGGGCTTTATATATTTGAGAAACTCTATGGATCTAATAAGTCTCGCCCAAATCACAAGTTTACATGTAAACACATAAGTCCGTCTAAATGTAACATTCAAAATTTTAATGGACACTAATGACAACTTTTATTTCATGTAAACACTAATGACGGACTAAATCGATTGCAAAACTTTGAACCGTTTTGTGGCTTTTTCATTCTAAATCGATTGACGGACTCTGGACTAAGTTCGTAAGGTGCATTCGTTGAATTTAAAGAACACAAAAATTTGAGACCAGGTGAATTTTATGTAGAATTAATTTATTTAACAAAATAATATATTACACGTAAATATGCAGATATACAAAATTTCATCGGATATATATGCAATTCCTCCTTACACATAAATTGTTTTCATATAACTCACGGTCATCTATGGAAACCCTTTTACAATTGTTTCTTTTTTATACCAAATAGTTTTATGTACGATTTCTTTATAAAGTTTTTTCAAATGTTAAAACAAGTTGGAAAGTATAGCACTTCTTTCGTCTCAAATTAATAGTATATAATAGTATACGTTTTCTTTGAAATATCCCAATTTAATTGTCAATTACTAAAAAATAAAAATAAAAGTTTGATCAAGTTTATCATATTATATTTGCTTGAATTCATTATTATAAACTTTAAAGATGACATTAATTAATTAATAACAAACTATTATGAGAGAAAAAAATAATTGTCCAGTTTGTCTTTTTTTAGTTTTTTTAGTTCAACTTTGACCATAAATAATTTTATTTGTGTTATATAATATTTGATGCAAAATATATGAATGGATTGATGTTTAAAATGTGTTTTCATTGGTATAATTTTCATTAAGTATTATATGACACAAATAAAAGTATTTATGGTCAAAGTTTAACAAGAAATACTAAAAAAAGTAAAAACATTACAATTATTTTAGGACGGAGGGAGTAGCAATTACGGTTATTTTTAACTGTTTGTTTTTGTTAAAGAACAATTATTTTTAACCACACATTTGCTTGCTCGTACTAATTTTTTTTTTTTTTGTGTCAGCAAGAGGCAACAAGAGGCATTCAGACACCCCTCCCAAGTCTAGACCATTAAGATCTTACTGCCTCTGAACGCGTCTGAACGAAAAAAAAAAACAAACGGTCTGAACGACCAAAATATTTAACCGCGTCTGAACAATTCAGATTAAGAAGCTGTTAATAGCCTCTTTATGAAAAACAAACACCACATTACAAGCTTTATCGACTTCTAAAAGGATTTGTGAAAGTGAAGTTTTTTTTAACAAAGAATATAGAGGAAGAATACAAGTGACACGTGTACGGATAGATTATATGAGGGAGATGACACGTGGACTTGAGTTACTTGTGTAGTCATCTTCTTCCCACATGCAAATGACTTCCTTTGTTTTGCTTCCTTCCACCACGCTTTAATCTAACGCGTGTATTACACTACCTTAACTTTTTGCTATACTTGGTGGAAAAAAAAAATAGTTTACTCTTTACCTAATACTAGCAGAATACCCGCGTGATGCGGGGGCGAATACCATATGATTAAATTTTTCAGCGAACAAATATTATTTTGTTTTAAACTGATTGATTTTAGATTTATGTTTTGGAAGCTTAATTAGATTATACATTGCGGTTAAAAAGTTGTATATTTTGATGAAGTGGTGAATTAAATTGTGTATTAATTGTATGTGTTGAATAGTGTGATTTTTGTCTTAGTTGAATTTGTACATTGTGTTTAGACAGTTGTATATATTGGTGATGAAGTGTATTAATTGTATGTATGTAAAAAATAATATTGTATTTGCTTAAAATAAATTGTGCTTTACATAGTTGTACATTATGTTTTATAAGTAGTATTTACTTAAATTCTAATTTAGGAAATCTTAAACTCATAAATAGAAGACAGGGTCATCCCTCCATTATAAGTAGTATAGATAAAAGCCAAAAATCACGAAATTGGTAATTGATCAGTCAACCTTATTAATAGTAATCGGTTTAGGCGGAATTAATCGGTGATTAATTAAATTGGCATTTCCGATTTTTTTTTGATATTTCTAATGAGTTTTAAGTATTTACAGCAAGATATGTCTTATATCAACAATTTGTAAAAGATATAAACAAGATTAAAACAAGTTTCTGGCAAGATTTACTGGTTTTCAATAAGTTTGACCATTGTTAAGCATCGTTGACCGATTTGTTTGACCAGCTTGCACAAATAAAAAATATTGATAACCGATTAACGCTTAAACGAAGATTAACTAGCCTTTCATACATTTTTTTTTACAATATTAGAAAAAAGTGTTTAATACGTAATAAAAAAAAGTTAAATACATGTTAGCAATACTTTTAGAGCGTATGGAACATATAAAATTCGGTATATCATCAATAGGTAAAAGAATTGATCATTCCTATTTATTTATTTATTTATTTATTTTGAAAGTGGATATAAGTTAATGATAAAAGTTTTAGAGATTCACTCAAGAAAGTTTAAATTTAAAGTTTGCAAACCGCAAAATTTTTTAGGGCAAATTGTCTAAAAAGGCATCGAAGTTGTCACATTTTCCTTTTCTGGGCATCAAACTTTTTTTTCTTCTATTGTAGCCCTAAACTTGCCTAATTTTCTTTTTGTAACACAAAATCACATTAAACCCATAATTGACCTCCCTAATCAAACTAAACGCGTTTTAACCTGATTTTGTGTCTTTTGGGCGTGTTTTGAACAAAAGTTGTATCCTTAGGGGGGATTTTTTGAAAATTTTACAAAGCTTAATAACTACCCCCACCCAATCACAACCCTAAACCATTGCTGCAATATTTTCCCCAATTCGTTTCAAAATCAAGAACCCTAATTATGAGTAGTTCTTCTTCAGCACAATCACGTTTAGTTGGAGGTAAGATTGAACGTTTCTGTAAGTGTGATCGACAATTGAGAGTCCAAATATCAACCACAAGGACGAATCCTGGAAAGAGATTTGTAAAATGTGCTCAATGTCGCTTCTATGAATTTCTGGATGTAGACCTTCCTAGTGAATACTACAAGGACTTGGTATATGGGTTCTTTCAAAGGCAGAGAGGTGTTGAAAATGCACCCATGATTGAAGATCTAGCTTTGGATAAGGCAAGGTTGGAAGAGGAGTTGAAGGCTACAAAGACAAGATTGGAAGAGGAGGTGAAGGCTGGATAGTCAAAACTGGAATTGTATGATAGGTTGTTTATGATGATGTTAGGAGTGTTATGTTTCATTTTTGTTTGGTTTGGTATGAAACTATCCAACTGATTTAGTTCTTCTTCAGTTGTTAATGTAGTATTTTGAATTGTTAAAACTTAACTTTGGATAATGAATGTCAATGTTTTAGTTTTGTAAATGTTTTGAATTGTTCTATGGTTAGTATGGTATGCACACAGATAGGATAGTCATATTAAACAGGACTGCAACCATAGTCATATGATTACATAGGACTGCATTACATAGGATTATTCTAGGGCTTACTAAAGCCATACCACTAACATTACTAAAGCCATAAAACCACTCATGAGTTCCAAACCACTCATTTCCTAGACCTTGTCCTCTTCCCCTTCCCCTTCCCCTTAGTCTCAGCTTCATTGATGATAGGCTTGGCAACCCAGTCTTTGATGCCCATCTCAATACAAGTTGCCTTATTTGGCAATCCCAGAACTTTGGGCCTAGCATCAAAAGCAAGCTTGGCAAGCTGCTTTGCAGTTAGTGGCACCTCCTCATCATCATTTTCTTCAACTTGCCTTGAGCTTGAACCAACTTTCCATTCAATAAGAAGTGGCTCTTCAATGTGCTGCAAAGGTGGAAAATAAGATCCCCATGAGGCTGCTTCAGAACCACCTTGTTCAGTACTCTCTTCTGTGGTGCTGGAAATGGTTATTATCTCTGAAATCAAAAAAAATATCAGTAAATGCATAAAGGAAATGTGCATTAAAGTTGTTAGATTTCCTGGTTTATGGTTATTATTTATGGAAATGGTTATTATTAAGTTGTTACAGACACTGTGGTTGGTCGGGAACAATCCTCTTGCTCTAACTCATGTTAATAGGAATTTTGTTTAGATACACAAATAGGAATAGAAGATGTGTGGGATATGGTATTGGTTCATTGGATTTTATAACAAGTCTCAAAAATAGTTGGGTTGGGATTCTCATTAAATTTACAATGACTGCATAAAATCATTGACTGCAAATAGTCTATGTTCATTGACTGCATAAAAAAGAGATTTCATTGACTGCAAATAGCCTATGTCTCATTGACTACAAATAATCAATGTGTATATAGGCTGCATAAAGAAAGACTGCAAATAGTGTAAGGAGGTTGCATGTGTATGGATGACAATGTCAACTTTATGTCAACTTTCTTCATATATATGTCTGCATAAAGGATGGCAAGTGCATTTGCTGCAAACAGTAATGCCTATAAACAATGGTAAAAAAGTGCATATTACATAGTTAAAAACTGCATATTTCATAAGATGTAAAAAATTGGAAACTAATAACAAAACACAGTTACAAACTGCATATTTCATTAAACTTGGTAGTTTAACAATGACCATCCTTAGATGCTGACCAAAACAACTCTCTGAATTCTAGCCCACTGAATACTTTCCTGAAACCTTCATATATATGTCTGGCACATTGCCTGTGTTCAGCATATGGCATGACATTCTTCACAGCTTCAATAAGCCCCTATACACAAGCATATCTAGTTATAATGTTTGTAATACTAAGCAATTAACAACAAAGTATGGATAGAAGCATACCTTATGTTGATCAGACATAAGAGTTAGACCTTGTCCTTTTGTGCATTCCAAGTCTCCTTCCAGTAACTCTAAAAACCAGCTCCAGTTATCCTTGTTTTCAACATTAACCACTGCCCAAGCAACTGGGTAAATGTGGTTATTTCCATCTCTACCAATAGCGGTAAGGATTTCTCCATGGTTTGGTTTTTTCAAAAAACATCCATCTAAGGCAATTACTCTCCTACACCCAGCCTTCCAACCTTCTGCTAGTCCAGCAAAGCATACATAAAACCTATCAAAGTATGTTTTTCTCGACGTCAGGGTTGACAGTCACTCCTAATTTGACAGTGGACCCAGGATTTGAATCTAAAATTGCCCTTCCATATGATCTCAACAATGCATAATGCTCATCCACTCGATTTCTCATACTCATCAAGGCAAACCTCTTAGCATTTGTACATTTATTTGAGGATACCTTACACTTATACTTTTTCATCACTAGGCCAGCTATAGCATTCAACTTAATGTCAGGGTTAGCCCTAATCTTACTACCAAATACTGTTCCTATCCACTTATAGTTTACTAATGAACCAAATTGGAAGTTTCTAACACATGTGTGTTCATCAATTAAAGACTGTATCTGAAATGTTTTCTCATTATTCATCCACCTAGCATAACATCTCCAAGGACAGGCAGGTAATTCATCTGAACTAACACTAGGATATTTAATTTTCTTCCTTTGTTTACCTTTGTCAAGATCAATCAACTTTAGTGGTCTCTGTCCACATTTTGCCACAACCTTGTTACTGTTACTCCTCTCATACCACAAGGAAAAGCCATTTGCCAAAGCATAGTAGGTTAAACACTCTTTAAACTTTCCAATATTGACATACTTTTCACCAACCTGCATTTACAAATAAAACAAATTTTTTAACCAAAATTCATAAAAAATATCTGTATTTGAAAAACAAACTAGGATAATACCTTTGGATGCCTCAGTCTCCAATGACTAGTTTCATCATAGACTGGATATCTGTCAACATGCTTCTCCACACAAATAAAAGGATCTTCATTTGAACTGCCTTCAGATGGCTGTAACCTTTTCATCAAGTTGTTCATGAACATATCATGTTCCATCAGAGTTTCACTTATATGGTTATTAGGAGGTACAGTGTTTGCTGGAGTTGGTTCACTCATTTCTGGCAAAGACTCACTTTCCTTCAATCTATTGGCTTTGATCCTTTTCCTAAGTTCTATAACCTCCTCTTCACCAGGACTTAGATAGTCAACTGATTTATCTGAACCATATCCACTGTCATTGTCACTATCAAAGACATCATCAAACTCACCATCAAACTCAGACATCCCTTTGCCCTTATCCACACCTGATATAGACCCAGTATCATGACGATCCATACTAGTCTGCAAATCTTCACCCTCTACACTAGGCCTACTATCATCCAGCTGTTCACTAGGCCTCCATAATCTAACTTGTACTACCTCATCTTGTAATTTCACCTCATGTGCAACCGTAGGATCTTCTACATCAATGTTCTCAACTACACTAGCCTTCCCTTTGCCCTTATCCACACCTGATCTAGGCCTAATATCACCACCATCTATACTAGTCTGTACATCCTCACCCTTTACACTAGTCTGCAAATCCTCACCCTCTACACTAGGCTACAAATCATCACCCTCTACACTAGGCATACTTTCATCACCCTCTACACTAGTCCTAGTGTTCTCACCCTCTGGTTCATTAACCTTCCTAATATGCTCAACCTCCACCTCAGCCCAATTAACCAACTCATCTAATGAAAAGTCATTGCAGTACCTCTTTTTGGGAGAGCCTTTTGCTTTAGCAATAGACTCATCCATAAAAGTGGTATCTGCTTGGCCTAAATACTCTGACATATCCATATCATTGTGGTCAAGATATAGTTCAATCCTACCAAACAACTGAGCAACATCAAACATGTGTTCTATTTCCTTATCATTAGTTACTCTAACTAAACCTTTCTCTAATTCAGCATGAGGGACCTTATAATACAAACCTTGAAAGTAATTACCTACTTTTTCTTCCAAGAATTCAGCAAATCTAAGATACATCATCCTTGGAGCACACATGTTAAGAATCACCCCATCCGCGTAGTGTAGAGGCAAATGCCTAAAATATCCATCATTGTGTACATCAAATTGGTGAAAATTCGTACCTGGTATCATTCTGGCACATAATTGAGAAAAAACGAAATTAGGGTTTTATCCATGGTTAAAACTTTGGTCAAAACAGATAAAAAACAAAGAAATCATAACATTGTTTACCTGAATTAACGAAACAAGCATCAAATATGGCAAAGGAAAACGGTCAATTTTTTGGGTTTATGAAATTAGGGCTTGGAAGTATTTACGGGTATGAGGTAATTGGGGGAATTTGGGGGTAGTTATTAAGCTTTGTAAAAATTTCAAAAAATCCCCCCTAAGGATACAACTTTTGTTCAAAACGAGGTTAAAATGCGTTTAGTTTGATTAGGGAGGTTAATTATGGGTTTAATGTGATTTTGTGTTACAAAAGGAAAATTAGGCAAGTTTAGGGCTACAATAGGAAAAAAAAAGTTTGATGCCCAGAAAAGGAAAAGGTGGCAACTTCGATGCCTTTTTAGACAATTTGCCCAATTTTTTATTCGCTTTTTGTCATCTTAACTATAAATCACAATCATGAAATACTAGCTTTTTTCTTGAAATATAGCTAATCTGTCAAACATGATTTTTGAAAAAATAGGTCATAAGCTCAATCTTAATTAACTAATGAGTAAAGGTTACTGAAACATATGGCTATTATCGGAAGTTAAACTGCTAGATCTTACAAATATGTCAGACACTTTCAAAAAAGATACACGAGATCAGAGTTTTCCGGCCGATATAAACCTTATAAAAAAGGTTTGCTAGTTTATTTGGATGATCAAAATTTGTGAGTTTCTAGTTCCTAAAGTAACATTCATATATGTTTAGGGGAAGAGATCTAGTGAGAAGAGAAATTGAAATAACAAGAATGAGAAAAAATTTGAGTCAAACATTTTAAATAAGGAGGAGAAATTTAAAGGGAGATACATTTGTTTCTTTAAGTGCATATGAAATGTGCGGTTGTGGCTTCTTCTCACCCTTTTCATTTTAATTTTACTTCTCATTTGATCCTTACTCATATGTTCAGAGGAATTTACCAATGGAGCATTAGTCCAATGGTTGGAGCACTGCTTGAGTCAATAGACCCAGGTTCAAGTCTCATCCTTTGCATTTGCTTCATATAGGTACCCACCTCCGCAAAACCTATGGCACACTGAAGAGACTTTGTGGAATAAGAATTCAGGGGTCCGAGTCTTGGCTCGTGCTCACTCCAGTTGGTGCCCCACTAGGCCAGGAGAGTTGCCGGAGCTATTCCACTAGTACAAAAACGGGATTTGGTCACGCATGGTCGAAATGGAACGGCCACACATTCGCATATTTGTGTGGCTGAAGGTACGAAAATTCACAACATTTACTAATTAGTCACACATGAAAATTTTGATTGTGTGACCATTACAACTGTATAGCCACACAATTGAACATTGTGTGGCTAAAGGTATCTGGTGATTTTGTTTCAGATCATTTAGCCACATATGAATTTGGAACGCGCGACAAATACAAGTAACCTTGATGCGTTAGTCACATGAAGTAATTTTTTGTGTGTCTAAATCATAGAGTCAAGTTTTGTCACACATTATTTAAGGGTGACTGATATATTTTGCCAACTCTATAGCCACATCTGAAATTGGTACGAGTGACAAATGAAAAGTAAGGTTGAAGCATTAGTCCCGATATACATATAAATAGTGACAAATATATGTCACACACTTGAACACTGTAACCAAATGCCATATATGGTCACACTAAATGTTTTGTCACACATTCGTTAAGTGTAGCCAAAATCCAGTACATATGTTCACGTAAGTAAATATGTGTGTTTAAAGTTTAGTTTGTGTTAGCTTACCAAAAGCTAATCTATAAAGTCACATTTGCTACTAACACCGTGACCAAATGCCATATATGGTCACGCTAAACGTTTTGTCACACATATTATTTAAGTGTAGCCAAAATCCAGTACATATGGTCACGTAACTTAATATGTGGCCATTGGATGATCAATAGTCACTCAAAATACACGTTTTTTTCACTTTAAACACCATATGGTCACACTTATTAACACTTTTAGCCACTTTATGGTTAATTGTATGTGACTAAATACCCAAAACAAACATTCTTTGTGTGACTAAATGTTAGAAAAGGCCACACAAACATAAATTTCATGTGGCCATTGGATGATCAATAGTCACACAAAATACACCTTTCTTCACTTGAAACACCATATGGTCACACTTATTAACACTTTTAGCCACTTTATGATTAATTGTATGTGACTAAATACCCAAAACAAACATTCTTTGTGTGACTAAATGTTAGAAAAGGCCACACAAACATAAATTTGATGTGGCCATTGGATGATCAATAGTCACACAAAATACACGTTTCTTCACTTTAAATACCATATGGTCAAGTTTGTTGCATTTATGCTGTTAATGAAAATGTGGGTTTGTAGGTGATGGCTTTTATAGTCACATTGATATGCACACACATTAACACTTGTGCAAAACCACAATTTACTAAACTTGGATAAATCCAAACTAATTATATATATGAAGAACTCTTTAACGACGAGTACTTGATTGTTACTGCGGAATCTTAACAACAAGCAAGAAGAACACAAATACTATTTCACTAATAAACTTCTTTTATTAATATTTCTATTCGTTTAAGTGCAAGTTCATTTCACTATACTTTAGGGTTCCTTTATACACTTAGGAAAACCTAGTATACAAAACTTGTAGAAGGATATAGCTATCTCTTCCTAAGATATCTCTACGCGTACATATGCCTTCCCTAAACTCTAATAAACTATTTTGTTTTTCATAAACAAAACTAACTACGAATACTACCGACTTAATCATATCTGCCAGTATTATTGCCTTTGTTGAGCTTTTGATTCAATTAACCTCAAAAGCTGATAGCATGCATCATCCTTTCTTTCACCTAACAACTTATGCTCAAGCATAGCCCTCGCAAATCTGTTTGGAAGTGGATACTCCACTTCGTAGTATATAAAGAATTGCGTTTCTAATTCCAAACGTGCACCTAACAAGTGTGGAAATATCTCCATCGATCACTTGTTCTTGAGCCGCCTTCCACATTTCATCATCAGCATCTGGTGTCTCAAACATGGTCTTCAAGTCACCCCGGAGGACTCTTTCATATTCCTCTGGTCTCTCGTCACCATGCTTCTCCATCATCACTGGTACATGGTCTTCAAATCATCCCCGACAAATCACTCAATAAACCTGGAAAGTTCACATATATAGTGTCTGTGTGATTTTCCCTTACTATCGGAGTAAACTACCTTTTTCCCATTTTGATGATCTGAACCTTTGCAATCTTAGCGTGAAGTGTGAACCTGTAGGAATGGAGCCCACGGTAAACTCTTCTGATGACGGTTCATCAACCTTATCCTTCATGTACTCTTCCACTTCCTTCTTAACATTTGTCTTATCCTTTTTCACTCCTTTCTTTCAGTGGATTTCTTCCTTGTCATATTCACAACTGGTTGCTTAACCTCGCCTTCTTCCTATTTCTTTACAGTTTTGGCTTATCACCAAGTTTTTCGGCAACCAGAACCTTTTTCTCGCAATCTTACTTCTTAGCATCCTTTGGTTGAAGATTGTAACCCTTCCTTTTAAGCGTTGAAGCTTCCAAATCTGAATCCATTGGAATTTTATTTTTATTTTGGTACACTACTTTTTCAAATTCTGCTTTTAGTTCATCATTCTTCAATTTCCTTAAATGGCTCAACTTCCAGGTAGGATTCCCTTGACTTTTGACGTAATGGATCATATAATCCCTTTGCTCAGCTTTGGTCAAGGGTCTTTTCATCCTTTCTCTTTGTCTCTGCTCTCTGAGAAGCCTCTTCTTCTCATTAACTAGCTCAACTATTTTACTTGCATAGTCTTCCGCCAATATCGGAAGGATATCTCTGTTTACTAATAATCTGGCATTTATACTATCCCATTCTTCATCATTGTAGAATTTGGCAGATTGCTCAATTTCGACTTTCCTTTTCATTTGTTCTTCGTTAATTGTGGTTCCTCCCTGCAGACTTCGGCAATCACTCATCATCCCTTGTTAGTTCTGCAGACGTTTAGCTTCTTCACCTCATCCTCGCTTGAATTTTAGCAATCTCAGCTAAGCTAGCTTCCTCTTCTGTGAGTTGCTTTTGGTCTTCACCGGCTCAAGACTCTTGCACTATTCCTTTGCCTTCCTATGCACAAACTCCTCACGTACTACCGGATCACTACCGTGATTAATATGTTCAAGACTTGTATTAACTTCAGCATCAAAGCCAGTATTAAAATCTTCATCAAAAGCAGATTTAATTTCAGCACCACCAGACTTGTCTTTAGTAAAGTCACCGATCTATCCACTCCACTAGAACTTACATCTTCTTTATCCAGTCTCTTCTTAAAGGATTTCTTGTGACTGAAATTCTTAACCAAGATTTTAGCTGCTTCCAATCCTTGAGGACTAAATTTGAGTTTCCTCGAGGATTCCTCACCTTCTGAGTCTGTAATGTCTATCCCCGTCTGTTTGAATTTCCCCTCCAATTTCTTAACTTTTTTGCGAGTAGTCCCTAGTGACTTCTTGGTCTTCTTCAATTTTTTCTCCAACTCATCAACCCTTGAAATCAGTTGTGGAACCGGTTGAAGTAGATCTTCCATAGATAAGGAACCGGGTTCTGCATAGTAGTGGGTGTTGGAGGTTGTGGTTGAGGAATCACTGTGGTTCTTCCTCATGGACTGAAGGTGAAGGTGGTGGGGGTGTTGGTGTCCTCTGTTCAAACTCTGTTTTTTCTTGTTCAGATGTAGGTTGAGCATGAGCTTCTGATGTAGCAGTAGGAGATGGAACAGATGTAGATGTACCTTCAGGGGTCAGTAAGCAAGCAGAAGGCAACATAGCAGACAAAAGTGGCTTGTGTGCCCCTTCAAAACCCCTTTTCATATTACCAAATATCTTTTTAGTGAAAGGGAGAGCACTGTAAGGATGTTTGCTGTCGTTTCAACATTTAAGATCATTTGCAAAAATCTTGGGTACATCAAAAACTTTTTCTTATTCTTGGAATTAGCAACCATGGCATCAAAAATCATTTTTAAAAAATTGAAGAGTCGCCGTGGAGAGACAGACCAATGCAGAAGCAATATTGCTTCCAAATTGATCCCATCCACCACTTTTAGAGCTCATACAATGTAAAATATGATGCACAAGGAAACGCCATTGTGGCGTAAAATGACTCTTCCAAAAAGTGAATGTTCCATCAGTTGGATATCCAATATTTTCCAATCCCTGAAAGAGGTCATCATTTAGCAACATTGATCCC
Organism: Chrysanthemum makinoi; assembly: GCA_910596185.1. Taxonomy (NCBI): domain Eukaryota; kingdom Viridiplantae; phylum Streptophyta; class Magnoliopsida; order Asterales; family Asteraceae; genus Chrysanthemum; species Chrysanthemum makinoi. The sequence continues at coordinate 294,891,833 of OU343217.1, read as the reverse complement.
TAAGGCATCGACCAATTGAAGCTTGCTTCGACCGATTCCTCGGTGATTGAATACTCTAACGTATCAATAGTTGCATTTAACTCTAGTGTCCCGTCAGCAATAGTTCTAGCAAAGTAGTGATGCCGAACTGTTTGACTAGGGAATCATATATAGTTGGATTATGAGTAAGGGCATACCTGATATGACTACCCCTTAGAAAGTCCACTATCCTCGCCGAAGTTCTCGTGCTTTCAGAGCAGCTTTTGAGAAATCCCACTTGATTGTGCTTGTCTACAAACTTTAATTGTGCCATCTTTTATGTTAATTGAAGTACTGGTAGTGCAGGGCAATTAGGGTTTAGTGCTGGTGAGGAGACTTAATCGAAATAAAAGAATTAAACTTTTAAGTATTAGGATAAAGTAATTAAAGGATAAATATGAATTCTAAAAATAAAAATTATCCATATAAATACTTTGACCACCTAAAATTAGGTAACGGTACTATTTAAACAGAAAAATCATTTTTTACTTTTTGCACTACCAGACTAAAGAATGGTCAAACAAACTTAATAATGACATCACCAGAATTAACTCTGTACTATATCACATCAACTAGCACGACTTCCATACATCTCCAATCTGTGAGAATTTTTGCTTTCAACATATCCTTAAACAAAAAAATATACCTAACAGATTTAACTAATATTAAGTCTTTTATTATAAACATAAATCCTTAAAAAAGTACAAAAAATCAATGTCTATATTCTTTAAAAGAGTGAAATATGATAAAGGTAGAGTGTGACAACTTGACCATACATGGTTCACTTGGACTTTCAGATAACAACACCTCCACAGTCGGTTCGATAGTAGTCTGTTCGTGATTCGTTACCCAAGTCACGTCGATCCACACGTGGCAATATGTTATCATTGTGCTGGTGAATGATGGTACTAAATTCCTCATCGACTTCGTCATACTTATCTTTGTAATTCTTGGGAGGTGTCTTAAACACAATAGACAATTTTTATCTACCTGGTCTTTCACATAAAACACTTGTCGTGCTTGTGCGGCTAATATGAACGGATCAACCTTGTGGCCTAAACTATTCAGGTCAACCAATGTATACCCAAGAGTAGTATCGCATTTCACACCACCAGCTTTGTGATTAACCCAGCCACATTTGAAAAGAGGAACTTGCATGTAACGGTAATCTAGTTCCCATATATCCTGTAAAACCCCATAATAATATGCTTTTCTTGTGGTTGCAACTTCTTTAGATATGTGCATATCTAATGTCTCAACACTAACCCCATCGTTCGTAAACTTTGCCTTCATGATCTTTCGTACTAAAAGTATACCCATTGATGTGATATGCATCGTATTTCACTACGGTGGCGCGTGGTCCATAGGATATCCACCTTACAGCTTCTGATACACTTTCTTTGTCGATTTCTAACTCTCTCTCAACCTTAATTTCATTACAAGTATATATTAGCTCAAAAGAATAAGTACACCAATTTTCGATCAAAATGAGTGAGAAATAAGGTTTAGAAAGGGTATGTTGAGTAACATAAGATTAATTACTTCTTTTCGTAACCACTTGGCAAAAGATTTGCTGTGCTCATTCTCCGAAATGCTATTCGCTTACCCGGTTTTCTCGCTTTCAAAACTTGCTTGTGTCGCATTAAACAATGTGTTTGATTATTATATTTGATACATCATTTTCAAGAACGAAATAGACATGTGTTTGTAAGACTTACTCGATATACGGTACAATTTCATCTCAGATATTTATTACATACAAATGTGCTTTCTCAAAGAGTTCCGCAGAAACTTCACTTGATTTGCCGGCCGACAATGGCTTTCCTTCCTCATTTTCATCTGTTTCATGTTTATCAGGTGGGATACCAACAGTTTTCATAGATTTATGATATTCGCTAACAAACTCTATTGTTTCTTCCGCAATAGTCTCCTCAAAGAATGCATCCTTCTCGGTCTATTTTTGTTCCGCACATGTCCTTTAATAACCTTCATACATCTTTCGAATGGATACATCCACCGAAAGCATATGGGACCGCATAATTTTACCTCCCTAGTTAGGTGCACAGTCAAATGTATCATAATATCAAAGAATGATGGAGGAAAGACCTTCTCGAGTAGGCACGTGTCACTACCAGCTGCTTGCATATTATCTAGTTCTTGCAATATTATTTCTTTGCAACATATTGATTTAAAGAAAAAGCAAAACCCGATAATAGCATATCGTGTGGGTGGGTGCATGATTGAACGTATTGCAATGGGCATAAACTCTTGCATTAGCATGTGATAGTCATGCGATTTTAGGCCAATGAGCTTCCTATCCTTTAGGCTCACCAAACAAGAGAAATTTGAACAATAGCCTTGTGGTACCCTGATGTTGTGTAAAGTTTCACATAAAATATCTTTTTCAAAGATTCGTTAATGTGTAACCTGCCGGAGGTAGTGTTGTTTTGTCTTGTTCTTGCATAGCAAACAACTCTTGTTTTACCCCCCAACCATGATCCAATCGAAAGCATTCATCCATCTTTCGTCTTTCCCGGAACATGTAGCAAAGTTCCGACGAGACTCTCAGCAACATTCTTTTCTACATGCATAAAATCAATACAATGTGGAACATAATTATGCCTCCAATACCTAAGTTTTCGATACCAAATGTTGAATTTATTCCAATACGCACCGCTTTGTCCGCTCACTTGGCTTGAACTACCCTCTACTTCTGTTATGTTTGTTTTCTGGTTTTGAATCTTCCCACCTCTCGCCTCGTATCTTCTTGGTTTTCTCGATGCATTATTGTTTGTTCCTTTTCCTTTTCCCCACTTATTTTCAATATGTTGTACCTCGTTGTATATTTGTTCCCCGATCATTGGATTTGGAGCCTGAGAAATTTTGTTGTCCATTAAATGCCTTCTTTTGCCTTCTGAACGGATGGTCATATGGTAGATATCGCCTGTGACCAACATAACTTTGCTTGGATGAGGCGTAAAGTCTAACACAGCTTTGTATCTTTCCCACATACTACACAACCTTTGAATCCATCGCACGGGCAGCCACATAATGTGCCAAGCAGTGGTAATCATTTATTGTCCATAACACAACGGCACGTAGATTAAAGTTATCTTTTGTGGATGCATTATATGTATCAACCCCTCGTGATCGAATAAGGTTTTCAGATCATCAACAAACGGTTCTAGAAAAACATCGATATCATTTCCCGTGTATCCCGATATTAATACCGAAAGCATGATAAACTTTCTTTTCATACACAACCATGGAGGAAGGTTGTATATGACAGTTAAAACTAGCCATACACTGTGATGCCTATTTCCCGAGTTGACGCCAACCCCATCACCGATATTCCTAGCCGTAGATTTCTTGGATCTTCAGCAATTTCGGGGAATTTTTCATCTATGGTACGCCATGCCTTTGAATCTGCGAGGTGACGTAACACACCATCTGTTATCCTCCCTTGTCGCGTGCCATCTTAAATCTTCTCAAATACTTTCTAGCTTAAATAGTCGTTGCGCCTTGGTATAATTGGAAAGTACCACATTACCTTTTTGGAATGTTTTCAGACACTTTATGTGTCTTATTATCCACCTTCCATCTTGATATCCCACAAGTTCGACACGCATTCAAATCCTTGTCATCCTTCCAAGAAAGAAGGCGTTGTTGATACATACATGTATCTTTTGTATCCCTGATCCCATCAATTTCAAATTTTTTTGGCTTGATAAGTTTTTCCACCATTCGCACCAAAGAGGGAGCATCTTCTTTAACAATCCTAGTAATTCAAGAAAGAACTTATCAGAGCATCCGTACTTACCCTTCAAGTTGAGTAGTTTAACTATTGCGTACAGCTTTGTGAAGTCGACATCCCGCGTAAAGAGGCTTCTCTGCGCCTAATAATAATTGTTGAAACTTGACAAGATCATCCTCATCAAAATTATCTTTTGTAGCATTAACCATTTCTACTGTTGGGGCATCTGTTGGAATATATGAAGCAAAAACTGCGGTCGCCAACAAACTCGCTTGTAGCGCAAAGTGTGTTTCGGTACTTATTGATGACTCATCCTTCTCTCCATGTTTAGTCCAGTTTAGGTAGCTTAGATCAAACCCATTGTTGAATAAATGGAACTGCACTTTCTCCACTTTATGCTCTATGTGGTTTAAACAACTGCATACACGGACATGGCATTGAAAGATCATTTTTCTTAACTCGTGGGTCGATGTTCCCCATCTTCCGCAAGTTGTGTACCGCATAATCAATAAACGCTGCTACTCCATCAACATAAGATTTGTTGGTCCTATTAGTTCCTATCCAAGACTTGTCCATGTTTATAAATATGTCCCACTTATCCGAAAGCAAAGAATGTTTATAAATGTAGTCCCCGCAGACCATGTTAAAAGACATTCAAGTTATTGAAGATTATACAAGACAACATCAAACTTCAATTGATGATCTTAAAAGTTAAAAAAGACATTCCAAGTAATGAGGATAGCTCAAAGATTGAATGTGGTATTGAATTATGCTAAGAATTGAATAAAGTCTAATGAAACAGTTCCTAAAGGGATGTTTGGGTCAAGGAAAAATAAGAAATTAACTAGCTAAATTATGGTTTCATGTTCATGTGGTAAAGTGCTTAACATGGTTTCTTAAATTTTTTAACCAATTAACTATCTAAATTTAACAAAAAAATGACATAATTTACAAGAGGATATCTCGAAACAAATGTTCAATTAGCTAATAGGCATAACAAGGTTATTTTATGTGTTACAGCGATGTGTACAAAAGGAAGATAACAATACTTACCGTGGTGACGGATTGGTGGGTCTATGACGGGAGAGTTGTGGTGGTGACGGATTTGTGGTGAGATGAGAGGAGGTGTGGCTGAGGAGGAGGAGGAGGAGGAGTTAATTTTTGCAATTAGTTTGGAATGGCCTTGATGCAACTTTGGGGGAATAAATTTAATTTGTGGGGGGAATTTTAAATTTGCTTAAAATTTTGAAAAGTTTTCATATTAGTTTAAAAATGTTTTTTCTCTTATGATTTAATGATTTTTTATTAAATTAGTTTAAAAGGTTATTTATTCATAATAAAATAAAATAAAAATTTAAAATACAATATATATATATATATATATATATATATATGTTTAAGTATTTAGGACTTTTAAAAAATAATTTTAAATTTTATGCTTAAATTTACAATATTTGGTATTTTTAGGATTAAGTGCATTTTAGGTTATTTCGACTTTTGTTAGTTGATTTATTTGCTTATTTAGTTGTTTTTAGTTAACAAAGAAAAAGTAAAGTAACTCCCAAGACCGCCTTCCACGGGTTATGGGTCCCAATACCGCCTTCCACGGTGTATGTGGGAGGTTGAGACGAGAAATTTTACCCCTACCTAAGGTAGAGAGGCTGCTTCCGGTTCTACCAAAGGTTGAAAAGGACCTCCGGCCTTGCAAGGTGTGAGGATCGAACCCTTGAGAGGTCTGCTTCTGTTCTACCAAAGGTAGAAAAGGACCTACGGCCTTGCAAGGTAAGGATCGAACCCTTGACCTCTTTCTCCAGAGGCAAGAGTGTTAACCACTTGATCTAACCTTGGTCTTTTTTTGTTTTTAGTTTATGTTTCATAAATTTATTCACAAAATCCAAATATCTTTCATTATTATTTATCACCCGATCAATAACCTAACGCTAATTTCCATTCAAACTCCGCTTGGGACTTAAAACGACTGAATATCTCATATTTCTAGAAAATATTGTGTTTGACTTTCTTTACCAAATTGGGATTTTCATTCTCTGTAGCCAAGAAATTGACCATTTGGTCGGGTTTTTCATATGCTTACATTTTATATATACTATTGATTGAATCATGTCGTAACATGACACTCTAAGCAACTATAACCCAATACTTTTGACTCATATTATAGTGTGAAGGTTATATGAACTCATTAAAGTTATTAAAGGGCACGCTAATTTTGACATTTCGTGGATGACATAAAATCATTAACTCACGCGGTCTTACTCAAAACACCGTGTGAAATGTGTTTAGGGTTGCAAGTTAGATACGCTGGGCACGCGAACACAGAAACCCTACGCTGTGCTTGCGCTTTAGTCGGTCCTATAATGCTGGCGTCCGTTCATATGCTTTCACGCTCTTAGGTTTGTACATGTTTTCTTCCGATTGTCGCTTTTACACGCCGCCTCTTTCATATGTTTTCGCCGCTTTTGTACGCTTTTTACACTTTTACACATTTTCATACGCTGCCATACACGCTATGTCCTCATACGCTTTCCACCGCTTATGCACGACTTTGTCCTTTTAATAAGTTTTATATGCTTTTGTTTTTGTTTACACACGCCGTGTTTACACTTTGTCGCGGGTTTTTCATGTTTTAGTCCGTTGTATAAGTTTTGACCGCTTTCGTCCGCTTTCTACCCGCTTTCATCTATTTTAGACGCCTCGCTTGCTTTCATACGCTTTCATATGTTTTACATATTAATGTACATTTTCTTAAGTTCCATACGCTTTCTTACGCTCTACACGCTGCTCACAAGTAGTCCGCTTTTTTCCGCTTTATCCGCTTTTAAGACTTTTCGGGTCAACCCAAGAAGCGAAGTGAATTCATATTCGGTTTTCTGCTCGCTTCGGTTTAATTCTAGTTCGGTTCGGTTCGGTTTTCGTGTTGAACCGAATAAAAAAATTACCGATTTAACTAAACCAAACAACCCGATAACCAAACGGATAAACACCCCTAATTTATAGTGATAGTTTAAAAGGAGGACTTGTTTTGCGGTTTTAAAGTTTAGGTCTTTATAGTTTGAATTCATAAGGAGTTACAAGTATCTTCTCTATCACACTATCCCCACAACTCTTCTTCAACCTTTCTTATCAATCTTTCAATAATATCATATTTTACCCAATTTCATTATCAATGGCAGCACCATCACCACAAAACCATTTGGCTAAGCGTGTTATTGATGACCTAATTGAGTTTAGCTGAGAGACATCTGTTGATGGTTACATGAGTTTCTTCAAGGCTCAGAAATTTCCAGCCTCGTGGCTTTATAAACCGGATGCGCCAAGAGGCCACCACAAGAAAGAATGAGATTGCGCAGTTTAATGCTTTAATTGCTGAGATGGTAGCTATTGGAGATGGGGATGAATATTTTGACACATTGATGAATCTTAGGCATGAACCGAGGCCGCTGTGACTAAGCCGCAGGGTTGAATGATCTCATTACTCAAGCCGAGGAGGATATCGAGACCAAGGAAGAACAAATTAAGTCGATGAATGGTTGAAGGGTTGCTCGCTATGTAAAGGGATGGTTTCTTTTGCTCTAGTGTCATCTGTTTATAATGTCTAATGTCTTGGTTTAATATTATGGTTTGTAGATATATTAACAATGAAACATGTATGGATCTTTTGATGGTTTATCCAATGGAATGGAATGGGATGCGCTCGCTAGTTTGTTTCATCTTTTTTAATGTTGTTTTGCATTTAGGAATTGGTTATGGTGTTTAAGTTCATATCCTGGGAATGTATTATTGTAGGTTTGAGGTTGATCCAATCACAGTGGTGCATCCCATGTGTCGTTATCAATATTGAGCCATGGATATGCTGCTCATAAGTGCTTTGCTTAGGTTGTTCATTTTTTAGGTTGTTGTCAATTTTAAGGGTGTTTTTGTTGTTTTTTTTGCTTTAAGTTAATTGCATTTACATGATTTCTTGATTTTTAACTGTTGAGGATGTTAGAGCTTATTTAAGTGCTTATAAATAGCTTATTTATAGACTTAAAGTAAGGTCTCGTATCGCTTGTTGTGTCGCCAGTCCTTGGTTGGATTTGATTATTTTTGTGCTTACTTGTTTATCCGGGGATTAAGCTATTAGTTATAGTTGCTTTAATTCCATTTTTGATTTTGTTTCTACATTTGTATGCCATGTGGTGAGATTTTAGTGTAGTGCAGTTTATATGTTTCTTTGATACAACCGTTTGAAGTTATATGGGTGTTTGGGACCGCTGGTAAGAACCATTGCCATGGGTGTGTTGGTTTCAAAATGCAGCCAAAAATGAAATATTTAAATTCTATATTATCAATTTGGAGCCACATTTTAAAATTATGAAATTTGGAGCCAAATTTCAGCCAAAATTTTTAAAAGTACTTAGGAAATTATGGTTACCTTAATTGAAAAACCGCCCATAATGAGACCTAATTTTACTCCAATAAATCAGATTCAAGCAAAACAACCGTAACTTCAATTTTACACCATTATTTACCAATTAAGTTTACTAATTTTCTTTAACACATTACTTCTGACGAATCATGGCAACTCAAACCAATTGTCATGATGATTTGGTTTATTCTGATCGTGAAAATGATAACTCATTTGGATATGAATCGAGGCTTATCTGCATGAGGTGAGGATGCTGAAAACAACCATTCAAATGCGAATGTTGTTAAGAGGGTCATAACTAGGTTAGCTAAGTTTCAGCAGGATTATGGAAAACCGACGGAATAAAGGTCAGTAACCTTCGATGCAATCGAATAGGATATCGTGAAAACAGGCATTGTTTTTCGAAGTTTGGGTGATTTGGTTCGCGAGCATATAGGTGTCGGATTCTATCCTCGAGGAAGGTTGATCCGAAGCAAGAGATAAAATGTGGGACTAAATCACGGTACACACATATATTTTTTAACTAGTAGTGGCTTGGCTGTCGTAGGTACAAGGTGTTAATAAGTTTATCTCTGCATTTACATTGTGTGCAACTAATTAACAACATAGTGTTAATCTTTGCAAATGATATTTTGATGTTGACTTGACAAATCAAAGTCGATAATGAATCGCCTTGGTCAACTTCTAAGGAATTTCAAAAGGAAATTGACCGAAAACTACATATTGCCCAACCAAAATACCCTTTCAACACTTAATGAAGTCCCGCTAAGTATAGTGCAATTATAAAAGTCAAGATTGTAAATTTTGTAAACTACACGGCCACCGAGGAATACAAGGTGTTAATTATTCATTTTTTATTCAAGTTCAATATTCATACATTTGATGTTTCCATATATATTAGTTGTATACTATCAAAGATACTACATCTAAACACCTTTTTATTTTGTGTTGCAAGGTGAAATCAATCGTGATCTAAAGTGGCTGCTCCAAGTCTCTGCTTATCAAGATAGAATGGGACGGTGGATATACTCTCGTGATGGATAAAATGGTAACATTTTAAAAATTTGCATTTAATAGCATCATACTTTCGCTTATATTGGTTTATCTTACAAGTGTATGTATTTGATGTTTATAAGATCGAGAATAAAGAAATTGAACTAGATGAAGAACCACCGCGGTACTGCGGGGTTGAAAGGAAGGGTGAATAAAGACGGAGAATTTTATGATGATATCGTAATGTTGGACAAAAATTGTAAGTTTGACTCATTTTATGATTATGTTTATTGTTAGTTATAAGTTAATACTGATAGTGTATTAGTTAAAACTGATAGTGTATTAGTTAAAATTGTTAGTTATAAGTTAATATCAAGTATTTATAAGTTAATATCAAGTTATTTAAAATTTAATACCGTAGAATTAAATAACCTATTTCCCATATTGTGCGTGAAAGAGACGAGGAGAAGATCAAACAAGGAACCTTGAAGCTTGATCATGGCACTGATGCCATGACAGTTGTATTAGGTAAGGAAAAAGGGAGGATATGCGTAGGAGTGGAGGTGGAGTAACCTACAAGAGGTATTTTGATTCTGGCCAACAAGCATCCGATGAAAGAGTGGTGTCACTTCAAAGTGAACTTGATAATGAGAGCGCAACGCCAAGAAAAAGAGGCTGTAATACAGATTTGATGAAACAATTGGTCTGCACAGGGGCAATGGGTAGCCAACTCGCAACTCCATTGACACAAAAGGAAGTAAGACATAAGAAAGTAACATTCCATCTTTTTTTTACCCTTTTAAATACCGGCATAGCCTTTCTTAAACAATTTATATTTCGTGTTCCCGAACATTAATCTTATAAATAGCAAAGGTTGATGAGGATGCCGAACACATGTTGCCGACGGATAAAATTATGGCAGTATGAGAAGTCTAATGGACTTGCAACTTTGGAAAAGGAAATGGAAATAAGTGTATGTAATAAATCACCCCCGATTTTTTTGAATTCTACATACATGTATTATTTATCCGGTATTATACATATAGGAAACTCGTTAAACTGTCGATCTAAGAAATCGACTAGATCAAAACTAAAGGATTCTTCACGCCAACTTTCCTGATCACAAGAATGTGGAGTCTCCATTAACAAGACTACCACAAGTATGTATTTAAACATTTTCATATGTTCTTTAGTTTAATTAATTATCGATACATATATACATGCAACAAATTATCTTTTTAGGTAATTAAGTGCGCATCGTGGCACTTAAAGAAATCAACTATTATTAAGGAGGGTAACGTGTACAAAATCGATGGAAAACAAATGCTTCATAACAAACCACCCAAAGGATTGCACAGAGTGTCTATTGAAAAGCTTTTAGTGATGCCACGGCATACCGGGATGTAGGAAGTAACGCCTCAAAACAAAGTAAGGATGCAAGAGGTGGTTTTTATGCATGGCCAAAGGATCAAGTGGTTTTCGATGAAAAGGTACATACATGCATGTGTTTTATAAACCTACATATATCATTCTTCATATTTAATTCAGTGTTTGATACCCCTGCTTTGTTTCCTACGTAACACCACCAAGTACCATAAAACTATTGGTAGAAATCGTAACTACACCTAAAAATACAAACTAAGCCACGCCTCTAAGTGATACTCACATAAAAAGGAAGCTAAGAAGATCAAGAGTCATAAGTCGTTAAATTATTGAGAATTTTATTATGTACCGATATTTACAATTTATATATACATTCCAATTTTTATTGTATTTTGAATATATTTTGAATATATATATATATATATGTATATATATATATATATATATATATATATATTTGAATTTTTACACGCTTTCTCACAAGTAGTTTGTTTTTTTCCGCTTTTAGACTGCTTTTTAAGACTTTTCTAATCAACCCAAGAAGTGAAGTTAATTCATATTCGGTTTTCGCTCACTGTTTAATTTAGTTCGTTCGGTTCGGCTTTCGTTGAAACCCAATAAAAAATTACCGATTTAACAAAACCAAACAACCCGATAACCAAACGGATAAACACCCCTAATTTATAGTGATAGTTTAAAAGGAGGACTTGTTTTGTGGTTTTAAAGTTTAGGTCTTTATAGTTTGAATTCATAAGGAGTTACAAGTATCTTCTTTATCACACTATCCCCACAACTCTTCTTCAACCTTTCTTATCAATCTTTCAATAATATCATATTTTACCCGATTTCATTATCAATGGCGTTAATTCATCACCACAAAACCATTTGGCTAAGCTGGTTATTGATGACCTAATGAGTTTAGCGGGAGACATCCGTTGATGGTTACATGAGTTTCTTCGCTCAACAAATTTCCGGCCTCCGGGCTTTATATAAACCGGATGTTTAAGAGGCCACCACAAGAAAGAATGAGATTGCGCAGTTTAATGCTTTAATTGTTGAGATGGTAGCTATTGGAGATGGGGATGAATATTTTGACACATTGGTGGATCTTAGGCATGAACCGAGGTCGCCAGACTAAGTCAGAGGGGTGAATGATCTCATTACTCAAGCTGAGGAGGATATCGAGACCAAGGAAGAACAAATTAAGTCGATGAATGGTTGAAGGGTTGCTCGCTATGTAAAGGGATGGTTTCTTTTGCTCTAGTGTCATCTATTTAATATGTCTAATGTCTTGGTTTAATATTATGGTTTGTAGATATATTAACAATGAAACATGTATGGATCTTTTGATGGTTTATCGAATGGAATGGAATGGATGCGCCGCTAGTTTGTTTCATCTTTTTTTAATGTTTTTTTGCATTTAGGAATTGGTTGTGGTGTTTAAGTTCATATCCGTATAATGTATTATTGTAGGTTTGAGGTTGATCCAATCACGCTGGTGCATCCCATGTGTCGCTATCAATGTTGAGCCATGGATATATGGGTTCATAAGTGCTTTGCTTAGGTTGTTCATTTTTTAGGTTGTTGTCAATTTTTAGGGTGTTTTTGTTGTTTTTTTTGCTTTAAGTTAATTGCGTTTACATGATTTCTTTTGATTTTTTAACTGCTGGAGGATGTTGCTTATTTAAGTGCTTATAAATAGCTTATTTTATAGGCTAAAGTAAGGTCTCGTGGTCGCTTTGTTGTGCAGCAGCCTTGGTTGGATTTGATTATTTTGTGCTTACTTGTTTATCTGGACCGCTTATTAGTTATAGTTGCTTAATTAGTTGCTTTAATTCCATTTTTTTGATTTTGTTTCTACATTTTATGCCATGTGGTGAGATTTTAGTGTAGTCAGCAGCTTATATGTTTTCTTTGATACAACCTGTTTGAAGTTATATGGGTCTTTGGACTCAAGTAAGAACCATTGTCATGGTGTGTTGGTTTCAAAATGCACCCAAAATGAAATATTTAAATTTATATTATCAATTTGGAGCCACATTTTAAAATTATCAAATTTGGAGCCAAATTTCAGACAAAATTTTTAAAAGTACTTAGGAAATTATGGTTTCCTTAATTGAAAAATCGCCCATAAGAGACCTAATTTTACTCCATAAATCAGATTCAAGCAAAACAACCGTAACTTCAATTTTACACCATTATTTACCAATTAAGTTTACTAATTTTCTTTAACACATTACTGACCTAATCATGGCAACTCAAACCAATTGTCGATGATTTGGTTTATTCCGATCATGAAAATGATAACTCATTGGATATGAATCGAGGCATATTCGATGAGGGTGAGGATGTGAAACAACCATTCAAATGCGAATGTTGTTAAGAGGGGCATAACTATTAGCTAAGTTTCAAGGAATTATGGAAAACCGACGGAATAAAGGTCAAGCAGTAACCTTCGATGCACCGAATAGGATATGAAAAAAACAGGGCATTGTTTTCGAGTTTTTTGGGTGATTTGGTTCAGAGCATATAGGTGTCATGATTCTATCCGAGGAAGGTTGATTCAGAAGCAAAGAGATAAAATGTGGGACTAAATCACTACACATATATTTTTTAACTAGTAGTGGCTTTACGTCAGAGGTACAAGGTGTTAATAAGTTTATTTCCGCATTTACATTGTGTGCAACTAATTAACAACATTGTGTTAATCTTGCCGCGATATATTTTGATGTTGACTTGACAGTCCAAAAGTCGATAATGAATCGCCTTGGTCAACTTCTAAGGAATTTCATAAGGAAATTGACCAAAAACTACATATTGCCCACCAAAATACCCTTTCAAAACTTAATGAAGTCCCTACAAGTATAGTGCAATTATAAAAGTCAAGATTGGGTAAATTTTGTAAACTATACGGCCACCGAGGAATACAAGGTGTTAATTATTCATTTTAATTCAAGTTCAAATATCTCATACATTTGATGTTTCCATATATATTAGTTGTATACTATCAGCATTACTACATCTAAACACCTTTTTATTTTGTGTTGCAAGGTGAAATCAGTTGCATCTAAAGTGGCGCTCCGTCCCCTGCTTATCGCTGATAGAATGGGACGAGGTGGATAATGCTCTGTGATGATAAAATGGTAACATTAAACATTAAAAATTTGCATTTAATAGCATCATACTTTCGCTTATATTGGTTTATCTTACAAGTGTATGTATTTGATGTTTATAAGATCGAGAATAAAGAAATTGAATCAGATGAAGAACCACCGCTGGTACTGGGTTGAAAGGAAGGTGAATAAAGACGGAGAATTTCACGATGATGATATCAAAACAAGAGGACAAAAAATTGTAAGTTTGACTCATTTTATGATTATGTTTATTGTTAGTTATAAGTTAATAATGATAGTGTATATTAGTTAAAACTGAGTGTGTATTAGTTAAAACCTATTTATAAGTTAATATCGTTATTTAAAATTTAATATCGGTAGAATTAAATAACCTATTTCCCATATTGTGCGTAAAGAGACTAGGAGAAGATCAAACAAGGAACCTTGAAGCTTGATCATGGCACTGATGCCATGACAGTTGTATTAGGTAAGGAAAGGAGGATATGCGTAGAGGAGTGGGAGGTGGAGTAACCTACAAGAGGTATTTTGATTCTGCTTCATCGACAAGATCCGATGAAAGAGTGGTGTCACTTCAAAGTGAACTTGATAATGAGAGGCCAACGCCAAGAAAAAGAGGCGTAATACGTGATTTGATGAAACAATTGGTTGCACAGTGGGGCAAATTGTAATAACCGCAACTCCATTGACACAAAAGGAAGTAAGACATAAGAAAGTAACATTCCATCTTTTTTACCCTTAAATAATGGCTGCAAATTTCTTAAACAATTTATATTTCGTGTCTCCGTGAACATTAATCTTATAAATAGCAAAGGTTGATGAGGATGCCGGAACACGTTTGCCGGACGTGATAAAATTAAGCATTCAGAAGTCTAATGGACTTGCAACTTTAGAAAAGGAAATGGAAATAAGTGTAAGTAATAAATCACCCCCCTGGGATTTTTGAATTCTACATACATGTATTATTTTCCGTGTATTATACATATAGGAAATCGTTAAATTGTCGCATCTAAGAATCGACTATATCAAACGAAAGGATTCTTCACGCCAACTTTCCTGATCACAAGAACAGAGTCTCCATTAACAAGTACTACCACAAGTATGTATTTAAACATTTTCATATGTTCTTTAGTTTAATTAATTATCGATACATATATACATGCAACAAATTATCTTTTTAGGTATTAAGTGCATTGTGGCACTTAAAGAAATCAACTATTATTGCGGAGGGTAACGTGTACAAAACTGATGGAAAACAAATGCTTCATAACAAACCACTCCCAAAGGATTGCTACAGAGTGTCTAATGCTTTAGTGGATGCAGATGCATACCGATGTAGGAAGTAACGGTCTCAAAACATTTAAGGATGCAAAGAGGTGGTTTTTATGCATGGCCAAAGGATCAAGTGGTTTTCGATGAAAGGTACATACATGCATGTGTTTTATAAACCTACATATATCATTCTTCATATTTAACTCAGTGTTTGATACCTCGCTTTTGTTTCCATGTAACACCACCAAGTACCATAAAACTGACAGAGAAATGAATCGCACCTAAAATACAAACGGCTACGCCTCTAGTGATACCATGCAAAAGGAAGCTAAAAATCAAGAGTCAAGTCGTTAAATTATTGAGAATTTTATTATGTACCTACATTACAATTTTATATACATTCCAATTTTATTGTATTTGAATATATTTTGAATATATATATATATATATATATATATATATATATATATATATATACATATATATATATATATATATATATATATATTTGAATTTGTTATGATATATATTGATTTCTTATATGTGACTAAAAGATTCATATAGTCACAATTATTAAAACTTTTTGGTCACAGCTTGCTTAATTGATGTGTGACTAAATGTTAGAAAAGGCCACACAAACATAAAATTCAAGTGGCCATTGGATGATCAATAGTCACACAAAACACACATTTCTTCACTTTACACACCATATGGTCACACTTATTAACACTTTTGGCCACTTTATGCTTAATTGTATGTGACTAAATACACAAGACAAACATGCTTTGTGTGACTAAATGTTAGAAAAGGCCACACAAACATAAAATTAATGTGGCCATTGGATGAGCAATAGTCACACAAAACACACATTTCTTTCACTTAAAACACCATATGGTCACACTAATTAACACTTTTGGCCAATTCTATAAATTGTATGTGACTAAATACCCAAAAAAACATGCTTTGTGTGACTAAATGTTAGAAAAGGCCACACAAACATAAAATTAATGTGGCCATTGGATGATCAATAGTCACACAAAACACACGTTTCTTCACTTTAAACACCATATGGTCACACTTATTAACACGTTTGGCCACTTTATGATTAATTGTATGTGACTAAATACACAAAACAAACATGCTTTGTGTTACTAAATGTTACAAAGGCCACACAAACATAAAATTCAAGTGGCCATTGGATGATCAATAGTCACACAAAACACACATTTCTTCACTTTACACACCATATGGTCACACTTATTAACACTTTTGGCCACTTTATGCTTAATTGTATGTGACTAAATACACAAGACAAACATGCTTTGTGTGACTAAATGTTAGAAAAGGCCACACAAACATAAAATTCATGTGGCCATTGATGAGCAATACAACAAAACACACATTTCTTTCACTTAAAACACCATATGGTCACACTTATTAACACTTTTGGCCAATTTATGCTAAATTGTATGTGACTAAATACCCAAAACAAACATGCTTTGTGTGACTAAATGTTAGAAAAAGGCCACACAAACATAAAATTCATGTGGCCATTGGATGATCAATAGTCACAAAAACACACATTTCTTCACTTTAAACACCATATGGTCACACTTATTTAACACTTTTGGCCACTTTATGCTTAATTTGTATGTGACTAAATACCCAAAACAAACATGCTTTGTGTGACTAAATGTTTGAAAAGGCCACACAAACATAAAATTAATGTGGCCATTTGATGAGCAATAGTCACACAAAACACACATTTCTTCACTTAAAACACCATATGGTCACACTTATTAACACTTTTGGCCACTTTATAATTAATTGTATGTGACTAAATACCCAAAAGAAATGTGCTTTGTGTGACTAAATGTTGGAAAAGGCCACACAAACAAAAAATTTCAAGTGGCCATTGATGATCAATAGTCACACAAAACACACATTTCTTCACTTTAAACACCATATGGTCATACTTATTAACACTTTTAGCCAGTTTATGGTTAATTGTATGTGACTAAATACCCAAAACAAACATGATTTGTGTGACTAAATGTTAGAAAAGGCCACACAAACATAAAATTCATGTGGCCATTGGATGATCAATAGTCACACAAAATACACGTTTCTTCACTTTAAACACCATATGGTCACACTTATTAACACTCTTGGCCACTTTATGATTAATTGTATGTGACTAAATACACAAAACAAACATGCTTTGTGTGACTAAAGTTACAAAGGCCACACAAACATAAAATTCAAGTGGCCATTGGATGATCAATAGTCACACAAAAGACATATTTCTTCACCTTAAACAACATATGGTCACACTTATTAACACTTTTGGCCACTTTATGCTTAATTGTATGTGACTAAATACCCAAAAGAAACATGCTTTGTGTGACTATACAGTGTTTATGGTCACTAATATTGATTAATCCAACAAAATTTGTACCTAATTAGTCACACATGTTACGGTTTTGGTTACTCTTTTGCAATAGAGAGTAAAAACAAACACGCGGACCATAGAGTACCCTATGGTCGCACCTTTAGTCACACACGTTGAAAATAATGTGTGACTATATGTATATCGTCACACATATTCGGTGTGGCCAAATCCACTTTTTGTTCTAGTGTTTTACTAGCCAAATGTGCATGGACTCGTGGGGCCGTAGTAGTTTTGCTCGATGCATGATTTAGGTGAAGTCGGATGAGGTGCTTAGGGACAAAATTTACAGCTTGAGATACCGCATTTGATGGGTCGGGTTCGACTATTGAGAAGATAACGTTGAATACTAATGGAAACCTCCTCATTGTGATAAATGTATGATTTTTGGTCATACTCTTATTGAATGTCCTAAGGTTGTTGAACCTCCTACTCATTCTACTAAGCATGTTAATGATGGTTTCAAGACGGTCAATAACAAGAAGAAGGGAAAGCAAGGTGGGTCTACTATTCCAGGTCAAGGAGGGTTTACTAAACCGTTGTGGGTAAGCGCTTCAATATCAACCCAAAAAGACCTCCCCTAACCTAAGAAAGTGGAAGTCACTAAGAATAATGTTTCGATGTGGCTAATTCGAAAGTGGAACAAAGATCTCTACATCTAATCGCTTGATGCTCTTAATATGGAAGATACGGATGCTTCTGGTAGTACTTCAAATGACACCAACAAGGATGTGGATTCTCGGTCGCATACAATGGAAGTTAATGAAGCTAAGTCTACTAAGATGTGTACGCATCACAAGAACCCCTCATGAGTGATTGAAAGAGATAGAGTCAAAAGTGGCTTCTATAACTAGTGATTCTTGTATTCACCTCTTCTAAGAGAGTTAACCCTTTTTCTAAAGTGGGAGACATCGTGGTGTCTGACTCAAGATGAGGTGGTTGTTAACCCATTTGATGAGTCTGTTAATCTATTCGGTGGTGGCCAAGAGTTTGAAGATGAGTATGATGACTATGACTACGATGACTATGCGAAGTAGGTTTCTGATCTTCCAGGGAATTTGGATGCTATTAATGCCATGTATGGCACCAAGCTTCAAGGACCTAGGAAGCAATTTTCTTTCGTTATGTCCTATGTTATCATTTGAGTAGTGGTTTGTTTTCTTATTTATAAAATAGGTAGTATCTTGTTATGTAAGCTTTATGCCTATGTAATGGGCTGAGATATGGGATTTCACTCATATCCTTTGTACTTAAATGTTTCTTTTGGTTAATATATTTACCAGGGTGCATGATTACTCCCCTTTACCCAGTATATATATATATACATTATATATAAGAGGAGGCATGCCACATAAAATGCCACTTTGCATCCCATAATGCCAAGTCATATTTCCATGTCATCATTATATTTATGTGGCATTTTTTTTTATTTTTTTAAATGACATGTGGCATTTTAATTAATATATGTACAATTTTTTTTAAATAAATTGTAAATTTCGTTTTTTTTTTGTTATTTTTGAATTTTAAAATTTTTAATTAAAAGAAGACATTTGTTGGAGTTGAACTTGGGTCATTCATGTGTTTTGTAAACAACTTACCACTAGAGTAGATTGTTTTTTGATTTATATCTTTCAAATTAATATAAATAAGGAGATTGTAAAAAAATTCTGGAATTTTTATTTTATGTATGTATTTTTTGAAGATAACAATTAAAATAAATTATGATATATATTACTTAAAAAATAAATATACCATATATATTTTTAACCTATTTTTTGTGTGTATAAATACACCCTAATATCTTATTCCTAAACATAATTATCCCTAAAACTATAATCGACTTTTGAGTTTAATAGGTGAAGAATACTTTTTTTGTTTTACAGGTGAAGAATCCTTTTTTTTGTCGATTTTGAGTTTAACATATTTTTTTATCAGATATCATATATTGTTTTTACTTTGTTAACAGATATCTGATACAAGGATGGAGTCCCAAAAAGATCAAGGCAGGTTAAGACAAAGTGCAAGGATTTCCAAAGGAAACAAAGATAATAATGTTCAAGACAATGGTAGGTTTTTTCTATTGTCATCAACAGGTTTAGTTTTTTTTTTAAATTATTATGTTTTATGTTAATTTTATGCATGTAATTAAACTTCATTCTTAATGATCGTCCTATTCGTGTAGATTTTGATTGGGACTTCCAGGAAGGAAATGGGGTCGTAGTTGAAGTGGTGGAAAGGTGACCTAGCATTTATTAGTCTACTTTCTTAAGTTTACTTTATTCATGCTTATGTTCAAACCTGATTCAGAGTTTAGAGTAAAGGCATTCCCTGCTCAAGATGTTATTATGCGAGTCCTTGGTAGAATGGTTGAGGTTGGAGTTGAACCTGGTGCACCCATTATTGGTAGACTTTGGTACACCTCGAGGCAGATTGTGTCTATGGGTAAAGGTGGCATGATTATTGCTGAGACGAGAAGACAATTTTTTTCTTTGTGTTGAAGGGTGAACGAAATTTCAACAGATTTGGAGGGTGGCTAGGTAACTACAGGCTCCTTCAAGATGCACATGGTCATCTACTATCATCTCCACCAATTTTTTAATGTGAGGTAGGCACTAAAATAATTTACAAGCTTCTATTCTTTTTTATGGAAATTTAAGGTTTTCTTTTTAGCTTTCTATGTGTTGGAATTTCACAGGTGACTAATATTTGGCTTCTAGATATGGCGGCGAAGGGTGGGTTTGATATTGGTAGGCTATTGACATGGTTTTGGCCTCATTCTTTGCTCCATTACTTTTACCCATTTTATATTGATTTTAGTTGGTTAGTGAATATTGTCCCTATATTTAGGTGTTCAACTAAAATTGTTACATGGAAGGTGTTTGGAATTGCTTATTACACAGATATTTGTCATCATTATGTTGAGTTGTAAAAGATAGAAATGTGATCCTACATTTTTCAATTTTTTTTTTTACTATTTTAGAGCTTATAGGTATGGAAAGCTTATATAATTATTGTCTTACTGCTATTAGTTTGTCAGAGTTCATTAAGCCTTTTACGTGTTTATTTTATTTTTTGTGGTACATATACCGCTAAAGGGCTTCGCATTTGAAAATTCGAAAGTACTTAGGTGGGAAATCTCAGAGAGCAAGAAGTCGGACTTTCTACCTCGTAAAGATGCACAAACGGCCTAAAGCCATAGTGTTGTCCTAGGCCTGGCTCCTGAATTACCCCAAAAGCCCGGTTGAATAGGAACCTAGGATAGACCAAATATTATAAACAAACCCAAATATGTAAAAAGAAAACAACCAATTTAAGTATGAGAAAATACGCTTGAGCCCTTCAAACACTCCTATTTATGTCGGCTAGGTACAAGGAAGATTACTGCTAGGTGACTTCTCTACCGACTTTCACTAATGTAAAATTGTTTTGCAGGTGTGCAAATGGAGTGAATAAAACATCAACATATTTTTTCTTGCAGATTGAAAAAAACTACCTAAGGTTAACTGTAATCTTGCACGTCTTCTAGAAGATGAGGAATGAAATACACGCTGCGCGGCCGCAATGATCGCTGTATAGAAAATTTGGACCGCCACCAAGCTTCCAATGGCAAGCCACCAGTAGCATCAAAGCAGCGTGCGGCCAAGAGTCGATGAGATGCTCTTCAGTGATAAGGTAAGCATATACAGCATATATATGATGATATGTTTTTATATCAATGCTTTGAAAGGTGTTGTTTTACAATTTGATAAAGAGAGTGAAGATCGTGCTATGATGTTTCTTTGGCTTGGCTGAGAATTCATTACAAGCTGAACTCGAGCGTAGAATGGCTTGGCTAAGCTTTTTAAGCATTGTGCAAGTTTTCTGTAATTCATAATTAGTTGTATGGGTTGATTTCGTGCGGGATTAAAAAAGGTTTGGATTAAGAACTTAAGATGGCTTAGATTGACCCGAAACACTTTAATATCGGTGACACTACTTCCAACTATCTATCCGAAAGTCGAGTACCATTATTCTTTTATGAACCCTTAACTTGGTTAATGGTTAGTGCTTCAAATACTTTGGGCTAAATGGGATTAGGTAACTAACATGTATTCTTTTGTTAGAAAATCATGCGTTCTACCATTTTTAACTTTTTATAGATAAAGGTGTTATGTGTGAATAAAGTAGTGTTTACCACGTGTGTTTGAATTGTAGAGGGAAAGAGAGAAAATGAAGTGGAGACGGGTTCAGGAGATGCGGAGCAGGGAAAAAGGTCTCAAACAGATTTTTCACGTGTCTTAGAACGATTGGTTTTCTGCTAGCTTTTTACACCGACAAGTAAGTGGTGTTTCATGTTCTTTTACAATACAAACCATAGGAGTTGAGTTATCTTTCTTTAAATAATCTCTTTTTCCACCCACAAAGATATCCTACTTTCAAATATCCCCAACGATCTCAAGTATTCTTTTCCACAAGCACATAAATTCAAAGGTCAAACTTATGCTTATGAGCTAAATAAGCTTTTAGCTAAACGCCTTACCTAATAGGTCGTTTGGGTACTCAAAATAGCTTGTTTTATGCCTCTGCAATTGGCAATCAATGGTCGAATCAGCTTTTACCCAAACACCCCTTCAAATAACCTTTTTAAATAAAGGTGTGTGGCTTTGCATTTTGGAAGTAATTATGTGATATAGAAAATAAAAAATATATACATGCCACAATGATCGAAAAGCGGCCAGTTGGGTAATGGGTCAATACGGGTATATTTTTGGCACAGGTGAAAACATGTTGGGTTGACATGAAATACCATTCATTTTCATAAATATCAGTGAAAGCAACTTATATCATTATAATCTCCTTTTCATTAACTAT
>OU343217.1:294746379-294869459 GCA_910596185.1 Chrysanthemum makinoi | reverse complement strand
GAAAATAAAAATTAAAAATAATTAGGTTGGAATTGAACCACAAACCTCAAACCTTCATAATAAGACGCGCTACACTTACCACCATACTACCTCACCACTTCAACTTAGCATACAAATCTATATCTATACTATCTATAAGGCATCCGGGTCAGGGTGTTCTCGCCAATCTACACCTTTTGTTGAATTGAAAAGTGAAAAAACTTAATTTGGTCAAACATGGAAAGTGAACACACTTGAAAGCTTGTGTCATTTGAAAAGTATTAATTGACTTTCAAACTAATTTAGGGAACATTTTTTTGTGCACTTTTTTCATTTAAATTTTAATATGTTCTATTTGTAAAATTAAAAGTATTATTGTTTTGAAATGAGTTATAAAACACGAAAGAACATAGCTATACTTTGAAAATTGATTTATGGGTCGAATCGGGTTTTAAAACATTATGTTTAATTCCTAAACCGTCAAACTTTTATTCTTTTTCGTTTATAACCTATAGACTTTTTTTTATCACTACAACTATTTACCGCTATAAAATCTCGTTGTTATGCACGGAAATAATGTGTAATGCCTATAGTATTTCTTAGAAAAAAACAAGTTTAAATGTAGGCAACTTTCTAAATGGCAACTTTTTAGATATCTTTATGAGTTTTTTAAATGCTACACACCACATTTTCAACTTTTCAAAAAGATACTAGCTATGTATGGGATTTAAGATTGAAGTGACTTTAATCAAATGATAATAATCGATATTAAGAGTGATTCCTATCATTTCATTAAGAGCGTTGAATAGCTACTCCAATAGTTGATGCCAAAGTTTAAATAGACATCTTCTATGGAGTACAACTCATATTACTAATCTACCCTGGGTCTACTCTCGTATACCCTCCAATCATATTATTTTTATGTTGTACAATTTGTTTACAATTATAGACATGTTCTTTTATGTCATTTAA
The DNA here is from genome assembly GCA_910596185.1 of Chrysanthemum makinoi. NCBI lineage: Eukaryota > Viridiplantae > Streptophyta > Magnoliopsida > Asterales > Asteraceae > Chrysanthemum > Chrysanthemum makinoi. Next base: position 294,868,508 of record OU343217.1, on the reverse strand, counting down.
CATCTTCTAATTACAATTAACGGTTAATTTACCAAACATTTTTATTAAAAAAAAAATACATGCAGTTTATAGCTAGTTTTTGTCAAACATACCCTATGATAACTTGTGAGTGCAAGAGCCCAAGTTAAAGTTATATAAGTTAAAAAGCATAGAATTTATATTAGTTACGAAGCCCATAATACTCATAATGTAATTTGTTTTATAATCAACATCATGTCACTTACGTACTTGAAAACATAATCTTAGGGCCTGTTTGGTTTGGGGTACTTGACAAAAGTTTAGGGATTATGGTAAAGTTTAGCTGTTTGGTAAATAGATGTGGACCCATACTTTAGGGATGAAAGCCAAATATTATCGCTCTACAAATCCTAGGAGTCTCCACCTTTTACTCAAAAATTGTCAAATAACATGTACTTTTTAATATTACGTGGGCCCTTTATTGATATGTATCATTCATTTCAACTTTCTTTTTTTCTTTTTTAATTTTATAATAACAAAGTTATATGTTAAATTCTATATTCTTTTATAAAAATATATAATATATTATTTTCTCTCTCTTATCTTAAATCTAAATCCAAATCCTAAACCAAATTCAAATCCAAATCCAAATCTTAATCATAAACCCGTCTACGAACCAAACGGGCCCTTATTCTCAAGATGTATGGTCCATATGTAATGCAGTATATAACCAAGAAAGATTTCACTTAATTAGCCTATGTGTGAATGTGAAATAATACAAGGTTGAGTTGATTTTAATCAAAAAATAATAATCTATGCGTACAAACAATATCACTAATTTAATATGGGTCACTTTTATGTTACTGATCAAGCAACCCTATGGGAAACATCATTTATTGGATTAGGCAAACCGGACTCAAACTCAGTGTCATTTGGTGAGTGCGACAAGTCTATCCACTTTGGATAATTCTGGTGACCCACCTTCGTTAGTATCTTGTGATTGATTGATTAGGTACATTAGTAGAAAAGGTTGTAGCTTTTTCTCTTGATACATTCTCTAAAAATGTAGGCTACAGAGAGAACTCAAATACCAGAGTTGCCTCATATCTTAGTCATCTAAAAAAAGCCTAGTTAACATTTGATATTGATCAATTTGAGAATAATGCATATAGTTACGGTTTCTTATATTATATAGATCGAATAGAAGACATTAGTACATTATAGCTAGGAAGTATGAACAAAATCTTTGTAAATAAAAAGTTTGGAGTGCCCATATTTTAAGCGAGAAACATATTAAAAAGTTAAGAATTAGTACTATATTTCCATTTACAGCGGCGATGAGGTTTTCATTTTCAAGTTTAGAGAAAAACTTCATTGACCGTGCACTTGAAAATCTAATGGTTTATTCTCAACATGTATGATAACCATAGACTATAGTATATAAGTAAGGAAGATTTCACTTCTTTAAACTATGTGATTTATTAGCATATGCATTTCTAGTATTCAAATCGATCTATAGTTATATACCATCCGCATTTCGCTTCTTTGGTGTTTGTGAGTATGTTTAACGCGGGTTAAAGGCACCATAATGTATAATACTTGTCAGTTGTCATTTGCACCTTTTATTTATTTATTTATTTTGAACGGTTAGTTAGTAGTTAGTGATCCGAGCCCACATTGACATCCAATTGAGCAGTATGCAAGGCTCGAACCTTTCTCCTTAGGGGATAAACCGACTCACTGCTTTATTTGCACCTTTTATATGTATGGAACAAATGTTTTTGCTATTCTATGTACTAAACCTGATTTTATTGTATTTTGTGTACTTTATGACAACTATGATACACATAGTAGCAAAAAAATTAGGGACAAAGTATACAAAAAGTACAATAAAATCAAGTTTAGTACATAAAATAGCAAAAAAATTGTTCGATACATATAAAGATACTGAGTAGTATGATATATTACGGTGCCATTAGCCCTTTTTGTAGTTATTGGTTAATCAGTAACATGTCATTATGTCATCAGTTAACCAAGTAGTTTAGTACGTACATATAATGATTAGCAAGTTGTGTATGTTTAATAGAATAAAAAGTTTGATGCACACTAAAAACTTTTGTGGCAAGTAATCATTTGGAACTGATTGTCCATCTTTTTTGATAGGTCTATTGTTTAAGTAGACAATTATTTACTTATTTTAAATCACATCAAAGTAAATTGGCAGTTAAACATATAAGTCGGTGAGATTTTATATAGTTTTGTACTTTTTTAGTTAAAAACAACTCAAATGAAGTTTTTCAGAAATGAAAACAAAAAGATAAAAAACATGATTGATTAATAAAAAGGCACGGGGCTAGAGTGAACTGAACCATAAGCGTTTCGAGCAAGTTAAACTTAGCGTCATTCACTAGCACACTACCTCGTAACACATGACTCATATCTTCCTACATCTATTTAACTTATACTTGACATGAAACAAAAACAAACAGATAGTCATCTACTAATCCATAGGTGAACATAAAAGTCAAAATTTATACTCATCTCCGGGTTCAAGTTAACCACCGAGTTTTAGTTATTTACGTTTTACAATCAACTCTGTCGGCAACCATGAACCTGAAAACATAGTATTGTTATTGACATATATGTTGCTCATTTACTATAAGATATAAACAAGAAAGATTTCCCTTCTTTAAAATTGGCCTACACTAAAAGGCCTAAAAGTGACCTAATGTCATAAATGACTTATGCAGTATAGTTACTATACAAGTCATTTATGATAGGTCACCATTAGGTCCTTTTAGTTAGGTCCCTATATCAACTTTTTAAAAACAACTCAAATGATATCTAATGGAAACAAAAGATACAAAACATGATTTATTTAAATAAAAAAATTAGAGATTGATCCATCGGAATTGAACCGTAGCCTACAATTGCAAGACAAATACTTTGTATCGTGTGAGTGAATATACCGTGACTCCTGCATAGTCCAGCAAGACCCATATAGCCCTCATCTTAAGATAAAACATTCCCAAACCTAAAAGATGGCTCAAGTCACCAATGATCAGTTTTAGTAGCACTTTGTGCATGATTGAGTTGGACCATCATAAGAGCTTCAAGTATCAAACTTATGTGTGCTCAATACATGGAGAACGATGCGTTGATTCATGTTTGTAACATGTGAGGTAGGGGGTTCGTTAAGTTCATGTACATCGGTGAAACATTTAGAGATTAGAATGAACACCAACATCGAAAAGGCTTTCTTAAAATATGATTATTGTGTTTGATCTTTGTTTTATTTGTCTAGAGAAAACATTCCCAAACCTAAAATGTATGTTAATGAAATATTAATTGTTTGAAAGCCTCATGTGTCGTTGTGGACAACATCTGTGCAGGTTACAACATGTTTTCTAGCAAATATTAGAGACTAATTTCTAGCTTAGTTATGTTCCTTTGAGTTTGTTCGTTGACATACAAATAGACCCGAGTTATTGTTTACGAGGAACATTAGAAGAAAACACGAAGGGTGTCAAAATGTGAATTATGCATTTTATACGCGAATCACTAATGATGATGTCTATACTGAAAACGCATATAGAAACACCGTTCGTTAATAAAACTTCATGGTTACTTTTTTGAAGCTAATATAGTTAGTTGTAGTTCACTAGTGAATAATTGTTCTGAATGAAACCAAATATAATGTATTAGGGCATTTACTATGTTCGTTTATGAAAAGGTTTATAAAGTTATCAAGAGGTCCAAAAATTTGTAAATCATAGTGAACATCTATTTCAAACTTATGTGGCATGAACAGGTATATAATACTGAACATTTTCATAATTTAATGCATTTGAATTATGTGAAATATTTATAAAACTTGAAAAGGTTTATATATAGTGGAGATAGGTTTATAAAACAAAAAAGTTTATAAATTAATGTCAAAACTCAATTATAAACCTTTAAAAGGGTTTATCATAGTGGATGCCCTTAGTGAGCAAACATTAAATTGTATAAAAATGGAAACACCGGTACACTACCTTTTAAATAGAAGACACTGTTTTTACCAGCAAACGACTACGTTTCCAACTTTAATTACTTAAACCATTTATCATAAAAGCGTATCCTTCGATTACACAAATATTATTTGGGTAAACATGGACCCATTTTCTTGTTAGACGATGAACTATATAAATGAGCTTAGCCCAACTAAACATTACAGTCCCAAAACTTGATTATAGATTATTGAAAATACAGGATGGTGCAAAATCACCTTTATGTGGCTGTATGTTTGACCACATCAACAATGTGTCATTGAGTGAGTCTTTTTTGGTAAGACTCGCAAGGATGACACACCTATCCATGTTGGATAAGTCTAGTGACTCACGTTCGTTAGAACCTTGTGATTGATCACGTTGTACATTAGTAGGACAAAATTGTGACTTTGTTTCTTGATACCTTGACTGGCTCAAATCATCAATGTAGTACCGGTCTTATATGTTAGTCATATGGATGACATCTGAATCACTTTGAAGGGTACTTAATATACAATCGAGTTGTACAATGATAAGAGCTCATACGACCAAACTCATGTGTGCTCAATAGAGACCATGTAGCCACGCCTTACTTCATTTCGTAACATGTCAACGCATAATAAATGTGGCATTGTGCTTATTTCAAAGAAATTTTCAAAAATATACGTTTACAAATTGGAATGAACACTAACCGTTAAATGGGTTCCTTAAAATATGATTTTTTTTTATTTACTTTTTTATTTAATATTGATAAAATCATCACATATTTTGAATAACTAGGCGATGCCGTATGCTGTGTATAGTCTAGTTTTCTATAAAGTTCGATGACCCATAAGTTCTTTTCAACAAAGCTGTATTTGTAGCGTTAGAGAATCGTTTTTCGAATAACTACAATTCGATGCGTGGTTGCATAGCGGCATAAATATATAGCTTTTAAAAATTATGTGGAGTCGATCTAAGTGTGTGAGTATATTTTCTAATAGGATTGTTTTAAGTTATTAAGATTATTAGTAATAATAGATTGGCATTACAAGCAACGGTATTATGTAGTTGACAATATTATATTGTAGTTTAGAGGTATAGCCAACATGTGTGACATTTTCTTGTTTTGTGATAATTTAAAGCGAGTGATAACTATTTTTCTTTAAATGTGTAACGTTTATCATTTGGTGTGTGGCTTTTAAAATTGTAACTTTGCAAATTGGATATCACCATATAAGATTATTTTATACTATCAATTTGTATAGATATTTATGCATTGTTCAAAGCTATTTGTTTGAGGTACAAATAATTATCGCTAAAGATAACAATACTATTTATTTTTGTGATTTTAATAAACTTACATAACATTATTGATACACTGGACAAAAGGCTATACTGATATATTAACTTTTAAACGACGATTCATATATGCTAGTCCCTTAAATGGTGCAAGAGCAACATTTTTAAAATAACATTATACAAATGACAAATTACATGTATCAAAGCAAAATAAACCAAAACTACAATTACTTGGTCTCTCCTTTCAAAAAAAATTGTCATGGGTTCCACAACTTCTCATTTCTCATATAATTTTGTCAAATTTAAAACCCGATTTCAGGAATTGGTTCAAACTGTTGAACCGTTCCGATAAAAAAAGCAGTCGATTTAAACCGAGTCAAACCGATAGGTTGGTGAAAAATGTCAATTAAACGATTCAGCCCGCGGGTTTGGCGTCACGGGTCAACCCGTGTCGGTTTCAACAGGTCAACCCGGTATCGGTTTCAGCGGGTCAACCCGGTATCGGTTTCAATTGGTTGTTTTTAATTTGGTAGATGTGCTTTTAATTGGGTGTACAATATGAATAAATTATTGTACTTTTAAGTAATGGGGTGTTTTAATAAGAGTTTTAATTATATTATTTATTCTACCATTGTGACCATGTTTTCAACATTCAACTTTCAACATTTTTCACTTTTTCCACTTTGACCATTTTTCCATTTTATATAGTATAGATAAATGTTCATAAAATCATCACATATTTTGAATAATAAATGTTCATTGGTCGATAGACTTGATAATGATGATATGATTATAGCTTTGTTAGAAGACCGGTAAACTATGTTATAATGGAGGAAGATATTTTATTTCATTTAATGGCTTAATTTTAAGCAATACAATTTAATATGTAATATGTACAAATGATTAATGCTATGTATAATATATTAAAAATTTTTGTTTTACACATAATTATTTAGAATATTCATTAATGTAAGTTTAATGCCAAATTTGTTTGGTTATGAACATTTAATTTTTATAAAATTTGCATATTCAAAAAACATTTATCATCTAATATGTATTTTAGTACAAATTTTGCAAAATCCTAATCATTTTGCAAGCGAAGATTTTTAGAGATCTATAAAGTCGAAAATATGTAATCATATAAACACGAAGATTTTATGTTTACACGTTATATAATATTGTGACAAATATTACATAACATCTACTCATTAGCAAGTATCTTTAAGTATAGATCGTCAATCATAATATTACTAACTAACGTTTGGTATAGCCATTACATTACGATGCACGTATGATTGGCATTTTAATATAAATTACGTGTGGTAAAGTTATTTCTCAAAATTCTCGTCATGCATAAAATCATTATCACGAAAAAAATGTGATAGAAAAAATTGCTGCCAAAAATTTTGATTACAAGATACCCACGGTAATGCTTGAATACCTGCACTAGTGTAATTCTATGGAAAATGGTTGTAAATAGATACTACGTCTAATCCCAATTTAAATGTTCACTTTTAAATTGCGTGTAAACGAGGTACTTAAAAGTCAAGAGGTATTATATTCGGTTTTAGTTATATCGGTGATTGAAGTTTGAAATATTTAGTTTTATAATCAACACATGTATATGAAAACATAGTAACATTTTAAATAATAACATTAGCAACACCGCGATTTCGATACCGGTGAAATGGGAGAAATGGCGTGGCGCAGAAACCCGACGGGACAATAAGTTATTGCCAAGAAAAACACAATAACCAGAGGTGCATCGACGAGTAGTGGGGCAACCAACTCAGTCAGCATTTGAATAACCAATCAAAGAAAGGGGAGATGCTGAAAGCAGCTTAAGCCAAAATCAAGTGTACCTCAAACACAACGCAAAATCCTATAAAGAATTGCCTGGTGGGGTTCCCGAGGATCATGCATGAATGAACAAACATGTTGGACCGCATATGATAAATCAGGTCGTGTGAAAGTAAGGTACTTAAGTTCCCCCGCAAGACTCCGATAAAGAGTCGCGTCAGAAACCAAAGAGCCATCAGTATTGAGCTTAGAGTCAGTGTCAACCGGTGTACGGGCAAGACTGACAGTTGAGCATACATGTGCGCTCCAAAATCTCCAAGGCATTTTCCTAAGACAAAGAAACATACTTGTAGCATCACGCAAAACATAAATGTCCACAAAATAATGTAAAAGGCCAAGATCTGTAATCGAAAACTCGCTATGAAGGGAAGTAATAATTCTATGTAACAATGTTGTAGGTGAAGCAGTCAAAATAATATCATCAAAATAAATCAACAAATAAGCAATATCAGAACCCTTCTGGTAAATGTAACAGTGTTGTAGAATTATATTGTTCCTGTAAATGTATCAATATTATTCATGATTTTATATAGTAAATACAAAGCTTCTTGACGAAGCAATGGTTTAATGGACTAGGCGTAACATAATGCAAATGGGCTTATAAAGCCATATACTACTCCTACTACTAACAGATTAGTTCATGTTATGAATATATGAGTTATATGTATTGAACGTTATGGTTTTGAAGTGTAGAGGTGTTTATGATGCTTACGTGATGATGTAGGTATAATTATTTGTTATATGTCAGTTACTTACTAAGCTTTTCGCTTACAGTTTAGTCGTTTAACAATTTTGTAAGTTCAATGTGAAGAAGATAAAACTTTGCTAAAGAGTTTTAAGAAATTGGTAAAAGCTTAAAGGACAGACTCATATATGCTCAATAAAGACCTAGAGTCACCCTTTAATTCATTTTTTTGTAAAATGTCATTTCATAATAAATATGACATTGTACGGTAAGGGTTGGCAAGAGAATATGGAATGCAAGCTTTACAAATTATTTTTTATTATTAAGAAATCTGCTGTAACAAAAGCTTTGCTAAAGACTTTTAAGAAAATAACTTGGTACATGTTAAGTGTTTGACAAAAATGATACATACCATTTTCATTAAGTGAAGACATGTTTAATTTTTATTTTACACCCCATATTAAATGGAGACTTAACATGGAAAAGCTTTTGGAATAATTTTGTGCATTGAAGAAGGTTTGTAAAAATGACTTTTAGAAAAATAGAAGTCAATAGAAAGTTGATAGTCATAGATGAAAAAAGATTTAATCAAGGTTGCAAAAATCGCTAGGCGGTAGCTGTGGCGTCTAGTGATTAATCAGTTAGAAGGGGATTAATCGGGGATTAATCGGATTGGGGTTTTTATATATAAAATTATAAAAATTTGAGATTATATGCTCAATTTTGCCCATCTAGTTGATTTTTTTTTCTTCTGATCTGGCCGATTTATGCTCGATTTGACCGATTTATATCTGATTTGGCCGATTTTTATCTGCAACCGAGTTGACCGATTTATCCGATTTGTCCGATTTATGGCCGATTTGGCCGATTTATGCTCGATTTGGTCGATTTATGCCCGATTTTTAACCAAACCGATTAATAAGGCCGATTAGTGAAAATCTGGGCGGTTAACCCCCGCCTAGCGATTAATCACCGATTAATCGGCCGCCTAGGCCGATTTTTGCAACAGAGGTTTTAATAAGTAGAAGCATTGTAAATGCTCTAAATTCAAGTGGATAGATAAAACATTTAGAGATCGGAATGAACACCAAACGAAATGAGTTTTTTGAAGTATGGTTACTGTTATTTTTTTGAGTTAATATTGATGTTAACCTCACATATGCCCAAGAAATTTCAATAGATAAATGTTTATTGTTCTATTGGACTTGATAATGGTGATATGATTATAATTTTGTTTGAAGACTAATTAATAGAATGATGCGAATTAATTTAAAAAACAATTACTCTATATAGTGGCCTAATTGAATATTTTTAGAAAGTATTATGACTTGTGATTGCAAAAGCCCAAGTTAAAATACATTCATCCTTAAATAAATGTTCACTGTTGATATTTAAAGTTTTTTTTTTTTCAACTTTGACATTAAATTATTTAATTTTTGTTTTGTAATACTTGATAAAAATTATACCAATGAAAATACATTTCAAACCCAATTCATTCATATATTTTGTTTCAAATATTATGTAACACAAATAAAATAATTCAAAGTCAAAGTTAAAAAAAGAAAACTTTAAAAGTCAATAGTAGACACTTATTTAGAGACAAAGGAAGTAAATTAAAAGATGAGAATTTATATTATCCAGCTTACTTAATGCCTATGATGTTTTTTGTTTTATAAGCAACATCATAACAGTTAAGTGCTTGAAAACATAACATTATCCTCAAATAAATGTTCATCCTCAATTAAATAATTTAATGTCAAAAGCCCAAGTTAAAATACATTCATCCTTAAATAAATGTTCACTGTTGATATTTAAAGTCTTTTTTTTTTCAACTTTGACATTAAATTATTTAATTTTTGTTTTGTAATACTTGATAAAAATTATACCAATGAAAATACATTTCAAACCCAATTCATTCATATATTTTGTTTCAAATATTATGTAACACAAATAAAATAATTCAAAGTCAAAGTTAAAAAAAGAAAACTTTAAAAGTCAATAGTAGACACTTATTTAGAGACAAAGGAAGTAAATTAAAAGATGAGAATTTATATTATCCAGCTTACTTAATGCCTATGATGTTTTTTGTTTTATAACCAACATCATAACAGTTAAGTGCTTGAAAACATAACATTATCCTCAACTTTGACATTAAATTATTTAATTTTTGTTTTGTAATACTTGATAAAAATTATACCAATGAAAATACATTTCAAACCCAATTCATTCATATATTTTGTTTCAAATATTATGTAACACAAATAAAATAATTCAAAGTCAAAGTTAAAAAAAGAAAACTTTAAAAGTCAATAGTAGACACTTATTTAGAGACAAAGGAAGTAAATTAAAAGATGAGAATTTATATTATCCAGCTTACTTAATGCCTATGATGTTTTTTGTTTTATAACCAACATCATAACAGTTAAAGTGCTTGAAAACATAACATTATCCTCAACTCATATGGTCATTATATACCGTAGTATATAAGCAAGGAAAATTTGACTTCTTTAGCCTATGTGGGATTGTGAGATACAAGGTTGATTCGATTTCAATCAGATGATAATAATATATAGGTTTCCTCTCGTATTTATGTTCTTTTTTGTTTGGTTGTCATCGATAATGCAACTCATTTTGTGTTTCTTAATTGGGCTAATAACCTATTAAAGCACTATACTTGTCACAAATATCGCCTCGATAAAAATAGCTCTTTTAGACATTAAACTTGACATTTTTGTCTTCCTTTAAGTATTATGACCATTTTACCCCTTCCAAATTACATAAATGGTCCCTGTGGGTTTTGCGTAAAATCGCATCCATCGTCCCTAGGTTAAATTACATAAATGGTCCCTGTCGTTTGGAATAAATTGTGTCCATCGTCCCTTACAACAATTACATCACTTCACATAACGGATTCCATCACTACAAAAACAAATCAAAAACAAAAACTGCTTTCATTATGGCGCACTTGCTGATTCTGTATCTTCGATTTTCTATTGTTAAAAGAGCCATTATCTAAACCTTGGGGAATTTCGGCTCTAATATGTCACTCGTGTGATTCAGTTGGATACTGTTGCGTTACATTCCCTTGGCCAGCAAGTTGTGCAGCGGCTCGAGCAGCATAACTAGCACGTTCTGCAGCCTCGGCTGCTGCATGAGCTGCAGAAGTGGCATCCTTGAACTCCATATCTGATGAATGATTGTTGTTGTTGTTGTTGCTCCGGAACGATTGGTTCTTTTTCATTGACCCAGATGCCATGCCTAATTAGAAAATGATAAAAAGTTAGTCTTTATGATCGATAAGACTATAACTTTATAAGATAATTAGGCGATGCCCAAACTGTTGCAAATGTTAATGCAGGCCACTGATAACATCAAATAGTCCTGATTATTAAGTGTCAATTTCCCCCGGTAATGCTTGTAATTTATATCATTTATATGGATTTACGCTTGTTTTCCATTGTTTTCCACTTTCAGGTAAATTACGAGCATTGGAGCTAAAGAGACGCGGAACTGGAGAAATATCTAAAGATTTATCAGAGTATGCCATTTTGAAGAGGTTACGGCGTAACTCCACTCTCACATTACGCCGTAACTATTGCGTGACTCAGAATACCAACTTATCAAGAGGTTATGGCGTAACTCTTCCCAAAGGTTACGGCGTAACTACATTAGGTCAAATGAGGATCCACGCCCGATACTTACGCCGTAACTACTACATTAATTACGGCGTAACCATGTTTATTGAAGATTACGGCGTAACCACTTATAAGGTTACGCCATAACTAGCAGATCTAGCGCTATTACCGAGTAACTAAAGGTTACAGCGTAACTCTTGTTATAGTTACGCCGTAACCGATCCGCCTATCAATACCCACGAATTCCAGCATTTCTAATCATCCCATTTCACACACAAAAACCAGAGAACGTGGGAAAAAGCTAGAGAAAGGTCCAGAGGAGCATACGGAGTTGTATCCAAGGGAGAAATCACTCCCCTACGATAAGCATTAGCATTTCTTATTTCTTTTACTTTCAATTCATGTATTTCGTACCTTTGAATATTGAATTGGGTTGTATGATTAATATAAGCGGCTAAGCACCTCTTGGTGCTGGCCTAGTTATGATTCCTTAATTGTTTTGTCTGTGTTTACGTTACTTCCGCATAATTATTTCTAAGTGTATGCATGCATAGTTTATTGGTAGCCACCCTTGGTTCGATAGTTTTGAATGGTGGTAGAGGCCAATTGCTTAGGAGATATGACCAACTGACCCTAGGTGAGCGGACTGAGACTCGGTAGGGTAAGATATGACCAACCGACCCTTTCTACTTGTGAGATTTGACCAACTGATCACCTATCGTTTGGATGAAGCTAAGAATTAGGGGGTGCGTGTCTAATTTCCTAACGACCGGGAATTCACTATTATAAATCTAGCATGTAGCGGTACTTAATGACTTGTCTTAGGGGACCAGGAACAACAGGACTTACGACGGTGCGCCTGACTTCTCCTGTGGTGGCATCTTTACTGATAGGTTAGGGCGAATTGACCAAATGCTGTCCTCTCGACTTTGAACCCACCTGAAATAATTGGAAGTAAGTAGACATAGACATAACTAGCTAGGAGTATTAACTAGGTTAGCACCACTCTCCTCTATTGATTTCCCTTTACCATTTATTTGATTTATTAACTTTTATTTGCTTTTAGTAGTTTAATAATTAATTCCCTATTGAAACCTTTATTAATATGTGACACTAGACTTGATAGCAATCCAACACACATAGCTCTTGGGACGACCTCGGCTTTACCGATTACTACACTACACGCGACCGGGTACACTGCCCGTTAGTGCATTAGGGTAGACCATAGGTATAACGAGTTAATATAATATTAAAACCTAGTCAGTAAAACCTGCATCCAGTTTTTGGCGCCGCTGTCGGGGAGTTATATTAGGATTAATATTAAGTCTTTAAATTTCATTTTAAACCTTTCTCACGATCATATTTCAAGTTTTCAGGTACCATGGAAGTTGTTAACATCGATGACCTCACTCTTGAGGAATATTTGTCATTAACAAGAGAAGAACAAGGACCAGGGATTGTTAGGCCAGCTATCGCAGAAGATGCTCATTTCGAAATCAAACCTCAATTCATGAGGGAATTACGGCAAATCCTTTCTCCGGAAGCATCACCGATGATGCCCATGAACATATAGACAACGCCGAAAGTACATTGTCACCTATTAAAGATTCAAAAGTCTCACACGATGCTATAATGTTACGAGTATTCCCTATTTCTTTACGGAGTGCAAATAGATGGGTTGATCGATTACCGGCTGACCTCCAACACTTGGCCTATCTTAAAAAGTTTTTCATTCAGAGATACGTCTCCATAAAAAACTGCTAAGCAATTGGAAGAAATCCATAATTTCAAGCAAGAGGGTGATGAAACGTTATACCAATCTCGGGAAAGATATAACAAATTGTTATACAAATTCCCTACTCATGACCTCAACAGCCAACAAAAGGTGAACGTCTTCTACAAGGGTCTGAACATCTCCTCAAGACAAATGATTGATTCTCAAGGGTCGATTCCTAGTATGACACCCACTTTGGCTTTAGAAACTATTCAAAAAATGGTAGACCACTCTCACAAATGGCACAATGGAGGGAGCAACCGGAGTAAGAATGGAGATATGGAAGGCCTTGCAGCAATAAACAACAAATTAGAAAGCCTTGGAAGAGAAATGAAGAAGCTCAAGGAAAATGTGCTTTCCATTCAAGTAGAGCTTAAACGGACTCCACCTTCTAAAGAATGTTCCTCCAACGAGGAAGTTAAAAGGATCGAAGAAGTTAAATATGGAAGAGAATCCCTTTTCAACAACTACAATAATAAGCCCAGATCGAGAAAAATCCCCTGGGTTCTACACAAGAATCAACAACAATCCTCCTAAACCTAGCCTTCAAGAAATACCGCACGCATAACATCGAATAATCTATAAAAAAGGAGGATAAACTCAAGGAATGGATGGTTAAGGTAAAGGAGGACACCAATATGAACTCAAGGTAACCAAGACGCTGCAATTAAAAACCTCAAACGCAAATTGGGTAGTTGACTAAAAACCTCAAGTAAGCAACGCTAAAGCCTATGCCCGCAAAGCCATATTTGCGCTAAGGTAAAGCAAGAAAAGAGCAGGACACGCCCTTCATCATAAACGATCTTTCCAGATTAACTACCTAAAAGAGGATGATAAATCGAAGAAGACGAGGTCCTACCTAGCCGCTTCCTGAAAAACAACAGCATTAAAAGTTTTATTCTTCCATGCACTATTGGTAATACTAAGATTCACGCGATTAGTCGATTAGCTGTGGTAAACCTTATCTCTACCACTTTATTCGATAAAATAAAAATTACCAATATAAAAGAAACAACAATTATGATAGAAATGACTGATTCATCTAAAGTCGTACCAAAAGGAATTGTTAATAATGTGCTCTTAAAATTGGAAAATTCTTTTTCCACCGATTTTGTGGTTATTGACATGGGGAAGCGGGAGACTTACAACTTAATTGTTGGTAGGTCTTTTCTAGCCACTTGTAGAGCCCAAATTAATGTTTTTGAAAAACAAATTTCTTTGGGAACTGAAAATGAACGAATAACTTTTAGCATGGGAGAACATTTAAAACCTAAAGTGGAAATTTCAAATAATAACGTCGAAGTTGTTAATGTTCAATCACTTGATCCCGCTCTACACTTTAATCCTATTACTAATGATAGTAGCGAGAATATTAATTGTAAGCAGAAACAGGAAGAAATTATCAAAAGCATTGAGGAGACTCAGGTTCCAATCAAACATTTTAGCAACTCAATGTCAACCAAGGATAGCGAATCAGTGATAGCATGGCCACCGTTTACTCGTCCTCAAAATTATGAAAGAAAGGCGAATGAATGGATATACTCCTCATAAGGGAGAGGGACATGATGTTGAATTAGCATTGGAAGATTGGTACAAAATAAGGTTTGGGAACTCAAAAACCCATAAGGGGCTGGTCAAGCAATATAAGTACAATTATCTCACTGACACAATAAACAGTGCAAGATCTAGCATCCGTATTACTAGTAGTCTTATTACTGAAGATGATGACCGTGGAAAATCATGTGATAAATGGCTTTCACATAAGTTTAGGACAGATGGCATCAATAATTCTACAAGGAAAAAAAGGTTCGACAAATGGATGAATGAGTGCCAACGAGTGTTGGAAGTGGGCCAGATCCAAAGGCCCCCATAGAAGCACCGCGACTCTAAGTCTAACTTAAAGACTCAGAATAAAGAAAAGTGCTCTTTCGAGAGACAACCAGAATTATCCCTTTCTTTTGTTTTATTTTATTTCTGTTGGGTTTTGTGTTTTAACCATTTTTGCAGGAAGAGAGGAAGTAATTACTGCGCAGCTATCGATTGTCAGAGTTACGGCGTAATTCATATATATGATTACGCCGTAACCAACATTTTGCAGCAGAATCATTAGACGCATTACCAATTATGGCGTAATACCATCTCTGTGGTTACGCCGTAACCATTCGCCTTGCAGCTTATTTCAGGTTTTGCCAGTTACGGCGTAACTCCTTCAAAAGAGTTATGACGTAACTCTCCTCTGCTTTAATTCTTTCATTTTAAAACACAATAACCTTGTATTAGTTTTTAAATGAATTTTGTGGGTATGTTCCATGTAAACTCTCACGAGACTTCACTCGTCCACTTGGGACACCAAGTGGTTTAAAAGGCTTGTTGCATATGCTAAATGCAACCGTGATTCCTATGAAAGTGAGTTAGGTTTGTTTTTCATTTTTCATTTTTAGAATTATGCTTGTCGGTAGTGTGATATCAGGGATTGAAGTTTGTTCATGACGCTTATACGAATGCACGTCTCTTTTCGTGGGCCTTCTCTCTTTATGGAGCTAAGTTGAGGGAAGTTCTCGCTCTAATTCTACTTTTCTCTTTTATTTAATGGTTAGTACAAAAGGGACTTTGTACAATTTAAGTGAGGGGACGCGAGTAGAATTATCTCTTGAACAATATTTTGCCCTCAGTTTTTCTAGTTTATTTTGAAAAATTATGCCATTTTTTTAAAATTTTGACATGTTTTTCTTAACCTAACTAGATTAGACCTTAGCAGAGCACATACAACCCTTGATATTATATGGTGAGATTAGCCTTATCCGTTTCCCAATTTTTACCCGAAATCCACCAAATTATGAGTGTGTCGATAGCTTGTAAACTTTAGAACTTGGCTTTTGCATCATTTCGAGACCATAGACGAGGTATGTTGAGTTAGCTCGATGTATTTGGACTTTTCAGTTTTAGAAGGCAATATTATAGGATTATCACCCAAACAGCCTACCATTGTGTGTCTTTCGATTAGTCACATCGATTTCTCGACCCCCATGTGAAACCCTTTTGTTGCACTCACCTTTAATGCAAGATACCCCTAGATAAACCCTTCTAAGCCATTTGTTTCATTTTGTCAACCCAATATATTGTTTCGTTACACCCATACACCTTAGCCTACCCTGTAGTCTTTATTTGTAATTGGAAAGTCATCATTTGCCTAAGTTCAAGGTTCGAGTGGAAAGATTTGAAAATTACGCCTTCATCGACAACATTCTCGAAGATCATTGAAGACCCCCCGAATTCCCATTGTTCATCTCAAGTGGGGGAATATTACATTAGGTTATTATTGTTATGTTGAAAAAAAAATGATTCCAAAAAAAAAGGAAAAAAAAAGTTGTTATGTTATTCAGTTATTGTAAAAGTGCATTGTTATAAGCACTATTGTTATGAGCTTAATAGATTTAGTATCGAGGAGGCCACCTCGGTCACATTTGAAGATTGGAGTTGGTAATTATGCCAGCAGCTGAAGAAATGGTAGTGTGCCCATCATGACGTCCTCTAATGACACATCTGCCTTACATGATCTGGTTTCTTGACTTCGCAGCTTGAACTTTGGGCGGACGGTAAGTGGTGATGACGTGGTTATAGATTTAGACTACCTGCTTGTTTTTTATTTTACACCAATTATATATCCCATATCTTATCCTACCCTTTAGTCATGAAGCGTGTCTAGGTGATGCAGCGAGCAATCTTTGATGTCTTGGCCATGGATTTGGTCATGTATCATTGATTTTGTCCACTTCACCGTGACATGTTAGTAATGACGAGTCACCCCTTAACCTTTGTCGTGTCTACCCATATGGCCTTCGAGAATTGTTTAGCCCTTAACTCTAGTGGTGGAGATTTGTGTAACCGCCAAGCTTATGATAAAATACATGCTATGACTGTGCAATTGAGTGATCACCCCTAAAATTGACACTTAAAATAGTTGAGAGATTTGAGTGTTGTGTTCCCCTTTCGTGAGGTGTTCGGCTTTGTTTTATTCTAACATAAGGGATTTGTAAACTTATATTTTCCAGGTTATGGGAGATATCTTTTTAGAAATCTTTCTGATAAGGTCTACTTGAGGGCAAGTAGAGTTCAAGTGGGAGGATATTTGATAACGTCAAATAATCCTGATTATTAAGTGTCAATTTCCCCTGATAATGCTTGTAATTTATATCATTTATATGGATTTAAGCATGTTTTTCATTATTTTCTACTTTCAGGTAAATTATGAGCATTGGAGCTAAAGAGACGTGGAACTGGAGAAATATCTAAAGATTTATCAGAGTATGCCATTTTGAAGAGGTTACGGCGTAACTCCACTCTCACATTACGCCGTAGCTATTGCGTGACTCAGAATACTAACTTATCAAGAGGTTACAGCGTAACTCTTCCCAAAGATTACGACGTAACTACATTATGTCAAATGAGGATCCACGCCGCTGATACTTACGCCGTAACTACTACATTAATTATGGCGTAACCATGTTTATTGAAGACTACGGCGTAACCACTTATAAGGTTACGGCGTAACTAGCAGATCTAGCGCTATTACGGAGTAACTGAAGGTTACAGCGTAACTCTTGTTATAGTTACGCGTAACCCGTGATCTGGTCTATAAATACCCACGAATTGCAGCATTTCTAATCATCTCATTCCACACACAAAAACCAGAGAACGTGGGAAAAAGCTAGAGGAAGGTCTAGAGGAGCATACGGAGCTGTCTCCAAGGGAGAAATCAATCCCCTACGATAAGCATTAGCATTTCTTATTTCTCTTACTTTCAATTCATGTATTTCGTACATTTGAATATTGAATTAGGTTGTATGATTAATATGAGCGGCTAAGCACCTCTTGGTGTTGGCCTAGTTATGATTCCTTAATTGTTTTGTTTGTGTTTATGTTACTTCCGCATAATCATTTCTAATGTGTATGCATGCATAGTTTATTGGTAGCCACCCTTGGTTCGGTAGTTTTGAATGGCAGTAGAGGTCAATTGCCTAGGAGATATGACCAACTGATCCTGGGTGAGCGGACTGAGACGGGAAGGGTAAGATATGACCAACCGACCCTTTCTACTTGTGCGATTTGACCAACTGATCACCTATCGTTTGGATTTACTTAAGAATTAGGGTGCGTGTCTAAGTTCCTAACGGCCGGGCATTCACTATTATAAATCTAGCATGTAGCGGTACTTAATGACTTGGCTTAGGGGACCAGGAACAACAAGACTTATGACGGTGCGCCTGACTTCTCCTGTGGTGGCATCTTTGCTGATAGGTTAGGGCGAATTGACCAAATGCTGTCCTCTCGAATTTGACCCCACCTGAAATAATTTGAAGTAAGTAGACATAGATATAACTAGCTAGGAGGATTAACTAGGTTAGCACCACTCTCCTATATTGATTTTCATTTACCATTTATTTGCTTTATTTACTTTTATTTGCTTTTAGTAGTTTAATAATTAATTCCCTATCGAAACCTTTATTAATCTCAGGACACTAGACTTGATAGCAATCCAACACACATAGCTCTTGGGACGACCTCGGTTTTACTGATTACTACACTACATGCGACCGCGTACACTGCCCGTTAGTGCATTAGGGTAGATCATAGATATAACGAGTTAATATAAATATTAAAACTGGTCAGTAAAACCTGCATCAGCCACTTAACTTTATGAGGTTTAATAAACGGCCACCCAACTCAATCCGGTTTATTTACACTATATCTCGTGAGTGAAAAGGACAAGGCTACGATTATGCCACACAGTTCAAATTATCATCATCGTATTTGGAAATTTTGACAGGATTTGGTGTAAATGAACCTAGCTTATTCCAGTACTTCAACACCTAAAAGACACTTTTTCGCAATAGTTCAGTGCCTCCACAAGCATTATTTCATAGGATAGTTGACACAGATTTATGTTATGACTGATTACTATACCTGTAGGCCTCACGTCGTTATGGCTAGCAGAAGCATATGACGACTGAGAGCTGGCAGTATCCGCAGGGGTTCCATTCTGAGCATCTGATGTGATCTTTTATTTTGCTGAGAGTAGTCGACAGGTACATTCGGAGTTGTTTGATGGCTTTGTACATTGTGAACATTTGAAGTTTGAACCTTCAGAGAATCAACTGTTATTGGGTTTTCCTGCTCGAAGTTCGTGGGCCCATTCTGCTCAAAGAAAAGATTCAATTTTTTAACAGGTTCTCATTAGAAAGACGCAATTATTACACAGTAATAAGAAAGCTAATTTAACTCACCAACAAGTCATCAGGTGGCTTTGATTCTTCGAATGAAGTTGCTTCCCAATCAACGTTGTGTTCTTTTGCTATGTCGCTTAACACTTTCACTTTTGTCACAATGTTTGGTGCAACTGTGGATAACTTCTCGACTAACTGCAGATATAAAAACATTACAATAAGACGACGTATAAATTTACCATCTTTATGAGAAATGTAATTCTGCATTGCAGTTTAGCCCATTTGTTAGTAAATGGATCAAATTCATTAATTTCATTCTAACGGGTCAAAAGGGTAAAAAAAACATACCATGCGGCTTACACCATAGCCGGGGAAGCAGCTCAGTAGCCCCGGTAACAAACTCCTTCCCATATTTCGCTCTAAAATTCTTTTTAACCTCCACAAGCTCCTCTATATCTGAACATCTAGGATTTGCAAATATCACGCTTGTAATTGCTTCCTTCAAATCAATTGGACAAGTCCTAACACAGACACACAAAAAAAGCGCCAATAAATTAGTAACTTGCTAAGTTATAGTACTATTTAAACTTTAAAGAGGTGACAATAAAAGATAGCTTACTTCTAAAAACTACAACATGCCTGTAAACTATTGCCCTAATGTCTCCGGCTTGTTTCAAACTCCACTTTATAGTTTCATTTCATATAGTGATTCATAGCCAAGTACGACAATTTGGATAAGAATACTGCCAATTTTAGTTATCTGCAGTCTTGAATACACTACTAGTTCTTATCTACAAATTTAAGTCACCTTACAAATTAGGATTCTGATAACACTCGTCATTAAGCTTTCTAGATATAATGAAATTATACCTTTACAGACTTTTCTAAGTCAACACTCTCCTAAGTTTAATGTAACAATCACAAATAACAACACAACTTGAATAGCTAGCAGATTGTTAAAACCGTAAAACATTAAAACCGATACTTAAATACCAAAAAGCCACAAGAGAAAGAACCATACCCCTTGGATTCTCTTGCCAGAATCAGAGAATTTAGGTCCACTAGCCCCTTCTTGGTAGTCCGATAAACTAACTTACCACCTATCATCGACAAACACAAAACAATCATGTTAACCAACTATTAACAACAATTAAATAAGTAGCAATAACGTAAGCAATCTCATACCCAAACCGAGACCAAAACTGGGTAGACCCAACCCGTACGGGTCCTATCCGACCCACTTCATAGCCGGAATCATGTTGTCCGGTTAGTTGACGGCGGCCAGCAATCAAGAGAGGCGGGTAAAATGAGGTGATGAAGTGTGATTTGATTTCAGCTTAAATCAATTTTAGCCTTGGATTAACTTGGATTTGAGCTTAAATTGATTTATAAAAATTAGGGTAAAACGATGAAATGTTTCTTTGGAATCTTGGATTAACTTGGATACGTGACATGATGCAGACGTGACATGATGCAGATCAAGCTGAAATCCTACCGGCCAGCAATCAAGCATATTGGTAAAATGAGGTGATAAACAAGTTGAAAAGGAAAAGCAATTGTTCATATGTGTGTGTGTTAAAATGAGCTAAAAACCCTAATTGGGTTATTTATATACTTGGGACAATGTTTAAGGGTAAAATGGTCATCACAATTTATTTTTACTTAAAGGAAGACAAGAATGTCAAGTTTAATGTCTAAAAGAGCTATTTTTTTAGTTTGCTACGTTGAATTGATATTTGTGACAATTATAGTGCTTTAATAGGTTATTAGCCCTTCTTAATTTGCATGCTATGCAAGTTAATTAAGTGTCATTGGTAATTTAAAGTAATTTTTTTGTGTCTATATTGGTCGAGAAACTCACTCGATCTAACTGTTTGTGTTTTTTAGTTAAATTTTTTGTTAGTTTATAATATATTAGTGTGAAACATCTATCCATTTTGGATAATTTTTGTGACCCATATCCGTTAGTACCTTGTGATCAATTGAGTTGTACATGGTAGCCATACTTATTTAGCATGACAAAGTTGTCACTTTTTCTCTTAATACCTTCACTAGAAATGTAGGCAACCAAGAGAGCTAAAAGACCAGGTAGTGTTGCACCATAGTCATCACGATC
This sequence comes from Chrysanthemum makinoi, assembly GCA_910596185.1. Classification (NCBI taxonomy): domain Eukaryota; kingdom Viridiplantae; phylum Streptophyta; class Magnoliopsida; order Asterales; family Asteraceae; genus Chrysanthemum; species Chrysanthemum makinoi. The sequence continues at coordinate 294,846,947 of OU343217.1, read as the reverse complement.
TGTTTAAATAGAGACCTCACATGGAGAGGTAGAAGAGCCACATATTAACTCATTTTCATAACATGTCACTGCAGAACCAATATGGAATTGTACGGTATGTGTTAGGTAAGTTCGTGGATCGCTTAAACATTTAAAGACCGAACGAACACCAATCACCACATATGTTTCCTACAATATGGTATCCTAACATATGCTTAGTGTTTTAGGGTGTGTTTGTTCTATTTTAGGTTTAAATCTGACTACCACATCTTACCGGTAAGAGGTGGTTATAAAGTCTAAATCTGAACGCATAATGTTATTTGTTTTTGTATAATTGTCCGTATAATTTTAAGTGCTCGTTTCTGCAGTTTATTTATTAAACCAACGCAATGCGATATTAAGTAACTTATATAAATATGAGACAAGACTTTTTATCATAAATATAAATAATTAACCATCAAATGTATTATATTAACACAAGTCTTCAATCTCTTATCGAGTAAGAGGCAATAAGACAATCATCTCACCTCTTATTGAGTAAGATGTTATATGTCTGATCGGGTCTGACTCAAAAGAAAAAAATAAAAAACACTAATGCCTGACCACCTCTCACTCAGTAAGAGTAAGAAGCTAGTAAGACATTTTTTTTTAAAACAAACACACCTTTACTTTATCGATCTTAAGTTATTTCGTTTCGTTAAAAGATAGAAGGTTTCTAAATGTTATAGACAATGTGTGTAAATAAAAAGCGAAATTTCATGATGTCTTTGAAAAACTTGAAAATAAATAAAAAGTTTGCACTTTGGAGTAAGAATATCTTTTAAGTGAAAAAAAAAATTAAAAAATAAAAAATAAAAAAAAATAAAAAAAAAAAAAAATTAAGAATTTGTATTAATTTTACAACATATTGATGTTGAAGAAGTTTAATACTTGGTTTTAGAATCGACTTGAGCAACATCCACTTGTTGAATACATAATACCAATCTCAACATGCATGATCTTCCATCACTATAGTATATAACCAAAGAATATTTCACTTCTTTCACCTATGTGGGATATTAATATGAAATGGCTCTATCAAACAAACACATCTATACTATGAGGGTGTTTGGCTAAGCTTATCAATTGGGCTTATGCTTATGTTATGTATAAGTGTTTGGCTTAGCTTATCATAGTTTAGAAGGTAAAATGACAAAAAAGTTCATGTAAATTAAATATAAATGAAATGAGTGTAATTATTAAATGAGGGTATAAAAGTCTTTATATAATATATATTCTTATATAAGCCCACCCCTCATAAGTTAAGTACAACTCTATAGTGATATTTCATAAAGTATAGATTTAATCTAATCCAAAATTATTAATGTTCGTGAAAAATGAGTTGATATTGCAACCTTAGTCCACAACAATTCATTTGTGGTGTAATGAAATCCAGAATCAAAATCGCGAAGAGATATATACTGGTGTATTGTGTGAGTGAATATACTTAAAACTCCTATAAAGTCTTGCAAGATCCATGCATAACCTTCATATTTGTGACGATAAATCGGCTTTACGTTCTTTGTTTTGTGACATAAGTTGTTCAAACTGCAAGAGCTTAACCAAAATTATAAGTGTTCGATCAACATAGACAATCTTTGTATCATGTGATGGCAGAATCAATATGGCATTGTATGGCGTGGGTTAGATAAGTTTAGCTCGCGGTGCTACGCTTAGAGATTGAAATGGCCTAACGCCGAGGCTTTTCTTTTAGAATATACGGTGTCCTAGGAAATGGACAATCTTTGTAAATAAACAGTTTAGAGTAGCCATGAGAACAAAAAGCAAAAATGTCAAGCATATTATACTTGTTCTCCAAAAGACAAGTTTGCTAATGAAGTTTTGACTTTTATTGACTTCATACATTTAACTTCGTTAACAACCAGGCCCTTGGAAAACATGGTAATATTCTATCAATGTATGAAGCTCGTTTACTATAGTATATAAACAAGAAGGATTTCACTTCTTTAACCTATGTGGGATGTAGATATTGACTCCTCCATTCCTATTTACCATTTCTGTATTTATTATACGGTGTTGTTCGTTGAAGTTTCTTTGATTATAGGGTATGTTTTGGCTTAAGAGGCCGAGGTCGTGGGGCTTATTATATGTTTAAACTAAAATTTTTATTTTCATAAACTTGTTTAGCAAATTAGTTTAAGTTGAGGCTTATTATTGTAAAATTAATAAAAATGACATATAATTAAATTAACATATGTATAAATTAGATTTTTGTAGGTAATTAAATAATTTGGTACCAACATGCTTATATTTAGGGCTTATAAAAATTTTAGCATCATTTTTTGGGCTGGGGCTTGGGCTTATAATTTCAAAAGCCCTCTTATAAGCCTCTACGCTAAATGATGCTTATAAAGGGGCTCTTGAAATTTAAGCCCCACAAGCCCCTTAGCCAAATACAGCCATAGTGTAAAAGTTTTAATACGAGATGGTGCAATTGAATTCGGAGATCCTCGTTAGGGCTTACTCTCACATTTTCGCTTTTTCTAGGTTGTTGTCAATGAGAAAAATGGCGGTAATGCAACTCGTTTTGTACTTTTAAGTAACATGCCTTCATGTTAAATTTGTAAGGACTCGTGAGGGTGACACATGTTCGTTGTTACGTCGCAATTGAATGAGTTGTACTGTAGAAAAAGTTGTCACTCTATCTCTTGATATATTTTCAAGAAATTTAGGCAAACCATTAGGGGCTTGAATAACTTGTGTTGCCTCATTTGTTACTCAATGGATAGCTGTGGAAATCTGGATTAGTTTTAGTGATACCCTTTTCAAGTGTGAGTTGTACGATGCTAAGAGCCGAAAGGACCAAGTCATATGTGTTCGATAAACAGAGGCAACACTTTTGTTTGTTGTCGTAGCCTGTCACAGCAAACTCCATATGGCATAGGAATTATTAGAGTTTGGAGCGAACAACAAATGTGAAATGTTTTTATTTTAGAATATACGAATGATGGTTTAGCTTCCTTTGGCCATATATACTCATGTGACTGGTCGAGATCCTGTGAAAATCTCTCTTCGTTGAGGCTGCGTATGTATTTTCCTCGTAAGATTGAAAATTATTTCTATTGGTGCATAACGCTTTAGATTTATATTGTCCTTCCAATCGAGGGTGTGACTGAACAATAATACGAAAGAATTTGGATTAAGAAAACCACCCAAGGGTGGCCTAGTGGCAAAAAGACTTGTGATTATCACTTTTAAATGTGTGAGGTCTCAAGTTCAATTTCTGCTAGGTGCAAACAACCTCTTGAAAAGTCGGCCACAGTCGGAAACTATGGTTACCAAATAAAAATCGTTTAAGCAGAATTTGCGAGTTATCTTTGACCAGCCGTAATAAAAATTCAAATTTTTAGGTTTTTTATGTTCAAGTTACTTGGGGAGAGTTCGAGTATCCTCCCTTCTTTATTCTAGCTTCTTATGTTCAGGTTTTTTAGGTTTTTTATGTTCAGGTTTTTTCGTTGTATCTTTGTTCTAGCTTCTTACTAGTTTTTAATAAAAATCGCTGTTCAAAAAAGACTTATTGCAACATCATCTTCTTACAATTGCTATTGTGGACAGTTTTACATATCACCAAATATTTTCCTTCGAGACGACATATTGACAATAAAAATAAAGTAAGATAAACTCACAATTCTTAGTTACAAAATATTTATTTACATGTGTACACGTTACAAATAAAATATTATCTACACCTGTACACGGGATACATAAACAAATATGTACATGTTAAACTTACTTTGATAATACAACGTAAACTTAACAAATAACTGCCAAAAAAATCTTGGATGGCCTGGTTTAGTATTCTAGCATTATGTTTGAAATTGAAAGCTTGTCAAAAAAGGTAAAAGACAATGACAATCTTTCTTACTTGCAAACTTATGAAACAAGATTACAAAGCTTGCAAGCAACAAAAATTTGTGATTGGCTTTTTAAGGAATTCAACATGCCTAGCTGAAACTGCATCCTCCCTTCTTTATTTATAACCATCTCTCGCAAAGCTACTTTCCCACACAAGGCTATGTGGGATGCCAAAAATCAAAACCAAAATAATTTAAAGAATTTTGTAGTACACAGGTAGAGAAATACTAATTAACCATTTATATTTGTGGTGTGTCGAAGTTAATAACTTTATGTTTCAAATTATAAGCTTGTCAAAAAGTATAAAAACCAACCTCAACAACTTCTACTTACAAACTTAAAAAATTGAAATCATAAGAGCTTGCAAGCAAAAAAAGTTGACGTAGGCTTTTAAATGAATTTAACAAGCCTACTTTGAGGTATCCTTCCCTCCTTATTTATAACCAACTCTCACAAGCCACTTTTTTTCACAATGCATGTGGGATGCAAATGGTGTAATTGAATTTATCTTAGCCATTACGATTACATGTTCAGATAAACACTAATTAATGTATACTAGCAAGGTACTCGCGCGATGCGGCGGCGGATAACCTGAAATACAAATTTTCAATAAACCATGCTTTATTATCTAAAACGTTTTATGTGACGATAAATTTGCGGATGCCAAAAGTTTCATGTCGCGTATTTCAACTCTTTAGAATATTATAGTAGGGTACCCGCGCGTTGCGATGACGGGTATCAAGTAATAAAATTTTCGGCAAAAAATGTTTTCAATTTTATGTTTTTTCTTACAATAACTTTACCAATAGCGAAAACATAATGAGTTTGAGTAACTTTAAAAAAGTGATGGATAATATCAAACTAATTCATATAAAAACAATTGAAAGTGTATGATTTTGTGTTATATAGTCAATAATGTTATGGGGTTATGGTCAAATTAGTTAATAGTGGTCCGTAGTCACAAGTAAGTAGAAACATTTTTTTAATGAAATATACATATTTTTGTACATGTTTGTATCATTAATATTGTTTATTACATTTGTCCCATATAGATAAAAGATATAAATAAAATAGTACTTATAATGTATACATCTTGTAAAGTATATATTTATGAAAAAATGTTTGAATCATTAATATTGTTTATAACACTTGTCCCACATAGATAGAAAATATAAATAAAAGAATGATTAAAATATAAAGAAAACTTACATGTTTAAGCAATCATTTAGAGTTATCCATGAAAAGTATAATAATTAATATACTAATATATTAATCATTGAATTAGCACTTAGCACTTTGCACATTTGCATCATTTGTCTTCAAAAAATTGTCCCGATTTTTTAAAAAAAAACCGTTTTTTACTTTTGTGGTTAATTTTATTTAAAATAATTCGAAATTTATTTAGATTGGTTCTCGAAACACTCTTACGATATAATAATAGTTTTGGAACTTTGTAGTTTTGCATTCATTTTAAAATCATATTCATTTATATGTGCATTTTTGCATTAAAACTAAACTAATTCAAAAATAAATAATAAATGAAGCATTAAAATGTTGTGGAAGATAAATTAGTAAAAGCTATTTATTGTGTACATTATTCATTAAAATTTTTAATGCTTAAAAAACACATTAATGACATCTTAAAAAAATTTAGGAGAAAAGGTCATCCCTCCATTATAAGTAGTGTAGATATAGATTATACTTGCACTAGTTTTATTTCCCATACTTTTATAATTGTTTTCTATAAGTGTCTTTAAGTAACTGTTATATTAAGCCCATAGTTTATTATATGAGTTACAAAAGTAAACACGCATCATAACCAATCAATTGTTTTATGTAGCATTTGTGTCTCTCGTAAATCTTTTCTTTTCCATGCATCGGTTCGTATTGTTTTGAATATTTACAAAAAATTACAATCAAAACTAATTATCATTTACTTTTTCTGCTTTAGTAGTAAGTAAGGAATATTAGGAGTTGCCAATGATCATCACCAAAGTTATAATCCTGTCGAGTTTACATTCTTGAAATATGAAAAGGCCAATAATCTTAAGCGTTTTTGCTTAAAGTTTCAGATGAAGCAAAAGAGTGTTGACTTGTCAAAATTTATAGATGCCCATCTTGTATCTATCAATTCCTCTGTATTTACAAACATCTTTCCTTTGAAGTGTGATGTGGGATGGTCAAGACCCAGTTGATTTTACGCAATTCGATACACTTCTAAGATTATAAAATTAGGTAAACACCAATTAATGTGTGATATAACTTGCTTATTATAAGCAAAGATGTTACCTCCAACAAAAGTATATGTAAATGTGTAAAAATGATCAAGAGCACACAACAATCCACAAGTACACCCAGCCACCCACCCCTTGGTGTATTTTATTATAACAATGTCAAGAAGATAAGTCCTCAACTGGATGCTTACCAATACAAATACAAAGACAAGAACTGATCTCTACTAGGTAAACACCAGTAATCCTCACTACAAGAACTCTCAACACACAAACTACAAGATCAAATAAAGAGATTAATCTTGATACAAATACCTAACTGATATCAAGAATACTCAAGACAATAGCCAAACGATTTAGAGAGAGAGACTGAAAACAGATAATGAAGTGAGTTCTCAAACCCTAGGCTGGATGAGACATTATATACTCAGCCATATTTCATATCAGCCCTTTCACTTCTCTATTAGACACTTCCAAAGATAAACTTGCAAAGACTTAGAAACTTGGCAACATTGGTCCTCCATATTTATTTAACACCCCTCCTCAAGTTGATAAGTCTTCATCCTGTAAATTGCTCCCATCTTTCTTCTTACAACAACTCTTATCACTATTATTAGCACTGCTAAAACAAATCAAACATACCAAGACATTTGCAAAACAAAGTATGTTGTTTCGACCAGACATTTAGTAAAAATGTCTGCCACTTGCTCATCTGTATGTATCTTAACAGTTCTTATTACTCCAGCAGAAACCTTCTCTCTAACCAAATGCACATCCAACTCAAAGTGTTTAGTTTTTTCATGAAACACAGGATTAGCCTAATCAATTGCAAAGCACTATTATCACAGAATATGTCCACAGGCAATAATTCTTTAACACCAAGAGTATGCACCAAATTACTCAACCAAATCACTTCACAAGTAGTAGAAGCAATGCTTCTATACTCAACCTCAGCCGAACTTTTGGACAAAGTTGCTTGTTTCTTACTTTTCCAGGATATAAGAGAGTTACCCAAGAAAACACAAAAACCAGTTACAGATTTCCTAGTTAGAGGACATTTAGCCCAGTCAGAGTCTGCATAAGCTTTAAGCTTGAGATTAGACTCTTTAGAAAATTGCAAACCCAAACCATGAGACCTTTTCAAATATTTCAACACTCTCAGAGCAGCCTTAAGATGAGATTGTAAAGGTTTATGCATGTGTTGACTTAAATAATGAACATCATAACTAATATCAGGTCTTGTATTAGTTAAGTATATCAGTTTTCAAACTAATTTTTGATAGTTATTAACATTGTTCAACACTTTATCATTTTTAACTTCAATACGTACCAAAATGAATTCTCGTGCAAGGGTGTATCAACAGTTTAGTCAAGCAAACCATACTCATATAACAACTCCAAACAATACTTTCTCTGTGTCATACAAATACCAATATCATTTTTCACCACTTCAATTCCAAGAAAATACTTCAGTTCTCCTAAATCTTTGATCATAAATTTAGAACTCAAAAAAACTTTTTAAAGTTTTTTATTTCTTCATCATCATTACCATTGATCACAATATCATCAACATACACAAGCAAAGCAACAAACACTGAACCTTTATGTTTCACAAACAGAAAATAATCTAGTTTACTTTGCTCGAAACCATGTTCAAGTAATGCATTAGTGAGTTTAGCATTCCATTGTCTTGGAGCTTGCTTAAGCCCATATAAAGACTTATTAACTTTGCATACTTTAGAATCATCTTCACCATTAAAGCCTTTAGGTAATTTCATATAAACATTTTCATCAAGATCACCATATAAAAAAGCATTATTAACATCTAACTGATATAAAAGCCAATTTTTACTAACAAAGAATACTTATCAGACATCTGACAGTCACCATTTTCACAATAGGACTAAAGGTTTCATCATAGTCAAAACCTTCTCTTTGATTATAACCTTTAGCAACTAATCTAGCTTTATATCTATCAACTTCTCCTGTAGATTTATACTTGATTTTCCATATCCATTTATACCCAATAGCATGTCTACCAACAGGTAACTCACATTCAGTCCAGGTATTATTTCTATTTAAAGCTTCAATTTCATTGTTCATAGCTTCAGACCAATTAGGATTATTAACATCTTCTTTATAACTCTTAGGTTCAACAGATTTATTTAATGTAGAAGCAAAACACATATTGGTCCTACTCAAATTAGCATAACTCACATACTTTTTGTTAGGTCACCATATATGTAACACAAGCATCAATATGTAGAAATAGAGAAGAGAAGAGATCGGATGAACAAACCACAAACAAACACTATGTGTATGACTATGACCGGTTATGCGTAGTAATAGTGAAAGAGAATGAATTGAACAACCAACCTTCAATAGAAGGTTTACAAGACTATTTATAGGAGGGAACTAGGGCAACACTCCAAGTTTCCATCCTTTTCCTTATTAGACTAGGCCTAGGCTTATGGGCCTTCTACATAAGCCTAAGGCTTAATTACTAACATAAAGGCCATATTAAGCTAACTATTACATATGAATCACTAACAATTGAAATATGATTTAGGAGTGATTCCAACAATCTCCCCCTAAGTGTTAGTGATGAATGAAAGAGTGATAAACGTTGTAGGTGCTGATGTAATAGTAGCTTTGACGTCTTCTGACATTCTTCTTTCTTGTGAGGAGAGGTGTCTTAATTCAACAATCTCCCCAAAGTAGAGAAATTGTTTCTTTTGAAGTAATCGCTTGGACGCCATCTTTGTTCTTTGATCTTTGTTCTTTGTGATGGTAGTGATAGTATGTTGTTGTTGTTCCAGATCAGTCCGCTTCGTTGCTCCAATGTCTCCATGTCTTTCTTCAACATGCTCACACGCTCTTTAACGTTGGATTACAAGATCGATGAAGTTCTCTTAGTCTTTAACTTTGTAGATTCTTTGACTTGATGAAGAATCTTTCGACTTTTTGTTGCCTTTTGATAGAACTTCCATTAGTGATATTGTTGGTATGAGCATGTGAAGAATCTTCACGTCCGCTCTAGAGCTTCCATAAGAAGAAAACATAAGAAAGGTTAGTAATAAGCGGATTCTGGCACTTACGAGTTTGAACTTCGAGTGTTAACAAAGATAGTGTGAAAACACAACTCTAATTCTCACAAAGGCCGTTCGAACCGAGTCCCACAAGTGAGATAACGCTGATGTACCGAAGTACACCTACAGCTCGTGATGAGTCGCCGAGGTACATCAAGTATCACCTCACGCATCGTAGACCGCTTGAGAGACACTGCGTAATCTACGGGAGTTACCGGTGACCTGCCGTGGTCATTTAATGTTGACACCGGGGAGTTTCCATTCAATCACCGAGGATCACAATTGTGAACCTCTCATAAATGTTCTTGACAGATTGCTAAGATCTGTGTAGGACTTGATAACGCATCATCGTTGTTCTTATTGTTGAACAACAAGTGATGAAATGTCAAGTGTACCTATGAGATCTTTTGATGAATCTCGTGGCTCTAGACTCAATAGTGCATTTTGGTTTTCCTGAGCGGAGACTAGGGAGAGGGTCTCCTTTTTCAATACTAGCAATCTCTAAGAGAAAGCCGATAGTTTACGTAGGGTTCCCTGTAAGAATGAAACAAGCCTCGCTGAGAGAAACTTGAGTGGCTAAGAAGTTTTAGTGCATGCGTCACCGGGTCCATGACGACTTTTATCTTCAATACCGGTGTCATCTAGTGACAACCAGTAGTATATGAATTGAACCCTGTTCGCCTCTAAGTTGAATAATCTAGAGGGCTATTTCTTTTCACCCTTTTCTTTGCTTTTCTTTTTAATTCTTCAACTCCTTCTTTCTCCGATTCTCATTTTCTCATTTTATAATCATACCTAAGGACTTCTAATTCTAACTATTGGTGGTGTCCTTGGGTAGATCCCTCTGGCTCTGGCGGATCATAGGACGGTTATTCCTAACCTTAGTCACCTTATAACTCCATGACTAACCTATGTTGCCATAAAACTATTTTTTCATGAAAATCTCTCGAAGTGTTTGTGAATGAAAAACATGTTTGAACACTTCTAGAGTTTTAGATTTTCGAAATATTCCCTCCACATGTGCTTAAGAGTTTTAACAAATCGCACAGTGAGAGAAGAGCGCACACTTTTGAATTGATCGACTCAAGATAGACAATTCCTTGCGAGACACGATTACGTTGCATAGTTAAAGAGATACATTGTCCGCTTTTAGGTGACAACTAGCTCTAATAACTACCTTGAAGATGTGGACAACCCCGAGAGGTTGTCAAACCCGTCAAAGTTCATGTCTATCAAGAGCTTCTCTAATGGGTACAATTTACTTGGATAAGTCTTGGAAGACAAATCTTTTCAATGTATGACTGTTCAGATCCCGTCAATTCATGGGTTGAAGTCTTTTTACACAATGATTCAATAGCAAAACACAACATATTTCTTATCACATAATTTTTCTCCCCCTCAAAAATGGCATATAAATGTTATTTTTGAAGACATATTGAGAATAAATATGACCATTTTGAGTTTTGTGGGAAGATTACACAAATAACAATTTGTGAACAAAGTTTGTAAGTCAAATACTCCCCCTCAACAAGTGATATAAACGGTTGAGGTTTTGAAAATCATAAGGGGAAGTACTTGTTCTTTTGAGTAAAACCTTTGAAAAATGAAGGGTTAGATAAGTTTTACTCAAAAGTAAGAAGCTTTCGCCTTTTATAAGGATTGTGGCAAGCACCACGTGGTCCTTTATTTACAAGTGTGGGTTGTACACCGATATGTGTGCACAAGCCATTGTCGATAATCAAACAAAAAATCACAATCAAGAGAGTACCCAATGATTACAGACGATCGCCTACTTTCGAGGATGTTGGAAAGTCGAATCGGAAAGTTTGTTCATCCTCCCATATAGCTCTCCAACCGCTAGATCGATCCCGATGAATCAAATATTCATCAATCCTAGTGATAAATCAACGAACATCCTTGCGATCCTTTGAATTCCATCTCTTCGTCTGAATTATACCCAACTCAATGTCCTTCAATCGATATGCCAATCCATCTTGAACCATCTCCGTGGTGGCGTCATGGAACTTAGTGAATTTCATCGAAAGCCATGAAGCAAGTATGATGATTTTCACTTTGGTAGACAAACCCAAACTTTTGTTTATGAACGATTTTGTACTGAGGTTCTTGATTGATTCCGATGAAGTGTAGAATTTAGGTAAGATTCGACCCTGAGGTGGAGAACTTCAACACACTCTTTGATATGAATACAAGGAGTGCATTAATGTACATGATCTTAATCTCGGTTGATGTTTAGGTTGAGGCTCATATATGTCGTGATCCTCACCACCATTGTATGTAAAGTGATCAACGGTTTTCTCCATTGGTGGTGTGGTTTTTGAATCCCTTGGTTGATCAGATGGTGGTGGATGTGTAGCTTGTTGTGTAGTGGTGATAACCTGCTTAACCATTTGTCGAATCATTGGATGTAGTTGCCTTCTTAACAATTTTTGTTGTTGACATAAGTGTTTCTTATGTTGATGGAGGTGATGATTGAGATGATGATTTGGGTTTGGTGGAAGTTTCAAGAGGTGGTTCAGAAGACTGTTGAGTTTATGTATTGGATTGTCAACTATGTAGTTGTCTGATTCCTTCTTAAACTTTTCCTTCTGAGCTCTAGCAGCTTCTTTTGCCTCTTTTCGAATCATTTCCTCTTCAGCCGCCAAATTATCATCATCAGGGACTCATTCATCCTTATCATGATCGTAATCTCCTTCGTCATATATTTTCACATCTTCACCATGATTTTCTTCTTGCGGATGTTTTAGTGACACCCTGATCCTTACCGGGTTGATTAAACGGATCGGATGAAGCATGGTATTCCATCCTTTTCTGCTTTAATGTCTTATGAAATTTTATTTCCTCTTCCATTGAATCATACTCATTATCAGGTTGACTTTGTGAGCATGAATTTGAATGGATGTTGCGTATGGGTGACCACAAAGAATTTCAGTAAGATGATTATGAGCATATGAAGTTGTTGAAGATGACACGGAGATTGTTCTTACCAATTGTTTTGTCGTGATCCATTGGAATGTGTTTGTCATCAAGAGCTCACTGGGCATTGATGATTGCTTGATTTGCGTACCATTTTGTGATCTGAAAGACATTAGACAAGAAGACAGACATATGGAAACACAATGTGTTTGTTTTAGTCTTATTTATTATCTAATTCTTTGTTTGATGGTAACATGTGATAACGCTCAGATTGTGCATGTTTTTAGTAGCGTTATGTGTGCTTTTATATCTGTTATTTGGTTATATTTGCATGATTATAGTGCTTAAACGCATCAAAAGATGTTTGTCTAGTGTTTATAACCAAGTGCAGGGAAACGGATGGAAAATAAAGAAATGTTCAGCAAAACGAAGATTCCCATTTCAATAAGTCTAAATCAGTATCTCAAGGACCTTTGAAGACCATAGTGATTGAAGAACCAAGTTCTACAAGACAAAGTGAAGAAAAGATCAATTTTTCGTAACTCAGAGAATCCAACCGGATCGGTTACAATCAGAACCGGATCGGTTGGAAAACGCCGAAACAACAAGATAACCATCACCAACCGACGTGGTCGCAACCCGAACCGGATCGGTTGGCCGCCTTTGTAGAAGACCAACCGAATCGGTTGGTCGTATGACCGATCCGTTGGAGAAGCTGCAGCTTGCCAAATCTTCATCACTAAGCTTCCCTTTGCATCCAAACGATTCTAGGACCTTCTCTTGGTGTATTCTAGTCCCTTCCTTACTCCTTGGAGGCCAAGTTCAGCAATTAATACCCTAGGCCTTGGAATTAGTATAAATAGAGGCTAATTGTGAGCATATGAGACACACCTCAAATACAAATATCTCTACTCATCAAACAAAGCCTTAAGCTCTCAAAATTCGTCCTTAGAAGTCCAGAGAAGTTTGGAGTTCCAGAAGTTACACATTTGGAGGCCAAATCACCAAGAAGTCCACCTCAATACTTTGGGAATCATTACTACACCATTTGTAATCTTATTCCAAGCATTGTAAGACTTTTAGTCATGTTTTTTAATGTTCAAAGTTCTGAGTTTATGTTCATGTTTGCTATGAGTGGCTAGTTTCTTTATGCACTTGCTTAAATGATGTTGATTATAATATGATTAGTTAGTGATTGTGTTAACATGTTTTAATTCAATTTCAAGTTGATTCTAAGATCCAATTGTGCTAAAGTTTCATAGTGACATTTGTTAATCAAGTTTGGCTAATTGATAGTAATCGTTGGGGTCGAAAGAACTTATTGTTATTCAACTAGTCATAATCATTTTGTCTATGGATGATTGTTTTACCCATTATTCTTGATTATACAAAGGAACTAAGGTGTGGTTGTAATAGAAACGCTTTTTGATTGTCAAATTGGATTGGTTGGAAACATCTAAATGGTCGTAAGATTAGTTGTTGAGAATCAATTGTAGCCTTTTATCTATGATCGGTTACCTTTTGTATTGACCATTTCTTAAGCAATTTGATGAACAAGTGGATGTTTTTGTGTTTAAGTTTATGTATGTAGACTTATGAAACTTGAATTGATCTTGAATTGATTGGTTAAACGTAATGCTTGTTTTTATAAACTAAAATCTTGACGAAGGTTTAACTTGTAAGAACAATAGATTAGTCTTCCAACTAATTATCACAACCAACATGTTAAGAGGTTAACACAATCACATTAATCTATGATATGAAGCTAATTTGAGCAAGTGTAGTTTTTAATCATCTGAATTTCATTATATCTATTGCTTTGTTATATGTTTTGGATAGACTCTGTTGATTCAAACTTGTGCTAAGATTCACTCAAATCCTCTCGAATCCATCCCGACTTACCTTAATAATCTTGCTATAACAGACGAGTATACTTGCTCGTATGTGTTATTGGTAATATTGGTAATTCACCTTTTATAAATTTAAAACTTGCAACAACGTAGCACATCAAGTTTTTGGCGCCGCTGCCGGGGATTTGATTGTGTTTCAACAAGTTTTTGAATTTCCCTCAGTCGATTCAACCCAAAATTTTTTCTCATAAACCTTAACCGGATCCGGTTGTACCTCAACCGAATCGCTACGATTTTTCCATCACTCACTGGTCTAACCGATCGGTCGCGATCCCCAACCGATCCGGTTACCTTCTCGACCCATAAAACTTTTGTTGTTTGTCCGTGTGTTTAGATATTGCTTGGATTCTCTAGGACATTGTATGAACACTGGAGCAACGGGAATAGAACCAATTACACCTCTTACAACCCCGAACGTTTGATTCGAAGAAGAAGAAGGAAAAGAACACTTTTCATACCATTGGAAAATCGTGTACCAAGAGTACCAAACCCACCATTTGATAACCTCGTAGAAGCCAAAGTTGTTTACAACCCTTTCACCAATTTACCTTTTCCCATGGCGGACGATCAACCCATGTGTGGAACCAACCGAGCCGTAGCACCAACTCCTGGAAGTGTTATTGTTGCTATCAACCTTGGTGACAACTTCACCGTGAAGGGACATCACCTTTCTATGATTAAAGACCGAAAATTCGATGGTCGCATGCTGTGGCCGATCCGCGATAAGCACATTGCCGAATTCATCGAAATTTGCGGCATGTTCCGTTATGGCGACACCGATGTCAATGCCATCAAACTCAAACTTTTCCCATCATCACTCACCGGAGATGCTAAAGTATGGTATAATGAATTAACCCCAAGAATCATCAATGCTTGGGAGGAGATGAGGCAAGCTTTTGTGTTTCCATTCTTTCCACCGCCATGTTTGATCGATTAATGGGAGAAATTCGTGCTTTCAACCAAAACCCAAACGAATCACTTGTCGAAGCTTGCCTTCGAATGAAAGATTTGCTTCAGAGTTGTCATGGACATGGACTATCCAAAGGAACCATTATCCAAATCTTTTACCATGGACTAGATGAAATCTCTCAAGGCATCCTTGATGCCGGAGGAATTTTTCTTTATAAGACTCCCAACGATGCACATCAATTGCTCGAAGATCGAGTACTTCTCAAACTTGATTGGTCCAAAGATTCCAAAACCAAACCTCTCCGAAAAACCGTTGCTTTTGTCGAAAACACCGATGCCTCAAAACTCATGGAGAAGATGGAAGCGTTAACCTCAAAAATCGACTCGCAATACAAAGATATCAAAGATGAAATGAAAGAAATGCGAGACGGATGTAACAATTGTGGAGGAAATCATCCATCGTCCGAGTGCGACGATAAACTTATGGGTGGACCAAAGGAAGGAGAAGCAAGTTACACTCAAGGAGGATACCGTGGAGGAGGATATCGTAGTAATTATTACGGTCGAAATTCTGGAAATTGGCAAGATCGCCAACCAAGGGATGACAATCGTGATTCTCAACCACGAACTGACGATCCACCACCACAAAATCCCGACAAAAGGATGGAAGAAACCGAATTCGAAAACCATGAGAGAATTCGTATCGCCAAAAATCTTCAAATGATTTCATAAAAATCAATTTTTCAATCTCAAAGCCAAAGTTGAGCAAGGACAGAAAAATCATCAAGCATCTATCCAAGATCTTGAAAACAAGTTTGGTTGACTTTCTGACCAACACTCCTCTAGACCATATGGTTCATTGCCAAGTAGCACCCAATCCAACCCAAAACCATCAAATGATAAGACGTATCGTCCACCACAAACAAGAAATGAGCATATCAATGCTGTCTTCACAAGAAGTGGTCTTTCGTACGATCCACCACCTAATCCTAATACTCCTGTCACCATTGATAATGAGGATGAAACCGAGGAACCAAACACAACTCAAACCACCAAAAAGAAAAACATTCCATCCATCAAGGCGTATACACAAAAAATTCCTTATCCTCAACTCCTAAAGAGAGAAAAGATGGAAGAGCGTTATAAGAAGTTTATTGAAATAACCAAAGAGGTTAGACTCAATGTTCCACTCATTGATGTTATATCCGGAATGCCCAATTACGGGAAATTTTTGAAAGAACTTCTTAATAACAAAAGCAAGCTTGAGAAAATATCATCTACTTTTCTTAACGAAGAATGCTCAGCTATTGTCCAAAACAAGATCCCACCAAAGCTCGGAGATCCTGGGAGCTTTCTTATTCCATGTACTTTCGGGAATAAATTTAAATATGATGCTTTGGATCTTGCGCAAGTATCAATTTGATGCCTTATTCGCTGTATTCCAAGTTGTGCAACAATAGCCTGAAACCAACAAAGATGAGCATCCGATTAGCGAACCATTCCTATCAATATCCTGTGGGTATTGCCGAGAATATGCTTGTTCATGTCAGTAAATTCATTTTTCCCGTGGACTTTGTGATCTTGGAAATGAAAGAAGATAGTAAAGTTCCACTCATTCTAGGAAGACCTTTCCTAAATACCGCCAATGCAATCATCAAAGTGAAAGGAAAAGAACTCAACCTTGGAGTTGGGGAAGATCGAATCACTTTTCTAATCGATAAAGCAATGCGCTACCCACATTCCAGTGATGACACTTGTTTTAAAATCGATATTATTGATGAAATCACTGAAGAAGAATTGGACGCATTACTCAATGAATCCGATCCGTTCATGACTACTTCTGAAAAGATCAATGAAACCGACTTTGATAAAGAGTTTGATGATTTTATGAAAGTAGAATTCGAAGGAGATAACTCAGAAGAAGAGGAAATAGAGGAAGAGGAAGAAAATTTTGAAGAAATAACTTTCAATGACGAGATGCGAATCAAATCATCTATCGAAGAACCACCCACAGATCTCGAACTTAAACCTCTCCCAGATCATCTTGAATATGCTTATTTGGAGGAAAACTCTCTTCTTCCAATAGTCATATCTTCATTGCTCGAGGATAGTGAGAAAGAAAGTTTAGTTTCTGTCCTCAAAATTCACAAACAAGCTTTTGATTGGAAAACATCCGACATCCCAGAATTAGTCCCAATTTCGCAAACACAAAATCAATTTTGAAGAAGGGATTAAACCCGTGGTAGAACGTCCGTCGACTCAATCCCAACATGAAAGAAGTTGTTAAAAAGGAAATCATAAAACTTCTCGATGCTTGAATCATTTACCAAATTGAGGATAGCCCTTGGGTAAGCCCCGTTCACTGTGTTCCCAAGAAAGGAGGAATGACGGTTGTGACTAATGAGCGAAATGAAGTAGTTCCAACTAGAATCGCCACTGGTTGGCGCGCTTGTATTGACTATCGTAGTTAAACAAAGCCACCGTAAAAGCTCACTTTTCGCTCCCGTTCATGGATCAAATGCTTGAAAGATTGGCAGGAAATAAATTCTTTTGTTTCCTCGACGGATTTTCGGGATATTTCCAAATTCCCATCTATCCTAACGATCAAGAAAAGACCACTTTCACTTGTCCTTTTGGAACCTACGCATATCGGCGTATGCCTTTTGGTCTTTGCAATGCACCTGCGACTTTTCAAAGGTGTATGATCGCCATATTCCAAGACATGCTAGAAACCTCCATGGAAGTTTTCATGGATGACTTTTCAGTATTTGGAGACTCATTTGAAGCTTGTCTTTCTAATCTCGATAAAATGCTCGAAAGATGGGCCGCACATCTTGTCCTTAATCGGGAAAAATGCCACTTCATGGTAACCGAAGGAATTGTGCTTGGACACAAAATCTCTAGTGCAGGAATGGAAGTAGACAAGGCAAAGGTCGATGTCATCTCAAAACTTCCACCACCAACTAACATCAAAGCCGTTAGAAGTTTTTTAGGACATGCCGGTTTTACCGCCGATTCATCAAAGATTTTTCCAAAATATCTCGTCCGATGACAAAAATTCTTGAGAAAGAATCTATCTTTGACTTCAATGCTGATTGCATAAAAGCTTTCAAACACCTGAAATCTCAACTTACTAGTGTCTCGATCATGGTTTCACCTAATTGGTCACTACCCTTCGAGCTTTTGTGCGATGCCAGCGATTTTGTTGTTGAGCCGTCTTAGGCAACGTGAAGGAAAACACTTTCGACCTATCTATTTTGCTAGCAAGACATCAATAGTGCTCGCAAAATTATACCGTCACCAAAAAGAATTACTAGCCGCGTTTCGATTCGACAAATTCGATCATACCTCGTGCTCTAAAAACAGTCGTTTTACCGATCATTCAGAGCTCAAGTATCTGTTCACCAAGCAAGATGCTAAACCACGTCTTATTCGATGGATTTTGCTACTCCAAGAATTTGACATCGAAATCAAAGATAAGAAAGGAGCAGATAATCTTGCTGCAGATCACTTATCTCGTCTTGAAAATCCCAATCTTGAGGAATTAAAAGAAGAAGAAATCGATGACTATTTTCCCGATGAAACTCTCATGATCATCGATGGAACTGACGATCCCTGGTTTGCCGACTTTGCTAACTATCTCAGGGAGGAATTCTCGAAAAGGTCTAACTCATGCTCAAAGAAGCAAATTCTTTTCGGAACTTAAATACTACTTTTGGGAAGAGCCATATCTTTTCAAAATGTGTCCCGATGGGATGATCCGAAGATGTGTTTCTGGTTCTGAAACCCGAAAAATTCTTGACGAATGTCATCATGGCCCAACTGGGGGACATTATGGTCCTTCCACCACAGCTAAGAAAGTTTTTGATGCTGGATTCTATTGGCCAACAATATTCAAAGAAGCACACACACATTTTCAGAACTGTGACGCTTGTCAAAGAACAACCAATCTCTCTCGGAGAGATGAAATGCCATTAACAAGCAGCCAAGTGTGTGAAATATTCGATATTTGGGGAATAGATTTCATGGGACCCTTCCCTAAATCCCACAAATTCGAATACATTCTTGTTGCTATAGATTACGTGTCCAAATGGGCGTAATTTGAAGCTTTACCAACAAACGATGCTCGTGTCGTCGTTAATTTTCTCAAAAGCTTTTCGCCGTTATGGAATTCCCAAGGCGCTGATAAGCGATCGAGGAACCCATTTCAGAACCAACAAATGGAGAAAACCATGAAAAGATATGGAGTTCATCATCGATTTGCATGACCTATCATCCACAAACCAGTGGTCAAGTTGAAAATACCAACAGAGCTCTCAAAAGAATACTAGAAAAACAGTGAAGGACAATCCTTCATTGTAGGCAAGAAAACTTGACGATGCTCGTGGGCATTTCATGACGACTTATAAAACTCCAATTGGCACAACTCTTACTGACTCTTGTATGGAAAGACTTGTCATTTGCCGCTCAAGTTGAACATCGTGCTTATTGGGCTCTAAATTGTAACACCGATCTCAAAATAGTGCCGAGAGAAAAGATTCTTGCAATTGCACGAACTCGATGAATTAAGACTCCAAGCTTATGAAAATTCCAAACTGTATAAAGCTAGAACAAAATCTTATCACGATAAAAGCTACAATTCAAAAGAATTCAAAGCCGGAGATAAGGTTCTGCTTTTCAACATGAAATTCAAATTCAAAGCTCCTAAATTACAACCAAAATGGTTTGGACCATATGTCGTTAAACATGGATATCCATCTGGGTATGTCGAACTCTATGACAAACACGGTGGAAGTTTTATTGTTAATGGACACCGAATCAAGTTATATTAAGACAAGGAGCAAACGAAAGAAGTTTCAGTTGCAACAGTTTCCCATGACAATGAATTTGAAACTATCACCTTTGTAGCACCATTTCCAGGAAGAATCCCACAAAGTGTTCCATGGAAACCATCTGCTGAATTCGTCCGGGACGATACCGGTTACCGGTGAAGAATTCATGTACATCCCCGAACTTTACAAAATGTTCAAAGCTGCCCTTACAGCTGAATAAATTCAGGAAGATTCGAGTCAGGCTGATGACTCGGTAATAAAACAAGCGCTTCTCGGGAGGCAACCCGTGTGTGTTTTTATTTTCTATGGTCACTCCCCAAAGTCTTAACCTTTGGTTGAACTTAAGTGTAGGGGGGGGTGCCACCCTTTAATAAAACCTTTTGTTTGTTTATAAGATTATGTGCAGTGATGATTTCTCCAAAGGACTGGAATGAAGGAAGATTTTAAGTCGACAACTCATTGACATATCTGGTTTCATCTCTATTTTCCCTATTTCTATACTTTGAAGTTTATTTTTCATTGAGGACAATGTCTAACTTAAGTGTGGGGGGGGGGGTGAATAGGAAAAATTAGAGTTTTCATGCTTAAATTTAAAATTTTGTTTGCCCTTGTGATCTAGTTGTTTTCACGCTTATAGGATTATCTATTAGAATAACTGGATCATTCCACTGGTAAAACTGGTAATATTTGAAACTTCGAGATGTGTTCCGATTACTATTGCAATCCATTATGGGATCGATAAACATTTGCTAGCACATACTATACCCTTTCCACTAAATTGTGAGGATTTGAGCCTATTTCTTATTAGCATACATCTTTTATGCTTGGAGCTTTTGCTATGAGTGTGCCGGTGATTTTATTTATTCTAGAACTTGTGCTTGTAAATCATTACCAGACCGCAGTGAGATTGCATTCGTGCGATATAAGTGAATTCGTGTGATAAAGAGTCACCTTAGGATTTAACCCAAATGGCCTTCCATTTTACATCTAATGATATATTAGCTATCCGCATTGGTTAGTTAACCACCCACATGGACCCATTTGTAGTGCTCATTTTTAGCACTAGATACCCCTAGTTACACCCTCTGAGCCATCCTTTTCATTTTTGCTTCACCCAGAAAATACAAAATGATTTTACACTTTAAACCTTAGCCTACCCCATATCAATGTCTAAACGGTTGGTTGCTAGTTGCCTGGAAAGTGAAGATTGATCAAATGATTATGAGTACCACATCCTATGAGATTGATTGTGCCATGAGTTTATGTTCATGTTTAAAAAAAAAAAAAGTATGAGAAAATATTAGCCAATGAGCTATGATCGTGGAACAATTGTCATGGCAAAGCAAAAAGTTGTGGAAAGTAGAAAGAAGAAATTGAAGCTATAATCGTTTATTTGGTTCGTGGAATATTTGGTAGCTAGCAAACACGGGTATTAGACTTGATTTCATTTTTATTTTAACACCAATTTCATAAACATTCTCATGCCTTATCCATACCCTTAACCCTTAGCCATATCATTATAACCCGAATAAAAGTCCTCTTTAGATGTTTTTACTTGGTGCTCACGCCACGTCGGTGGAGTTTTGTTTCTTGTACAAGCTTATGGTAATAATCTAATCATGACTGAGCAATGAGTGTGATTTATCTTGTTACTCCACTAAAAATGAGTGATTGAGTGAATTATATTTCGTTTCTTTTCGTGAGGTGTTTTGAAATGTTAATCATGCAAGAAAATCATTGGATATTGTCAAATATCTTGATGTTTCACCTTTATAAAGCATAATTGATGAATCCTCTCGTATTTATACGTGGTTGATTTGCATCACATTTTTCATAATCACGATCTTGTACCAAAGGATGTTTTTCCTAGATTTGCTTGAGGGCAAGCAAAGTTTAAGTGTGGGGGAATTTGATAACGCCGATTGTGCATGTTTTTAGTAGCGTTATGTGTGCTTTTATATATGTTATTTGGTTATATTTGTGCGATTATAGTGCTTAAACGCATCAAAAGATGTTTGTCTAGTGTTTATAACCAAGTGCAGGGAAACGGATGGAAAATAAAGAAATGTTCAGCAAAACGAAGATTCCCGTTTCAATAAGACTAAATCAGTATCTCAAGGACCTTTGAAGACCATAGTGATTGAAGAACCAAGTTCTACAAGACAAAGTGAAGAAAAGATCAATTTTTCAGAATTTCAGAGAATCCAACCGATCGGTTACAATCTGAACCGGATCGGTTGGAAAACGGCCGTAAACAACTATAACCATCACCAACCGACGGTCGCGAACCCGTAACCGGATCGGTTGGCCGCTTTTTAGAAGACCAACCGAATCGGTTGGTCGATGACCGATCCGTTGGAGAAGCCTGCAGCTTGCCAAATCTTCATCACTAAGCTTCCCCTTTGCATCCAAACGATTCTAGGACCTTCTCTTGGTGTATTCTAGTCCCTTCCTTACTCCTTGGAGGCCAAGTTCAGCAATTAATACCCTAGGCCTTGGAATTAGTATAAATAGAGGCTAATTGTGAGCATATGAGACACACCTCAAATACAAATCTCTCTACTCATCAAACAAAGCCTTAAGCTCTCAAAATTCGTCCTTAGAAGTCCAGAGAAGTTTGGAGTTCCAGAAGTTACACATTTGGAGGCCAAATCACCAAGAAGTCCACCTCAATACTTTGGGAATCATTACTACACCATTTGTAATCTTATTCCAAGCATTGTAAGACTTTTAGTCATGTTTTTTAATGTTCAAAGTTCTGAGTTTATGTTCATGTTTGCTATGAGTGGCTAGTTTCTTTATGCACTTGCTTAAATGATGTTGATTATCATATGATTAGTTAGTGATTGTGTTAACATGTTTTAATACAATTTCAAGTTGATTCTAAGATCCAATTGTGCTAAAGTTTTATAGTGACATTTGTTAATCAAGTTTGGCTAATTGATAGTAATCGTTGGGGTCGAAAGAACTTATTGTTATTCAACTAGTCATAATCATTTTGTCTATGGATGATTGTTTTTACCCATTATTCTTGATTATACAAAGGAACTAAGGTGTGGTTCTAATAGAAACGCTTTTTGATTGTCAAATTGGATTGGTTGGAAACATCTAAATGGTCGTAAGATTAGTTGTTGAGAATCAATTGTAGCCTTTTGTCTATGATCGGTTACCTTTTGTATTGACCATTTCTTAAGCAATTTGATGAACAAGTGGATGTTTTTGTGTTTAAGTTTATGTATGTAGACTTATGAAACTTGAATTGATCTTGAATTGATTGGTTAAACGTAATGCTTGTTTTTATGAACTAAAATCTTGACGAAGGTTTAACTTGTAAGAACAATAGATTAGTCTTCCAACTAATTATCACAACCAACATGTTAAGAGGTTAACACAATCACATTAATCTATGATATGTAGCTAATTTGAGCAAGTGTAGTTTTTAATCATCTGAATTTCATTATATCTATTGCTTTGTTATATGTTTTGGATAGACTCTGTTGATTCAAACTTGTGCTTAGATTCACTCAAATCCCTGCGAACGATCCCGAATTACCTTAATAATCTTGCTATAACGGACGAGTATACTTGCAACAACGTAGCACATCAACATGTTTATGTTAGTTACAAGTCCTAGGTCACATTATTCCAATTGATTGAAGTTGATGTGATAAGTTACGTGAACATGTTAATTTTGAAATTTCAAAGTCCAATATTTCACTTAACACACAACATATTAACTTTTGTAAGCTTATACGAAACATCAGGTATTTGTGACTCATGCGTAACATTTAACAAGTAACATATTGCTTAATAGGCCAAAATGTAGTGAACAGTGGGTTATGAGTAACAAGGATCCTTATGCGTAATAAGGAACTTATGCGTAGGAGTAAGCTAAAGCGTAAGACCAAGCTTATGCGTAAGAGTTTCTTACGCGTAAGACAAGTTCAAAGGCTTTAGGCTTACGCGTAGGAATAAGAAAGATGTTACGCGTAAAGTTTACTCGTAAGAGTAAAGCTTATGCATAGCAAGTCTTGTTTACGAATATCTTTCCAAGATACGCAGAATCCATCAGACCTCTTATGCGTAAGAGTTACGCTGTAAGATTTCTCTTAGCGCTACCTTTACGCATAAAAGTATTCTTTAAGCGTAACGGTTTGAACACCTGAAGATTCTGACATTACGAATAATTAACCGATAACTATAAACATGAAAACTTGATTGCAGCTTAATTCCAAACATTTTTAGATCACAAAACAAGCATAAGAACATATCGGACAATATACGAAAGACTTAGGCGTAAAATTACTTAAACCATAAACCCTTAATCTACGTGTAAGGGATATAGCTACACAAATCAAACAAGAATGTTTTTGGAGTGTCATAGATGTCATATGAGTGCAATGGAACACGATTTAATACATTTCCACCACAGAATCAGAAGATTGATGGGGGATGAACCCTAAACAACCTAAAACTTAAATTCTAACAGTTTAGATGTTTATGGGCTAATTTAAAGGTTCAAAACATGCATATATACTTATTCTAACACTTTCTTGACTACCTAATAACATATTACAGAATAGACAAACCCTAAATGAGCGCAAGAACCTTAGAATTCATATTAATGAAATTTAAGATTCTGGATGGTTTTGGACGATTGAAACAAGTTTAATAGACACTAAGAAAGGTTTTAACATAACTCATTTCAATCCAAACACTTTTATGAATAAACACCCAATTCCTCGAGTGAACAGCTTTTCCAAAATCAGTTTAAAGAGTTTTAACCGTTGGATTTGAAAGATTTTTTGAAATTCTTGTTTAGAATCATGATCAAAACAATTTAGAACTTATAGATTATGAACAGCTTGAACGGATTTAGAAGATTTGATTTGGGCCGTTTGATCTTGGTGGTTGAGGAGTAAATGATTTTGTTAAAATTAATTTTCCAAGTTGACACATTCAGTCCCTCAACCTTAAAGAGGTTCCAACCAAGATCCTTTAACTTCCGTTTAGGTTAGACAAAACACATGTAAGGCAAGAAACTTAATGATACTCCCCCTCGACTTTTGAAATAATGAATTTTGAAGACATTTGAGTCCGAGGAGAGTATTTGACAAGAAACGTATCCACCATTTTGGAAGAAACAACATATTTTTGAATACATGGAAGTACAAGGTTTTATGAAACCGAAAAATATTTACTTTCTCCCCCTCAACACTTGTTCAGGAAAAATAGTGAAAGATTTGATAGAACAAAGTGTTGACGGAAGATTTGTACTTGCGATGTTTGAAAGAATTTAGATAGAAGAATATTTTTGAGATTTTTTATCAGATTTTATATTTTTGTATTTTGTTTTTGAAAAAATATTTACAAAAGAGGTTTTGGTGTTTGACTGGTTTTAAGAATGTTTTAAGAGTTCATCCAGTTCCTCTTAAGTCAAACACCGCATACCAATCCGGTGGACCAAGTCATTAAACCGAGTAAGAGCTAAGGCTTTGGTGAGAAGATCTGCCAATTGGTATTCTACTCCACAAAATATAATTCAACTGCACTGCTCCACGTGGTCCTTGATGAAATGATATCAAGATCGATGTGCTTTGATTTCAATGTTGTATCTGAGTTGCACGAGATCGCAATAGCACTCCAATTGTCGCAGACATCGGATTTTGTCAAACACGTAACCATAATCTTTGAGTTGTGTTCTCATCCAAATGACTTGAGCACAACACGCCAACATGGCTACATATTCTACTTCGCTTGAGGAGAGCGATGTACAATCCCCGCTTCGATTGCCATGACACCGTTTATCACCAAGAAATTGTAATGCTCCTAAGTACTTTTCCGTGAATCTAAGCATCATGCGGATCAAAGATCGAAAATGCTATTAGTTCAAAACCGGAATCCTTCTGGATACGTGATCCCCAAGTTAATGGTTCCCTTGATGTATCAGAGGATTCTTTTAGCCTTAGAGAGGTAAGTTTCAGTTGGTCTCATCGATAACGGAGCAAAGATATACGGCAAACACAATATCGTGCCCGATAGTTTAGATACATAAGAGACCCAATAATACTACGGTATTTGGTAGGGTCCACCAATTTCCCATGTAAATCAGCGCCTAGCTTCTTGGTATGAGCCATTGGTGTAGCATAGGTGTCACAGTTTTGCATTCCAAATTTGTTTAACAATTCAAGGGCATATTTGGACTGACTTAAGAAAATACCACGGGGTGATTGATGAACTTGCATTCCTAGAAAGAATGTGAGTTCACCCATCATTGACATTTCAAAATGTTTTGTCATTAATTTTGCAAAAGCATTTGAGTATTTTAAATGTGTTGACCCGAAAATTATGTCATCTACATAGATTTGAATGATTAAGATGTGAGCCTCGTGATATTGTATGAAAAGTGTAGGATCGACCGAACCTTTGGTGAATTTATTGGCAATGAGGAAGGATGATAACTTATCGTACCGGGAGCTTGTTTGAGACCATACTGAGCTTTGTTCAGCTTTGTAGACATGGTTCGAGAACTCGATCAACGAATCCTTCGGCTAGTCGACATAAACTGCTTTTCGGTTGCCCATTCAGCGCTTTTGACGTCCATCCGAAGACCGTTATATTCATATGAGCCAAGAATTCAGAAAGATCGAACAATTTCTCAAGACGAGCAACCGGAGCGAATGATTCTTCAAAGTCAATACCCTCTTCCTGTCTATAGCACTTAGCCACCAGACGTGATTTGTTTCTGATTATGTTTCCTTTAGCATCCAATTTGTTCTTCCAAATCCATTTTAGACCAATGACGTAGACCCCTGTTGGTCTTTCAACCAGTTCCCATACTTCAAGACGTTTGAATTGGTTGAGTTCTTCTTGCATGGATTCAATCCAGTTGTCTTTTGTGTCACAATTCTCAATTTCCGGTCATTTCTTAAATTAAATATGCATCATATTAGTTCATTCATGACATTTCATTTCATATTTAACGCGTAATTTTTATATTTAATAAACGTTAACGCGTGAGTTATTATTTTAAATATTTAATCCGTTACTTTCAAAAATGATCCCGATATATTTTTATACTTACATTTAGTTATATAAACTGTATTTTGAGTTTTTCCTAATGTTTCAAATTTATTTGGTACATAAATCGTTAAAGTTATATTATTACGACGCTTTTCTTAAAAACTTCTCGATAATTATCTTATCACTCAAATTTCACAAGGAATGTATTTTTACAATTTTTATAATATCATTATACTCTAATTTGATCTATTAAAAATTACTTTCACCTAAAAATTTCTTAAATACACTAATGTATACAAAATCCTACAAGTTACATTTATCCTACACAATTTCACTTATACATATTTAACAATTACATTATAAAAAAAAAAAAATAATTTTGACAAACACATCCCCCCCAAAACCGGCCAAGGGGGGGGAGGGTGAATGTATTAATTAGTTGGTGGAGAAAAATTTCTTACTTGTATACTTTCATACTCAACATACTTTCATTTCATTCATCATCAATAATTCAAAGTGTAATAAATCAAGTTTTTCTCTCTTTTGCTTCTCTCAAAACCGGCCACCTAAGGATCAAAGGAGGTTCATCATAAAATTTTCCAAGATCAAAAGTTATACAATCTAGAATTACACTCTTGTTTAGGTTTTGAAATAAAAACCTAGGGTGTTTAGGTTTAACCTTGGTTCTTTGCACCTCATCATATTATCTTGTAAGCATTTCATTTTCATTTACATCTTTCACTTCCATTTCATATGTGTTTCATCAATTTTTAGCAAGTATGCAAGACTTGTGTATATTTATACCATTTTTATCTTGATTTTTAGAGTTTTATATATATAAAGTCATCCTATAATTATCCCCTTGGTATATGTTGGTCTTGATGATGATTAGGAACCCATGACACCCTAAGAAGGTGTATGGTAGGATTAGATTAGCTTTGGAGTTGATTTGAAGGGATTAGAATAGGTTTTGTCCGAGAAAAACTATTTTCAATACGTATTAAAAAGTGTTCTGTCCTTATTTTGTTTTTCTGGAAAATCCGACAGTAGGCACGAAACTTTGGCCTTGATATTTAGAAAATATACTTTAAAACGAATCCGTGGCCGCTTGAACGGATGAAAACGGACTTATAACGAAGAAGTTATGGATTTTACAAGTTTGACGACGAAATATATTATTTTCAGAATTTTCAGCAAACTGTTTTTACATTGTTTGGGTCAAAAATGAGCCTTAAGCTTCACAAATTATTTCGACTTCTCAAAAATATATCAGTATACTTTGATACGAAGCTAAGGACATATAATACGTAGAAAACGGATTTGAAACGACTAAGATATACACGTTTTCATAAACTTGCCGTAACTATTATTTTTAGAAAAACTATATTATTTTTACGAGATAAGTGTTACGGTAACTAAAATCACCATATTTAACCTCTATTATCTTTATGTTCGAGACCTTTATGACGAAAACTCCTGAACTGAAACTTCTAGATATCGATACAAACTTTCCAAAACCGTCGAGTTCGTTCTCTAACGATCGACGTACACCATTTTACGACCAGTTTTTCAAAGCTATTTTTGTCAATTTCATGAAATTTCCAACGACATTGTTTTACTTACGAAAAGTGATAATTTCACTATGAATCATTATAAAACCATTGTAGGATGACATTTTGACGTAAATACTTGTAAAGTGATTAAAGAATGGTCAAGACGCCAACCGGTATTTTTCACGATAAGTATTATTTTCAAAACTCACAAATGGTATAAATATCATCCGAATTGCGTGCATAACATTACATCATGACTTATTACATATCATATCATTCATAATAGGTCAGCTTCGACTCACGCTACATTTTCGTGTAACCACTTTTGTCGCCACATCTGCGTTTCATCAAGTGAGTATTCACAGACTCCCCTTTTTAAATGCTTTAAATTGTTTTGGGGTGGAATGCATGATTTATACTTGAACTAAACTATCTATGTTTTATGAACTTATTGAACATTTTATGCTAGTGAGTAATCACATCCCTCTTTTACCGTTTTTACTATATTTTGGGGCGAAATGCATGAACCGTTCTTGAACTAAATTGTTTACTACTTTTATTAACTTGTTTGACTAGAACTTGTGAACTCGAATCAAATCCTTGAACTTAATTACGAAATTATGACTTATTTGAACTTATTGAATCGTACGTGTTATGACCTTGTCCTAAAGTCTCCTATGTTCGGAGCATCACTATAATTCTCGCCTTGTCGGTGGAGTGATCACTATAATTCTCGCCTTGTCGGTGGAGTGTTCACAATAATTCTCGCCTTGTCGGTGGAGTGTTCTCAATAATTCTCGCCTTGTCGGTGGAGTGTTCTCAATAATTCTCGCCTAAATGGTGGAGTGTTCTCACAATTCTCTAAATGGTGGAGTGTTCTCAATAATTCTCGCCTAGGTGGTCGAGTGACAAAGGAGTCTCCTTGTTGGAGCAAAGGCAAAGTCTCCCATGTTCTGAGCATCCCTGAATTATTATATACGTGGTGCTATATTGTGAACTATTATGACCGCTTATACTTGACTACTTGACGCACTATATTTTTGTGCAATGGGTTGTGTACACACAAGTTGCAAGTTTTGTATGGGCGGAACTTGGAACTGAGTGGATACACAATGCCTTTGCTTTGTGGACTATTTTTCGTTGACCGAAAGCTTTAAATATTTCTTATGAGTTTTTCTTATTTTACAAAACGTGTTTACTCACCAACTATTTTCATAGTTGACCCGTTTTTCTCTCATGCATTTCAGGTGATCGTTAGTAAGCTTTTTCTACCAAGTCTTGCATAATGAAGTTTTCAATTGTCACTACAAATCATTATGTAATAGAACGCAATATTTTGGGAACTAAACTTTGTAATATATTTGCCGATGACGGCTAAACTGGTATTGTAATGGAGTATTATTTCTTTTTAATCTTAACGTTGGTATGTTCTATTATTTTGTGCTTATGTTCCCTTCTCGCTATTAATTCGTATTTCGCCTCCGTGAAAGGTGTGACATTTTGTCATTGCGTCTTTAATGTTTTTAGGCTCAGACTGGCAGACAGGGAGTGCATAAATGCAATGTTCACCATCTGTGTGAAGACGTTGTCTTGTAATGACTGATTGATTTGGGTTGCCAATAATGTTCTCAAGAGGATGGTCTTTTGTCCAACGATGTGTAGAGGGTTGATATTGGTATACATTGTGCAGATTTTGAGGATTCAAATGGTTTGTTGATGATTCCGCGACATCAAAAGTGCAGCTTCATTGGCAAACGGGTTAAAGAACGCATTTGGATCAAAAATCGCAGTTGGGGGTACTTCATTAAGAACATCGCCACCGGTGGTTCAAAGCCGTCGTTGAAGCAGTTTGTTCAACTGTTGTTGTAGCGTCAACTGGTGGTGCTTCTTCAACAATAGTTGTTGTAGCGAGTGTATCGGTATAAGAGTAGTATCGGGTTGAGCAAGGAAACATCGGATACACCAAGCACGCTCATCAATATCGTCACCTAAACGAGGAGCAAATAGTCTTTCCATTTTTGACGTAAGCTGGGGCTTGGATCAACCGATGATGGGGTTTGAGGAAGTTTAAACAGTTGTGACCGGGTTCCAAGCTGTTATGCTCAGAAGCCATTGTGAAGAAGTTTCTAATCAGCTTCCCCAATGACAACCTGTCTTTAGCTTGATATGAAACTTTGATGAAGTCTAAATTTCCTTTAACTTTTGAAGGTTTCAGTATGCAGCGGAATTTGTAGATGAGCAATAAACCACACAAAGAAAATCGACTTATTGCGAAGATCCGCTCGAGGGTAACATGCCGTAAATCAACAAGATCTTCTCACATATGTAGACGCATCACACCAAACAAACCAAGAAAGATGAAATGATACGACTTTCCCCTGAATGTTGTGGTCTTTCTAATACTAATCACCGTGAATATGCAATAACTCGATACCAAGACCGTGTGTGAGGCATCATAACATCATATTTGGGTAACTTCACACAAGATCACCCGTGAAATTGAGACGATAACACCAAAGTGAGACGTTTGAGCCACAGATAGTCTTATTTCTTCCCCCTAATTGAATAAATTCAAGAAGGCATTGGGTTTTCGCAAAGAAGCATGTAGAAGAACAAGGAAGCAATGACCACCTACACACTCTCTCCCCTCGATGTTTTCAATGATTCAGAATCATACACCACGTATGTTGATGATGAATTGAAGACATCGAAACCATGTATAAGGAGACAAAGAAGACCATGTATGTTCAATTAATTGAACAAGTGTGAAGTACCAGAAACATCTCATGAGAATCAACTGCTGATAAAACTGCTTTGTAAATCATTTAGTTGATCATCAGTTGTGTCATTGTTGTTGAAAACAGTTTGATCTTCTATTACCGAAGATTCAATTGGAGGTGCAGTTACAGCAACGGTTGTTGTTGTAAATTCAGGTGTATCTAAAATTAGAGTATTATCAGGTTGTGCAGCGGAAACATTCGATACATCTAAAACACGACTTTGGGCAGAATCTTTAACCAGAGGAGCAAGCAATGTTTCCAATTCTTGACGATTAAGTACAATGGTGGAGCAGCTGATGGACCATTATATTTTTGACAGTGAGAAACGGGTCCTACGATGTATTGCAAAGAGAAGCCATTTCAGTAAGTTCATCAAAATTAGCATGAATCGTTTCCATAACCTGCTTTGTTCGACGATTCCAGATCCGGTAACCTTTAGAATTTTCACAATATCCAATAAATACTCCAATGTCAGCTTTGGCTTTGAGCTTTCCAAAGTCATCACGATCATTATTCGGATAGCAAAGGGATCCAAATACATGAAAGTGTTTAAGATTCGGTTTTCGGTTGTGGAGAAACTCAAATGGTGTTTTGTAATCATTGAGCGATTCTGAGTGTAGCATGCAGTTGAGACAGCCTTCACCCACAAGTAACTGAAGTTTAGCATTGATTAACATCGCTCGCGGCTTCCACTAACGTCGGTTTCGTCTTTCAACAACTCCGTTTTGTTATGGTGTGCGGGCAATAGATGTTTGATGCTCAATTCCCACTTTCTCACAATATCTCGAAGAGTTTGATTCACAAATTCGGTTCCTTTGTCTGCTCAATTTGTCGGTGTTCCGAGTGAATTTGAATTTTCGCGGAGAAAGGTGATGATCATCTGTGGAGCTTGATCTTTACTTCCAAGAAAATAAACCCAAGTCCATCTTGAGTAGTCATCAACAATTACCAAGATGTAACGTTTGCCATTAATCGCTCAAGCACGCGATCGGGCCACACAAATCCATGTGAAGAAGATGAAGCACATGCTTGAGAGCTGGTTCCACCTTTGAAGGAAAATGAGCACGAGTTCTTTTCCCTTGTTCACAAGCTGAGCATAGGTGATCTTTAGAATACCGAAATCGCGGAGACCTTCAACAAGTTTGTGTCGAGCAAGGTTGGTTATGGTTTGAAAGTTTAGATGTGAGAGACGACGTTGCCATAGCCAAGATTTTGTAGATGTAGCCTTTGAGAGTAGACATATGGGAGATGAAGCAATCATGTCTTGCATGGAGATAGTGTAGAGACTGGATGAGCGTTGGCCATACATAAGATCATTTCCTTGTAGATCACGAATGAAATAAGTTTTCTCCCTGAAAGCGACTTCCAAGTCTCCATCACAAAATTGGCCAACAGAAAAGAGATTGTGACCGAGGCCTTCCACATAATAAACCCTGCTAATTTCGATAATAACGTCTTAGTAAATTGATCTATGTAAATAGTCAGCCAATTGAAATCCGAAAAAACTCAAAGCCTAGAACCAATACGAGCTTAAGAACTTTTTAAAGAAAAGCTTAAAGAAAGCTCAACACCCTCTTTTTAACAATTTATTAACATGTGAGTTAACCAAAACCCGAATGATTTTTAACAATTAACTAACACGTGTGTTAATTGTTATTGTACTTATCTAACTACATTACACTTTGAGATAGATAAAAAATTTGGTCAACGAAGGAAATTATTTGGAACATGTTACATGCGTTTGTGGAAGGTAATATCTATGTCAATATATAATAAATACACGTTATAAACCACAACTACCAACACCCTTGATTCACTTAGTTAAGGATGCTACTCGTCAAAAACAAGCCCAATTATATCTACTAATTAAAAGTTGTACTAATCAAACTTAAGTTTTCACTAAATTTGATAGTTAAGGAAAATGGATAAAATGAATACAACGTCGTTATATTAAAGATTTGTAAAAAATTACCATCTCATAGCATCACCGAGATAAGGTCGTGTAAAGACAAAGGAAAGATTTGCAACATTTTTCTTTTGAGTCTACACAACCTCATCATTACACTTAGTTAATTGTTATTGTACTTATCTAACTACATTACACTTTGAGATAGATAAAAAATTTGGTCAACGAAGGAAATTATTTGGAACATGTTACATGCGTTTGTGGAAGGTAATATCTATGTCAATATATAAAAAATACACGTTATAAACCACAACTACCAACACCCTTGATTCACTTAGTTAAGGATGCTACTCGTCAAAAACAAGCCCAATTATATCTACTAATTAAAAGTTGTACTAATCAAACTTAAGTTTTCACTAAATTTGATAGTTCAATGGATAAAATGAATAACGTCGTTATATTAAAGATTTGTAAAAATTACCATCTCATAGCAATCAGATAAACCGTGCATAGACTGCAACATTTTTCTTTTTGAGTCTACATAACCTCATCATGATGAATTGTAAGACAAGCGATATAATGCACCACATTCTTGTGCTATGAACACATCAAAAGTTTGCTCACTAACCAATGTGGGACAAAACTTTTGTACACAATCTTTATCAAAATGACGTATATTATCCGGTAAGCCAAACTATTCCTGGGTCAACCAATGATATAAAACATCGATTTTGTCACCCTTGTTACGGCACTCTTGCTAGTGAATTATCGAGCATGTATGAGGAATGGTTGGTACTTGTACTTGATGGGCTAGTCGTGGGAGTTGAAGGCACGGCTTTGTGGGTTTGCTTTTCAATACATGTTTTGATTATATAGATGTAAGGTGAAGTGTGTCTATTTATAAATTTCATATTCTAGCAATGCAAAAACCATATTATGATGTTCAAGACTAGCTATGCGGTTGATACTGATACATATGTTAAAGCCCCTTGTGAGTAATTGAATATATGACTATTGTGTAGGTGTCATAAGTAATATAAAAAGAAGATTAACATTGTGGACCATTAGATATTGGTCGGTCGATCGACACAGCGAACGGAGTGGGAAGTCGGGTTGGCCTAAAACCAAAAATCCTTCTTACAAGTGGTTTCCAAGCAGAAACAAGACATCAAGCATGAAAGACTTGAACATCCACGGATTTTTGAAGTGAAATACCGATTAGATCCTTTTAACAATTAACAAGAAAAATATATACTTACAAGAGAAGTATAAATCTTTTTTATGACTAGACACGCCAATCCAATGTATCCTCCATCGTATCATAATAAAATTAATAAAAATCTTTCATCATATTCTTTATCCTAACCAACATAAAGTCGTGTAAGTTACGTTTTAGAAATACAGCAATAACTAACAATAAAAATCACTTTTAAGCATATATACAAAAGGAGGCGATTTTCACATTTTATTTAATGTTTTGCATACTTCACTATACAAGTAGATAGAGTCTGGTAAAACAATGCATACTTTGACGACGACGTAACTCAAACCACGTTTCCGGTCATTTGAAATTATAGACATCGAGTTTGTTTCAACTTACAACCATCAAGAAAGACACTATAAAATCTTTGTCTCACTCCTGGATTTATAACAGAAGTAAAGATTCTTGTTCTCAATGGATCAATTAGATCTCAAATCCAATCTCTTCTTACAATCGGCGATTATTATTGTGACCTTGTCGAATGTTATAAAAGCAATGGATAAAATTCATGGTGTGTTATGTTTTGATAACTTTACATATCAAATTGTAAGCTTGTCAAATTACATGAAAAATGGCAGTTAGATTTTATGAAATTCAACCCGCCTACTTCTAATTGTATTCTTTCCTCATTATTTATATGGCAAATCATCTAAAAATGTAGTTAACTTGTCACTTTTTTCCATTGTATGTATCATTTTTTTTTCTCATTCTGTCAATAAACCTCCATCGTTAGTCCTTTCTATGTACCCGTTACCAAAAAAACATGCATCGTTAGTCCTTTATACTAACGACCGTTAATAAATAACTTAAAATTTAGTTATCTTACGCTAAACTTGCGTCGTTGGTCCTTTATACTAACGATCGTTAAAAAATAACTTAAAGTTTGGTTTTCTACGTGCTCGCTTTTTTCATGTTTTCGACGCGTTTTACACGTTTGTTGGCTTTAACACGCTTTTGTCCTTTTATTCACGTTTTTATCGTTTTACGTTTTCATTCGTTTTTACGTTTTTGTCCGTTTTCTCACATTTTCGCTCGCTTTTCCCGTTCGTCCGTTTTCACGTTTTCGTCCGTTTTTGCACGTTTTCATTTGTTTTTACACGTTTTCGTCCATTTTTGACGTTTTCGTTTGTTTTTGCACGTTTTCATCCGTTATAACACGGTTTCGTCTGTTTTTTCACGTCTTCATCTGTTTTTACATGTTTTCATCCGTTTTTGCATGTTTTGCTCGTTTTTTACATTTTAGTCATTTTTTTACATGTTTTGAATGTTTTAACGTTTCGTCCGCTTTTTAACACGTTTTTGTCGATTATTCGCCATCCATTTTTCCGTTTTCTTCCGTTTCTACATGTTTTCTTCCGCTTTTACACGCCAGTCCGTTGTTTCATCGTTTTCATCCGTTTTACATGTTTTCATCGTTGTTTCATCGCGTTTTTCGTTCGTGTTTGCACATTTTGTCTATTTTTTCGCATATTAATATGTTTTCGAATGTTTTCGGCTGTTTCTACACGTTTTCATCCGATTTTACACATTTCATCATTTATACACGTTTTCATACGTGTTTACACATGAAAAAACTGATGAAAACGTGAAAAAAGTTGATGAAAACATGAAAAATTGGACGAAAACGTGAAAAAGCAGACGAAAACATGTAAAAACTGATGAAAATGTGTAAAAACGAATGAAATCGTAAAAAAACGGACGAAAATGTGTAGAGACGGATGAAAACGTGTAAAAACGGAGGAAAACGAGAAAAACGGATGAAAACGTGTTAAAAACAAAAAAATGTAAAACCATCAAAACAACGTGCAAAAAACGGATGAAAACGTAAAAAAAACTCACGAAAGCGTGTTAAAATAGACCAAAACGTGTAAAGACAGGCGAAAACGTGGAAAAACGGACAAAACGTGTAAAAACGGACGAAAGCATGTAAAAACGGATGAAAAGCGCGATAAAGCGATGAAACGCGAAAAAACGACAAAATTGTTAAAACGGATGAAAACGTGTAAAAACGGATGAAAAGGTGAAAAAACGGAAGAAAACGTGTAAAAGCGGACGGATACGAATGTAAAAACGGATGAATACGTGCAAAACGAACGAAAATGTGTTAAAATGGACGAAAACGTGTAAAAACATATGAAAACTTGAAAAACCGGACGAAAACTTGAAAAAACGGATGAAAGCGTGTAAAAACGTATGAAAACGTGAAAAAACGGACAAAAACGCGGTTAAAACGAACGAAAACGCGGTAAAACGACGAAAACGTGAAAAACGGACGGAAACGTAAGAAAACCAAATTTTAAGTTATTTTTTAACGATCGTTAGTATAAAGGACCAACGATGCAAGTTTAGCGTAAGATAACAAAATTTTATGTTATTTATTAACGGTTGTTAGCATAAATGACTAACGATGCAGGTTTTTTTGATAACGGGTACACAGAAAGGACTAACAATAGAGATTTATTGACAGAATGAGAAAAAAAAAGAATGCTACATACAATGAGAAAAATTGGCAAGTTAACTACATTTTTGGGTGATTTGCCATTATTTATAACCACCTCTCACATATCAACTTTCAATCGTAAGGTGATGTGGCATGCTCAAAAGTAAGAAGTCACCCAATTGATCTTACTCTCTCCGTCTCATATTAAATGTCCACTTTTGACTTTTGAAGTTTTTTTTAAATTTTGACTCTAAATATTTTTGTTTGTGTTATATAATAATTGATGAAAATTATATTAACGAAAATACATTTAAAAGTCAATTCATTCATATATTTTTCATCAAATATTATATAACACAAAGATAAATATTTAAGGTCAAAGTTAATGATAAAAGACTTTGAAAGTTCAAATTGAACATTTAATATGGGACGGAGGTAGTAATAATTTTGTAGTACACTGGTGGTGCATTTGAATTTATCTTGACCATCACTAGTACATGTTTAGATAAACGCTAACGTATGTTATGATGTTTTGAGTGCACTAGTTTTATGATGTTATACTCGCTCTTATTCAAATGAAAGGTGCTCAATCCGCACCCATGAGGTACCATGAGGTGTAAGTAGACATATACGTGTGTCTAGCGCATATTATCGGAGCCGTGTTGGTTGGGAGTTGACGAAAGTGATTGAGTTACTCGAAGCTCTTTTTTACAAAAGTGAGTGATCATGTATAAGGAACGGATGGTGCTTGTATTTCATGAGTTGATTACCGATTGGTTGAAGACTTTAAGTTATGAGTTATTTTGGTTGCGGAGATGTGTCGAAAGCGCGGCTTCGTCGGTTTTCTTTTCAAGCTTTGTGTGGCAACGGGTTGCTGAGGTACGTAGCTAAGGTGTGTATGTTTAAGGTGTGTTTAATTTTGCAGGTGTTGGTGATAACTGATCAATATGAAGTTTTATTTTTGCAAGTATGTGTTTTTATTTATGATGTTCAAGTTAGTGATTTTTTTATGTTTTATACTAACGATGGGATTGATGCTGATACATGATGATAAATGAGCATATATGACTATTTTTGTTGCTTCATAGCTACTAATTAATCTTGGTATTGTGTAGGTGTCATAACTGCTGAGAGGAAATTGGTTGGTTGGGACGGAATGGGAAGCCGGGTTGGTCGATCTTGTACACCCACAATCCTTTTCGCAAGTGGTCTACTAGCAAGAACAAGACGTCGAGCTGGAAAATTTTAGTAGACTGGCTAAGTGGAGAGCATGGCGTCATTAAAGACTTGAACATCCTCAAATTTTAAAGTAAAAAACATAGAAAGTAAAGTAAAGAACAGATTAGAACCTTATTATAAATGACTAGAAACACCCCCGTTAATTTTTTTTTCTTTTTTTATTTATTTTTTTATTTTTTTGTATAAAACAAAAGAAGTAAAGATTAAAACCATATTAAATTAACCATCTAGAATCAATTGTATCTCCATCATATCAAAATAAAATTATAAAAATCCTTCTTCATGTTCTTTATCCTAAGTGTAAGTTACGCGTCAAAATACCTCCGTATATATTGATAGAAAAGACTTAAAAGAATTCAACATGCCTAAATGATCTTAATAATTTTGTAGTACACTGGTGGTGTATTTGAATTATCTTGACCATCACGAGTACATGTTTAGATAAACACTAATTTATTATGTTATACTCGCTCTTATGCAATGAAAGGTGCTCAATCCGCACCTATCAAGTGCCATGAGGTGTGAGTAGACATATACGCGTGTCTAGCGCATATTATCAGAGCCGTGTTGGTTGGGGGTTTACCAGCTGATTGAGTAACTCGAAACTCTTTTTTATAAAAGTGAGTGATCATGTATAAGGAGAGGATGGTGCTTGTACTTCACGAGTTGATTACGGAATTGTTGAAGACTTGGAGTTATGAGTTATCTTGGTCGTGGAGAGGTGTTGAAGGTGTGGCTTCATTTGTTTCAAGGTTTGTGTGGCAACGGGTCAAGGTGGTCTTGGTAGCTAAGGTGTGTATGTTTAAGGTGTGTTTAATGTTGTAGGCTAACGAGGGGATTGATGACAAATATGAGCATATATGACTATTTTTGTTGCTTCATAGCCACTAATCTTGGTATTGTGTAGATGTCATAAATGTTAAGACGAGATTGGCTGGTTAAGACGGAATGGGAAGCTGGGATGTTCTCGTTGTTGATACAAAAGCTGGGCGTTCCTTGTTTGGGCTCCGGTTCTTGTACCAATTGCTGATTGTTACTTGAGACCTGCGCACTAAGAGACAGAAAACACCGTTAGACTTACCGTGGGATTGTCTCCCACGATTATCCTCCGACGTGAGAGTAAGTAATCGGTTTAGGGTTTAAGGAGTGTTAGGGTTCGAGATCATACCTTAAACGAGGGATGTGATTCCTTTATATACCCGGAATCCTTGTTGGTTCCGTGTTCCTCAACCTACGGCGTATCCCGCCTTAGTCGGTTGGGAATGATTATCTTCCTATTTAGAAGATATCGGATATCTATTCCATCAATAGATTCGGGCTGGGGCCTTCATGAGCCCAACGTTCTAATCGGCTTAGCCCGGTTAAATCGGGCCAAGTTAGTATTGACTTTAGTCGGGTCCATGACCGGATATAGACTATACGTCATCATGTCCCCCGGTCTAGTATGCAGATGCGTAACTACGGATGCTAGACTAATTATCGTAGTCCATGAAAAATAGACAAAGCGTATCAAAGAAGCTAAAGAAATATCCTCTTGATACATTGTATCCAACCGTAATAAAGAAAACGGGCACCTCGTAAATCGGGGAAAGGTTATCGCACCGTGTCCCATCAAACAATCCCAACCACATATTTAGAGTTGGTGGGATCCACGTGTCGATCATCGCGTGGATGAGGGAGGTTATATAATCCCTTCACTTCATTTTTACCGTGTCTACACAAGCAAAAAACGCTATCCGCCATTATCCTACCTTCAAACACTTCCAAGCCGTCCTACCGAAATATCCTCGAGGTAACTACGCCGCCTTTGTTTTTATTATCAATAATACCATGGTTAAGGAATTATCGGATTTTACGTCCGACATAACGGAGGAGGAGCTTCAACAGCAGTTATGCGTCGATTATTATATTCCCAACAAGTAGCGATACATCCGAAGTTCCGCCGCTAATGCATCGATAGCGGATTTCCCCGATGGGAAGATTGGGGTATACACGCGATTCTTTGAATTCGCAAATTAGCGCATACCCCTATCGTTATTCTTAAGTGATGTATTGAATTATTAATGTATACACTTGTCCCACCGCATCAGATAGGTGCGGCAA
Source organism: Chrysanthemum makinoi (assembly GCA_910596185.1). Taxonomy (NCBI): domain Eukaryota; kingdom Viridiplantae; phylum Streptophyta; class Magnoliopsida; order Asterales; family Asteraceae; genus Chrysanthemum; species Chrysanthemum makinoi. The sequence goes on along the minus strand of OU343217.1, from coordinate 294,806,843 downwards.
AATTAATTAATTTCGAGGTGAATCGCCACTTATTGGCCATTAACCCCACAATTCACTGTTTACAAGGCGTTTTACCACACCACGTGGTCAAACGGGTGGGTTTCTTCGCCCGGGTCACTCAATGTTATAAGGAAAAGTTAGGCAGCTCCGAAATTGGAGAGAAACCTTTTCTCGGGTTGACGACGCATGCTTTCCGCCTCATTTTGATTTTTACTCTAAGGGGACATCGCCAAAGGATGAGCCCCCTCGATCATATAATGCTGAGGATGCGGAAACAATAAATGCGAACCGTATCCCTATTAGCTCCTACCCCGAAGAGTTCTTGGTGCATATTGGCCTGAGTCGCAACTATTTTGGCGTTTCGAAGAAGTTCCTATCTTCTTAGGCGCCGATGATCGTGGTGGGTGCTCATGCTTTCATACCCGTTGAGTTACATTATCGTAAGTTTTAACCGCTTGTTCTTCGTACTTGTCGTGGAATCGCTTGTTTGTATTGCTTTGTTGTTGCAAGCAGAGATGGACCTCGTTCAGCGTACAACCCAAACTAAGCCTATCGAAGTAAAGGTGGGAACACGACCAATCGAAGAGGGAGAAGAGCCCGTGCTTGTTAAGGCGTCGGCATACCTTAATGTTAGACCTAAAGGCGGCGGGGAAAGTTCATCCGTTCGCTACAAGCAACACCTTTACGAGTGTGCCCAGTTCTCTGATCCCTTCATCTCCGGTGCAACTCGCTACCAGTAGGCGGAGCATGTGGAGGAAGTGGAAGAGGAAGAAGAAAATCAAGTATAGGAGGGCAAAAGGAAGCCTTGATGGCGATGGCTACCACATCTAGGAAGAAGCGCCCGGTTGTGTTTAGTGTGGAGTCATCCTCTAGTGATGTTGCGTCGCCCACCATCACCGACACTCTATTCTGCGTAAGTATCCTTACAAGGTTATGTACGAAAATGCCTCATGATATTCTGAATAAGCTGTGAATTTCTCGTAATGTTTGTAGGTTTGAACAATCCACAGAGTCGCCCCCCCAATCAAGTCCAATTGCGTCTGAATCATGCGGGGTAAGAGCCAAAGCCGAGCACAGGACCTCTCGGGGATGCCCATGGGGCAACAGTCGATGATCCGGTCTTACTTGCTTCATGGCTAAAGGCAAAGTATTCGGGAGAGACTAGCCAAGGTGCTGAAAAGACCAACAAATTGCGCCGGCTGAGGCGCAATTGGCTAGTGCTAGGGGTGAAGCGAGAGACTATGTCGTCATACCAAAAAGCTCAAGAGAAAATGGCTGATGTGCCAAATAAATCAAGAGCGTCGAGGCAGCGGATATAAGTCTTCTGTCATTGGGCCATGAAATACTTGGAGAATGGTAAAGAGGCGATGACCTCCCAGCTTGAAAAGTTTGGCGCCATCTGTGAAGAGCCGCTTGAAAGTCGGGAGATGAAGTTAAAGTTAAGTTTGGAGTATGACGAGGAGTTATATCCTCAACTTCGTCGACCGAGCCGCCCTTGAGATGGCTCATAAGCCATGGGCTTCGTCTCTTTGCCGCATTAAGTACCCTAGAGTCGCAAGAGGTCGTTGACTCCTTCGGGATGTAGTTAAGTGCTTGCTGGAGCGGGAAAGCGTAGTTATTGAGAAGCGCATGAGGTGAGCTTCTAAAGGTACCCGTTGAGCGGTACCTAATTATGACGCAAGGCTTATGATAATAATCTGTCACGCCATGAAGAAGATGAGGGATTTGGAACTCCCCATGATTGCTAAACCGGAGCGTGATCGGACTATCCGATAGATGTTATTTTTTGCAGGTCCGACTCTAGCACGTCATCGCGGTGGAGAAGCCCTTGCCCATCCGGACTATTATCTTAAACCGATGCATCCCATCTACACGTTCCTATATTCGCGCCCTGTGGATATCTTGAATCCTTTTGTCCCGGAGAGGGAGGTTCCTTGAAGCAAGTTAAGCGGGCATGCGACGCAGGCTTGCTTTCGAAGAAAGGTATTAAGGGCAAGTACGCATTATGTGTGGTGTTGGTGCGGAGCGCACCTCCCACGATCGGCGACGGTCCCCGTGAGTGTTGCCACTATGGCTCGTCGAGATGCGGAGTTGCTGCAGGGAGCTGAATAGGGTTGAGAATGCAACGACCCGCGTGGGTAGTTCATCCTTGAAGCGTAGTCATAGTTTTTAGATTATCTCTTGTGCTGTAACTATCTTTGAGAAATAACTCGTAGTTATGAAATAAATCTCCTTTTGTTAAGTGTTTGTGAATATATTTTGCAATTAGTGATGTGCGCATTTATACGCTTGTGTTTGCGTAAAAGACGTATTATTGGCTGTTACATGTATGTGCAAGTGCGAGAATACAAGAAATCCATAATCATGTATGAAGATCCTAAGATACTTTAAAAAATAACTTCCAAGTATTATCATAATCGTGTATGTTTAATGATATGCTACGTCTTGTACATACCGAATTAAGGAATCAAGTATTTTGGTTCCACAGTTGTTAAACGCGGCACGTGTGCATTGTTGCGATCCGTCGAGGATGTGTACAAAACTTATTCCAACGTCTTGAGAATAAGGTGTTTAACAAGGATACGTGATCCGGTGTTGATGGGTTTGCAACCCTCTTATTCAACAAGTTGTTTAGTAGGTTAACTTATCCTTTTACCATCATGGGTTTATTATGGTGCATGCACGCCATCGTGGGCAAGAAATAAAAAGTTATTAAGACATAGGGTATATGGAAAAAACAAATATGTCGTGGAGTTAGCTAGAAACCGCGGCGTTTTATTGATACTTGCAAGTTTGTATAATAAGTAAATAAGACAATTATTCTAAGTAAAAGAAAGAGTAAATACATAGATGTTTATTGGGCACTGAAAGTGCGAGAGCGCCTGCGGCGTAGGCGTAGCCATTCCTATAGATAGCACCTCTTGAGGTTGCAGATGTTCCATGTGCGTGGCGCTTCGTTCCACGCACCATCCAAGCCTCTCGAGCTTGTGCGCCTGTTCCTATTGCTTCGGTAACCTCATAGGGTCCCTCCCACTTTGGTCCAAGCTTACCTATATGCGTTCCTGCATGGCGGTTTCTGCATCATTAGCGCGGTAGACAAAATCACTGGTTCGAATGAAACATTGCGCACTTTAGCATCAAAGTATCCTTTCATCCTGACTTTGATTTTGCTTCCGTATAGTCGCCAGCTGCGTTCGCGCTTTCTTCTAGCGCGATCTAGTCGATCACGTCTCGTCATCATTGGTTGCCACATTGATTTCAAAGAAGGCGGATAGTTGGCATGCCGATCTCACCGGTATAACGGCTTCAGTCCCCATAGACTAAGGAGAAAGGAGTGTGCCTTGTCTGGTCTTGATGGAGGTGCGGTCGCCCACGGGACATGTGATAGCTCTTCTACCCATCGCCCTTTGTGCTTTTTAGGCGTGCGTTAATTCCTTCGCCTAAGCTTCGATTCGCTCGTTCCACTAAACCGTTGGTTTGTGAATGTTTAACTGGCCGAGGTGTTGTGTAATGTTAAGCTTCGCACCGGTCCTGAAAGGGTTATCACAATTGTTTCCGTTGTCCGAGATGATTTCCGGGGAGACGAAGGCGGCATACAATGTTTTCCCATACGAAGCGCTTTCACGGTTGCCGGTGATTGTTACCACTGCCTTCCGCCGATCCACTTAGTGAAGTAGTCTATGGCGACTATGAGAAATTTTAGTCCACCCCTGCGAGAAAAGGGCTGCGATGTCAATACCCCACTTGTAGAATGGCCATGGTGATGTTATTGGTGTTAGCTCGTCTTTGTGGTTGGCGTGGGACGGGTCTATGAACTTGGCAATCGTTGCACTTCCTTATCAAGTCCCGCGCGTCACGGTGCATAGTCGGGCGAGTGGTATCCGATCTCATGGCGGCGTGCCACAACGACCATGGTCACGAGTGCATCTTGCATGAACCTTCTTGGATTTCTCGCAGATCACGTAATTTGCTTGTAAGGGGCCAACCACGGGAGCCATGGTTGCGAGGAAGGAGCGTCGGTACAATATGTTGTCGCCATTTCGAATCTTTTATTTGCCTTATATCCTATGACTTCCTTGCTCTTGGGGTAACGTTCCCTTAGGAAATCATTATCGGTGTCATCCATGTAGGACCTTCCTCCTCTACTACGGTGGATTTCCATCTCCAAAATTGACTTGCATTTCAGTGTTTCCACCAGCACTTGCTTTGATAGGTGTGCAAAGCTTATCGAGGCGATCTTGCTTAGTGCATCCCTTGGCGGGTTTTCCCTCTAGGAACTTGCTTGATAGTGAACCTTCAAAGCTTTTTATAAGCGTGTCTTGGTTTTGTCAGTCTTGGATCATATTATCTTCTTTGGCCACATATTCACCCAACACGTGGTTGGCCACTAGTCGGGAATCGACATTTGCCTCTAGGTTCGAGTACACCCATTCGAGCGCAATCGTAGTCCAGTAGTAGGGCTTCGTACTCTGCCTCATTGTTTGTCGCTATGAATTCAAAGCGCAGTGCGTAAGTGAATTCCATTCCCTCTGGATTTGTGAGAATGAGGCCTGCTCCTGAGCCATCAATGCATGAGGATCCGTCCGTAAACAAGATCCATGGATCTTGCGGTTGAGCTTACTGGTGTGGGTACCTCGTCGGTGTCGGCTTTTCAATGATGAAGTGCAGAATCCGTCCTTTGATTGCGGTACATGGTGCATACGAGATGTTGTGCTCACCTAATACACTCCACTTCAGATGCGCGCACGATCGTCGAGGTTTGGAGATGATCTGCTTAATTGGTTGGTCTGTGATTACTGCTATTGGGTGTGCTTGGAAGTACCGCGCGGATGTTTAGCAACAAATACCAACGGAACTAATTTTCCATGGTATAGTTCATCTCCGTCTTCTTGAGTGCCTTGCACGAGTAGATAGGGGTTTATCTTAGTCCTATCTGTTAGTAGCCTGCCTGATGCGCCATTTAGTTCGGATAAATACATGATCGCCTCTTCCCCGGTTGGGGTGCGACAAGTGTTGGGGCGTTGCGGATGTTGTTTAAGCGAGTGAAGGCCTCTTCTGCCTCCGTAGTCCATCTGAAATCACCCTTCTTTATACACTTCTTGAGTGTTTTAAAAAGAGGTAGTGATTTTTGGCGATTTGGATAAGAACCTATTTAAGCCGGCCAACTTTCCGTTGAGAGATTGGACTTCCTTCAACGTGCGCGGTGAAGGGAGTTCGATGACCGCTTTTGTATTTTCTGGACATGGTTTTATACCGTCGGGTTCTATCAGGTATCCAAGGAACATACCTTGATGGCCAGAAGGTACACTTCTTGGGGTTTAGCTTCATATTAATCTCCATGAGTTTTGAATGTTTCCTCAATGTCACGCACTAGCTCATCTTCAGATGGCTTTTATGACCAGGTCATCAACATAAACCTCTACTAACCTCGATGGTTGGCTGCATTTTTCAAGCCAAAGGGCATTTTTGTTGATGAAGCGCCTTGGCTTGTGTAATGTGAATGCTGTTTTTTCCTCATCCTCTCTAGCATTTGGATTTGATGATATCCCTTATACGCCGTCGAGGCATTTTAATGGATATCCGCGCGAGACTCTATTTTCCAGTCTATCTCGGTAAAGGATAGCGTCTTTGTGGTACGCTTTGTTAAGGTCGGTGAAGTCTCACGCGCATTCGCGGTGCTCTTCTTTACCATAACTGGGTTGGAAAGCCGTCATGGTAGTAGACTTCCGCATGATTCTGCCTCTACGGTTTGTGTACCTCTTGGCCTTTTCCGGCGTATGGGTGAGTATCCTTGTCCGGATTCTCGGTTTATGCTCCGTGACAGGCGGCGGTACTCTGTCATGTGTTTAGGCTCCCATGCAAAAATATCCAAATTCTTTTGCAGGAGTGCACACACAGTTGCTTTGCCGTTGTCCGACAATGAACCTCCGATGGATATTTCTGTTCCAGTATTCGGTGAATTGCTACTTTCAATTTGGAATCCTGTTTATGCTGTCTTTGGGGTTGGTACCGCGTGCAATCGTGTTGCATTCTCTATGTGGGGCGTGGCGTTGTAAAGTAACAATACCACCTTCCGGGAATTTAAGCATCCCATGCGCTGTTGATGGCTTACTTTCGCGCCGTGATATTCCAGGTCTCCCAATAATGCCATTGTATGGCGAGGGAGATTTAATCACCATGAATTCCATCCAGGCCGTTGCGGAGTGTTCTTCGTTTCCAATGCTGACAAGTAATCGTATTTGCCCCATAGGCCATATCTTCTCACTGTAAAACCGATCCAACGCCTTACGGACCGGGCTTAACGGCTGCGTATTTCAGAGCGTCGTTGAAACAATGCTCATACATGATGTCCGTAGAAGCTCCACCATCAACGTACATGCGGTGGATGTCGTGACCCCCCGCGCTTATTTCTATAGTGAGTGGTTCCACCACTCGTTGTCCGCCGTTAAGGTGGGGAAAGATCTCCTTTCCACGGGAGAAATCTGGTGACGACCGCTGCTTGTGATCCGCTACCATGATTGTATCATGTAAATGGTGTCAGCCTTGTCCTTAGGTGTCTTTTTCTTATTGCCACTCTTACGTTTGTCCTTTCCTTCTTTGATATTCTTGACCAAATGGTCCAATCTGCCTTCTTTGACCATTTTGTCAATGAGTTGGCGTGGTTGGACATTCGTTAGTGGTGTGGCCCTTCTGTGCGTGGTAGTCACAATATCCATTCCCGTCGCCCCGATCCTGCTGGTGCGCATTTGTGGTGGTTTGGGAAGTTCGCCCTACTTTGCGAGTATTTCCTTTGGGGTTTTGTCGGCGGGGTGTATCGGTCGTTATCCCTCGCTCCCATCACTGATAGCTTCTATTACGGTTGCTACTCCGTTCATTGGGTTGTCTCCCGGGTTGTTCCTACCCAGATAGTTTGAGGAGTTTCTTTTGCTATCCGCCGGCGCGGCTTCTCCTAGACAAAGGACCAAGCGTTTCATGAGTTCATCAAAAGTTTCAGGAATTTTGTCATTCAACCTCTTGATGAGTTCTGGGTTATTAATTCCATTCATAAAACCGGAGATTTTTAGCACTTCCGGGCATGCTTTAACTTGCATGCATTCTTCTTTAAAGCGCTCCATGAATGCGCTCGTAGTTTCTCCTTGGCGCTGCTTTACCCCGCAGTTCGACAGGTTCTTAGCGCACTTTTCCGAGTAAAATTTAGGCGGAGCGCCTTTCTTAATTCTTCAAAACCATTTATACTCCTCATGGGAGCTTGTTGAACCAGGTTCGCAGCTTCCCACTAGTGTGGAATTAAACATGTGGCACCACAATGGTTGTGGCCAATTCTCAATAGTTGCGGCTGATTCAAAGATTTTTAGGTGATCGTCACGGATCACCTTGTTCCGTCATAGGTTTTGACATTAGCGGGCATGCGCCTCTTCTTGTTTTCTGAGAAATCGCTAATGCGTCTAGTGAATGCGTCCACTTCACGACGGGCGCCATGGGAGAGACATGTCCTCCTCTTGGTCATTGTGTGCCTTCGGACTTCCAATGTCTGTATCACTATCCTCGTTGTCAGGAGTTATCGGAGGACGAAGTTTTCCTTCCTTCCGGCTTTAAACTATCCCGAGTCCGGATCGGAAGGGCTTTCACTTGGGGAGTATCTCCGCCCAAGTCTGTCATGCACTTTACGGCTACCCAGTCTATCATAGACACTGGTCCGCCGTTCATTTTCATCACTATCGCTCAAGTGATGAGAGTGAGATGTCTCCTCGTCCTCGATTCTCCTTCCGATCCTGTTAAATACCGGGTGCGTTCGTTTCTTCCGCCGCTTCTCTTGATGGCGCAGTGGGGAGTATCGTGTTCAGAATCAAAATTTAGTCGGTTGCAAGTTCGACCGATCTCTTCTTTTCTTCCTCTTGCATGAGGATAGCTAAGGCTTCGTAATTTTGGGATACGAAATCTTACGGCCCAGCTAGCGGCGCAACTCCTTCTAGAGCGAGTGTGTTTGTTTCTACTACTATGCTCTTATTCCGATTTAGTGCCTCTGGTGCCTTTGTCAAGTCATTTCTAGCTACCGATTGAAAGGGAGTGGTAAGGACGGTCTTGCGCATGGATCTACTTCACGGCCGGTGGTTGGTTCTTGGTTGTCCCCGAGCGCGGTTCCACCAATGGGAAGACCGAGTCTTGGCCTGATCCCTTGTTTTAGCACCGCCGGTTGTCCCAAAGGTTTGTTTAGGGGTCGATCCACTTTGCGGCTTCTTTCCCATAAGGTCCTGACTGCGTCGCTGATTTCCATGCTTCGTCATTCTAGTATTGGTTCTTAGTGAATGGTCCCACGGATGGCGCCACTTGTTGATACAAAAGCTGGGCGTTCCTTGTTTGGGCTCTGGTTCTTGTACCAATTCGATTGTTACTTGAGACCTGCGCACTAAGAGACAAAAAACACCGTTAGGCTTACCGTGGGATTGTCTTCCACGATTATCCTCCGGCGTGAGAGTAAGTAATCGGTTTAGGGTTTAAGGAGTGTTAGGGTTATGAGATCATACCTTAAGCGAGGGATGTGATTCCCTTTATATACGCACGGAATCCTTGTTGGTTCCGTGTTCCTCAACCTTCGGCGTATCCGCCTTAGTCGGTTGGGAATGATTATCTTCCTATTTAGAAGATATCGGATATCTATTCCATCAATAGATTCGGGTTTGGGCCTTCATGAGCCCAAACGTCTAATCGGCTTAGCCCAGTTCGTACCGGGCCAAGTTAGTATTGGACTTTAGTCGGGTCCATGACCCGGATATAGACTATACGTCATCACTCGTACACCCACATTCCATTTCGCAAGTGGTTTACGAGCAAGAAGAAGACGTCAAGCTGGAAAAATAAAGCAGACTGGATAAGTGAAGAAGTATGGCGTCAAATATTATAAAAGCAACGAGCAAAATTCCTGTAAACGAACTTATAGAGCTCAAATAACAAGCTTGCAGGAAAGGAAAAGTTGACCATAGGCTTTTAGAAAGTTTGACATGCTTACTCTGAATGGTAGTACACTGGTATATTTGAATTTATCTCGACTATGAGTACATGTTTAGATAAACAATGATTACTGTCTCTTATGATGTTATACTTAGCATTTCGTACTTGTATACGTGTTCATAGTTTGAAACTTGTGAGTTGAGAGTACACGATCATTATAACTAGTTAACTATAAGTCTATAATCCATGAAACAAAATGTTAAAAAAATAATCACCTAAGCAAAAACAAAACGTAAAGCTAAATTGAAAAAATTCTATACATTGTTATTAATTTTTGACATTAACCATTTATATTTACGGAGTGTCAATGTTTTCTAACTTTGAAATTGTAAGCTTGTCATAAAATATAAAATCCACCCCCACAATGTGCTTCTTGCAAACTTATAAATTTCAAATCATTTGCAAGAAGAAAAAGTTGAGGCCGGCTTTTAAAATAATTTAACATGCCTGCTTCAAATCATATCCTTCCCTATAACCAACTCCCACAAAGCTACTTTTCTTTACAAAGCGATGTGGGATGCCAAAAGTGGAAACCCGATTGACTTTTAAGCATTTTGTAGTACACTCATCTTTAGATAGACACAAATTAATGTATGTTATACTTGCACTAGTTTTATTTCTCATAGTTTTATAAGTGTTTTTAAGTAATTGTGACATTTAAAAACATAAGTTATATGGTATAAGCCGATGGGCTCTTTTTTATGAGTTATAAAACTTTACATTATAATTACAAGAAACTTGGAAACTACAAAAAGTTGGAGAAGATGCTATGGATTATAATAAGCACAATCAATTTCTATAAGATTTTATGTTTCTTATAAGTTATAACTGGTTGCCATTTCTTTTTTACACATGTGTAAATTTCTCATTAATATCCTAGGTTTTTTGGTTCTTGAGACTTGTAGATCCAACATGCTGGACGCTTGAACCACCGACCCGATAGGACGACTACTCTGATTCCTGGACCGACTATTAAAACCATAGTTAGCGTATATTGAAATTTGTTTTCTTCTATCTGTGCTTTAGTTGCAAATAGGAGGAATACAACTTGGTGATCAACACTAAAGTTCAGGTTTGTGAGAACTAACATACTCAAAATTCTGAACACCTTTGTTGCTGCCAAAATGACTGAAAAGAAGTATTACTTCCAAGAAGACCATAAGAATCTTGTAACCGGAGGAAGGTTCGGTTTCTACTTGTTCTTTATAATGGAAGCTGCATTCATAGGTTAACTATAGTTTGCAAGACATAGTGATAAGTATGTATTAAAACCCTTCCATGTTCATGTGTTGTTCATGTAAGTTCCAAGCAACGTTAAGCTTGTGTTCATTAAGCGCATTTTGTAATATCGTTAAGGTGAGAATTGCCTAATATAACTAGTTATAATACCAGCGCACGCGCGGGTTTTTATATATTGTTTTTTTTTTTAAATCGATTACTAATTTATTTATTTTATATAGATTTGTAAATTGTTGATATATAAACCTTATAATTAATTTAATTATTTTAATTAGGGGTATTAGTTTTATTGTTAGATCAAACTCATGAGTCATAATTCATATGCAAAACCTTGGAGTATTGTGGAGTGAGAAGTATTATTAAATGACAAACTGTAATTTAACTCAAACCACGATAGAAATTCTGAAATGGTAAGAAGTTGTACTTGAAGTCCTGGCTTGATTGACAAATTTACCTCTAGTAAACTTGGTTAGAATCATAATCCTCACGTGATTGCTCATATATATGCGCACAAATAAATCAAACAATTAATGAACAATTATATATAGCTAAAAAGGACAAAATCTAGAAATCATCATGAGTGCTTGTAAGTTTTTGTTTGCAAGGATTAAAGTATTAAACTGAAAACATGCTGAAAGTTTAAACTATAAGTTATCTTGAAGAAGTCTCAACAAACAGTATTAACTGGTAAACTTAGGGAAGTATTGACATTTAGGATTCGGTGATCTTGCCCAACCAAGGGGGCAGCCACATTTGAGTTTGCTCGTAAACTGTGTTGAACATGGGTGCCAACATCTTGTCGACACCACCAACTTCTTTCATAGCACCTCCGTCACCACCTTCTCCACTAGCATTAGCATTATAGATATACAATCCAAACTGATCAAGTTCGAGTTGAACTTTATCAAACACCTCCTTCTTAAACTCCTTTGTTCCTCTAAAAATCTCATCCATAGTCATGGACGCAGCCAAAACACGCGTCTCACCTTCAATGATCCCCTTCACTAACTCGTGCATATGGGTTGAATCCTTTTCCTGGCATGTTGTGAGCTTGGCATATTTGTAAAGACTCTCTTTATTATCAGTACAAGGACCAAAGGGTGCTTAGCCGCTCATATTAATCATGCACATCAATTCAATAGTCATAGGTACGAAATACATGAATTGAAAGTAAAAGAAATAATAAACGCTAAAGCTTATCGTAATGGTGTGACTTCTCCCTTGGAAACAGCTCCGTATGCTTCTCTAGACCTCTCTAGAGCTTTTTCCACGTTCTCAGAGTATTGTGTGTGGAATGGAATGAATATAAATGCTGGAATTAATTGGGGTATTTATAGGCCAGTGCAGGTTACGGCGTAACCAAAAGATGAGTTACGCCGTAACCTCCGTAAATGCACTAGATCTGCTAGTTACGGCGTAACCTAATAAGTGGTTACGCCGTAGTCTTCAATAAACCAAGTTACGTCGTAAGTTATGTAGTAGTTAATGCGTAAGTATCAGCGGCGTGGAACCTCTTTTGACCTAATGGAGTTACGTCGTAATCTTTGGAAGGAGTTACGCCGTAACCTCTTGATGAGTTGGACTTCAGGGTTACGCAATAGTTACGACGTAATGTGAGAGACGAGTTACGCAGTAACCTCTTCAAAATAAGCATACTGTGATAAATCCTTAGTAATGTTTCCATTTCCGCGTCTCTTTAGCTCCAATGCTCACAATTTACCTGAAAGTGTAAAACAATGGAAAACAAGCGTAAATCCATATAAATGATATAAATAACGAGCATTAACGGGGGAAATTGACACTTAATATTCAGGATTATTTGACGTTATCATATACATTCGTTAATAGATATACAATGATTCATAAAACACATGTCTACACAAACATGTTATTATACATATATACATATACACTTGTGACACATAAACATATAGCTAAATAAATACGAAGGCACATATAATTCCAACTAATAAACCATGTTAAGACATATATAGTAATATAAGATTTTGTAAATATAAAGAAACATAAAAACAATATTTATTGTGGCTAATGAGTGGGTAACTATCCACATATTTCACACAGACTAATTAAACTATATATTTATTAATAAGATCGTGTGAAATCCGTGGGTAATTTAGCTACAGATTTGCCACTGACTTATGACCGTCACTAATGTGTGAAATTTGCAACATATTTCCCACGGAAGTCCGATCAACACTATTAGTGTGAATTTTGTCGCTAATCTGTGGGAAATTTGTGACCAATTTCCCACTAAAATTTGGTCAACAAATTGATGTGTAAATTGTGGGAAATCTGTGAGAAATCTTTGACTGATTTCTGTAGAATTTTGTTTTACAATTTGGTGTGTAAATTGTAGGTAATTTGTGGGAAATTTCCCACAGATTATTTCCTGTGGGTAAAAGTTTGTGGGAAAAACCGGTTTGTGTAGTAGTGTAACAGGATGAAACGGTTCGGTTCAATAAAAATAAGTATCTAAGAGTGACCCTTTCAAACAAGTTGTGTTTGTGCTCATCAAGAAGCTTTTTTACTATATCATAAACTATAGACTTTGTATAAAAGTTGCAAGAAAATAGCTCGCAATGGATTTCGCCAAAAACCCTTCCATGTTCAGGTGTTGTTCATGTAAGTTCCAAGCATCGTTAAGCTTGTGTTCATTAAGCGAATTTTGTATTGCCTCACTTAGCTTATTTGGATCCCTAGCTTGCACAAGATTTGTACTAGCCACAAGATTTCCATTGATGGATTTCAACCCTCCGATGAAATGTTCGTTGTAACAATAATGACGTCTTAGTCAAGAATTGATCTATGTAAATAGTCAGCCTATTTAAACTTGAAAAACTCCAATCCTAGAATCAGTACCAGCTTATGAAGTTTTTAGTGAAAAGTTTTTAAGAAGCTCATATTGAGAAAGTTATATGCTGATATAAGATGCAAGAAAGGGAATTGGAAAATTTCAACTAGCCTATCTTTAATGCGACCATTCTTCAATCTTCACAACTCATGTGGCTTAACCAAAACCCAATTGATTTTTAAACATTTATTAACATGTGTGTTATTTACTTATATAACTACGTACATTACATCTTTGGTTAATGGTTCCATGTATGGTATTGACTTGTACGTCATCGCAGTTTACACACAATGGAAGAGGTGACAGAAATGAACCTTCTACATCGATTGAAGTTGAAGGACCTTTACAAGTAAGTAAAACCCGTTCAAATAGCTTTTAGACTTGGTGATACTTTGCATCTTCGAAAGTAGCCCACTTAGCAAAAGGTATAATGGTGCTCATTTGCGACAAGGACGGAAAACCAACAAATCGAACAAGAAATGTGGTCTACAAAAGATGTCTTGATCAGATTACCCGAGACTTTCTTACAAGGTAAATGCTCATTAAGTTACTGATATACACTTAAGTAGTTTTCAATGGAAATGTCCCTTATGCACATGTTCTGAAATTGAACCATATAACATTCTATTCTCCAAATGGTTACTAGCGATGAATTAGCGACTTACAGTTCTGAATTTTACTGTGTTTTTATTGTAAACGATGGGCCGATTCATGGTAGTAGAACTCAACTTTATCGAATTGCACTACTATGGTTATATATCATTAACCCATTGGACCACTTTAATTTCACTTTAGACCCATTTTACATGAAAAAACAAACTAAACTCATTTGATATACGAAACAACCTATAGCCACCCATTTTGCCTGAAACGTACGTTTAAAAAGTAATTATTTGCTGTTATCATTGCCCGAACCCCATGCGTGCACGGGTCCCTATAGTTAGTAATTAAATAAAATAAACCCCGTTCTGAAAAAGTCAAAGGTGAGAAAACCTGTTAACTCTCATATTCAAACTTTTGGCGACTGTTTTAATTACCATCAGGTTTTGTATTTGTAATTGTTTAAATAACGTAATTCGGCATATTCATGTATAAAAGAGTCTTCATGTGAAATGGTCCTCCTTCGATAAATCAATTGTCTCTAACCATAGTAATTATAAGTAGATTCTACATGAATAAACTACTCGTTTACAATGGTAACTACCGATTAATCAGCGACTTCTAATTTTGAATTTTTGAGTACTTTTATTGTAGTGTATCTACCCTTAAAATAAAGGGTTAAAGTTAAAGATACGCAACATAGTTTTTCAAAACAGACGATGTACGCAATAAACTTTGAAAATTACCACTGTACGCAAAATATTTTCAAATTTGGAACGATTTACGTAATTTGGAACGATTTACGTAATATGACCAAGTCACAAATTTTGAAAAAGTTACAGTAATGGTCCCTGTGGCTTGCGTTGACTTTCACCGGTCATCCTTAAACTTTTTTTCACTTAAAAAAGTTACAGTAATGGTCCTTATGGTTATTGACTTTAAGATTTAGTCCCTTTTTTTTATTTTTTCACCCGTTCTTTTACGTTTTACGTAAAAAAACAGACGAAACTGAAAAAAAGGGACAAAAACGTAAAGATACGGACGAAAACGTAAAATAACAGACGAAAACATAAAGAAACCGATGAAAACTTAAAAAAAACATGCGAAAACAAAAAAAATGGATGAAAACGTAAAAAAATAGACGAAAATGAAAAAACTAAAATCTAAAATGTAAAAACGCGTAACAAACAAAAAATGATGAAAACGTGAACTAAACGGAGAAAAAGTAAAACAAAACAAAACCAAAACGGAAAAAACGGAAAAGAAACGTAACAAAACGTAAAAACGAACAACGAAAACATAAAGAAACGGATGAACACTTAAAAAAACAGACGAAAACGACCAGGACACTAGATGCAATTTGGGACAAACAAGAAGGACGATCTATGTAATTTACTCAAAAAATATGCCACATAGGCGTTTTTGCAGGTTTTATACATTCCCAATTGGTTGCCTGTAAACATGCGTGCAAAATGGACAAAACATAAAAGTACGCAACATAAGATGGACCGAAAATTAGTTCACATACCAAAACAGTACATTTCGCAAAGTACACGTCTATTGTACGGCCAAACCCCTTATTAATTAACTATAATACATTTAACAATTATGTAGAAAGGAGGTTCCCCAAAAAAAAAGAACAAAGACCATACGACATTGGTGAAGTTGAACAACTTCTAAAATTAACACAAGATGATCTCCTCCTTACCCATTTTCAAATTCCTATCATCCTCTTCATTAAGGCTTAGCTTAGCTCAAGTGTGTACTTTCTTTAAGTTGTTGCTTATAAAGATTTATGATATGAGGTGAAAGTGTGAATTATAAGGAAGAAATTTAGTTTTGGTATATCGTTGTAGTCCCACCAAGTTTTATGTTACAGTGAGATTGTAATTGATTTTAGAAAGAAAGAAAACAAATGGTATAAAAATTTATATTTTATTTAGTTTTGGCCAAAATTGTTATGAGTATATATAAGATGTAATGTAAAATGTTACAGAAAAAGATTAAGTTAAGCAAAAGCATGGTTCATTGGGAACCACGTCTGCCAAAGGCGGAACTTCAAACGGACCCTTTGCCAGAAAAGCTGTGAACGTGTCGTATTTAGGTTCTTTGCAATCGAAGGCAAAGTCGTGACGATTTTGTTTTTGCATAAAAATCATGGATTTTTTCCTGTGGATTAATTAAAGAGCCAATATGGCCTCTAAATGTATCATAGCTGTCATGATTTCCTTCTATATGCATCGAACAATTTGTGCTATTATGTGTACTAAATTTGATTTTTTGGGCATTTATGTGTAGTTTATGACCATTTTGCCCCTCTCAAATTTATAAATGAGAGGTAAAATTGTCATAAAATACACAAAAATGCTCAAAATATCAAGTTTAGTAAAAAATCAAGTTTAATACATATAATACCAAAAAGAAAATTGTTTGATACATGTAAAAAGAATAAGTGACAACTATAATATATTTTGGTGCCATTAGCCCTTAATTAAATGGTTGTACGCTTGTACCGTAAGTTGATGTTGTTGAAGATAACGAGACCACTTTTTTCATAAACATTTTGTAATCATTTTTCGTCTTCTGTGATGGGAAGGCTACATCGCTTGGCCGGAAGCTTGCCGGAATGAAGTACTTCTTATCATGATTTGAAAAAAAAAAAGATTTGATATGCACAACATGTTTTGCGAATTGGTGGGTTATGAAAGTGAAGTACGTCAAGTGTATTTTTTTCTTATACATGATTTTATTGGTGTAAATATGTAATGGTATACTTAATTTTTAATCAATTCAAAGCTAGATATCCATATAGTTCATAACATAGCGAGGTTTATAGATATCGATATGAAATTTAAGGTATTCATGAACATAGCTAGCAAGGTTTTCTTAATTTGTTTTATGGTGGTCGAAGTTATATCTAAAAGATCGAACATGGATTTGATTAATGGGTTCGATTAGGATTTTGTGTTCTTTCTTGTATTAATGGTGGTGGGAGGTGGTGGATGGTTGTAATGATTGACGGTGATGAGTGGAGATGAAGAAGAGGATGGTGGATGAGGTGATGGGTATTTTGTGTTTGGAGTGGATGAATGGTATTTGGGAATGAGTTTTGTGTTTGATGACGATGACAGTTGTGGTGACATGATGATGATGGCGGTGGATGTGACTGAGATGATGGTGGTGGTAGTGATGATAGTGTGGGTGAGTAAAGTGATAGTGTTAACTTTTAGAGTAAATACATCGTTCGTTCCTAAGGTTGTACAAGTTGTACCCAAAGAAAATGAGAGTGGGAAGAAGACGAGGGTAAAATAGTCATTTCACAAGATTAACGAGAGTTGACCCAAAAAGAACAGTCTCAGCGTGATAAAAAAAACATGAAATAAGGACTCACGGTGAAAAAAAAATCCAAAGTACGACCTAACATAATATTTTTAGACAAGTTTAGGGACATGTATTTTACTCTAAAGTAAATGAATAAATTGAATATATTTAAAATGTCTATTATTAACCATTTATATTTGTGACATGTCAATGAACTTTAAGTTTAAAATTGTAGGCTTGTCAATAAATATAAAAGCGAACAATAACTTTTCCTCTTGCAAACTCATAAATTTCAAATAATAAATTTGCAAGAAGAAAGAGTTATCGGTGGCTTTTGAAGGAATTCAACATGCTTGACCTCAAGTCTATCCTTCCCTTCTTATTTATAACCAACTCCCACAACCTACGTTTCCTCACAAAGCGATGTGGGATGTTCAGAAATCAAATCCCATATGTTTATTTCTAGTGCACTGTGTATTTGAATTTATCTTAACATAACAAGTACATGTTTATTTCCAATAGTTTTATAGTTGTTTTATATTTGTCTTTAAGTAATTGTGACATTTAAAAATATAATTTTCTGATATAAGTCGATAGCTCATTTTTATGAGTTATAGAAATTTACATTATAAAAACAAAAACCTTGGAAAGTACGAAAAGCTATTAAAGATGCTATGAAGTATAATAAGCACAATTATTTCTTTTATAAGATGTTATGTTTCTTATAACTCATTGCATTTTTACACATATGTAAACTTCTCAGTTATATACTAGGTTGTTCGTGAGACTCGATCCAACATGTCGGTCCGATTGAACCACCAACCTGATAGAACGTCTAGTCTGATGCATGAACCGACTATTAAAACCACAGTTATTGTATGTTGTAATTTGTTTTCTTGTTACTAGTGCTTTAGTTGCATATAGGTATACAACTTGGTGTTCAACACTAAAGTTGTAAACTTGTACGGTATGTAAAGATGAACATACTCAAACTTCGAAACATCGTTGTTGCTGCCAAAATGACTGAAAATAAGTATTACGTCCAAGAAGACCACAAACATCTTGTAATTGGAGGAAACGGTTCACTTTCAACTAGTTTCTAAAGTAATATAATATGCATTCACATATTGAATGTATTTTGCAAGAGCTAGTGATAAGTATATAAGGGTGTCCTTTTCTAACAAGCTGTGTTAACATTTTGTACTATATCATAAGCTGTATTAAGCCACTTGAGCTCCAGACTTTGTTCAAAAGTTGCAAGAAAATTGCTCGCAATGGATTTCGTCGTAAACCCTTCCAACTTCATGTATGTTCCAAGCATCGTCAAGCCTATGTTCATTTAGCTTATTTTGTTATTCCTCACTTGCTTATTTGGATCCCTAGCTTGCACAAAGATTGTACTAGTCACAACATTCTCAATGATGGACTTCAATCCTCCAATGAAATGTCCCGTTGTAACAATAATGACGTGAATAAACTCATTCCTAGAAACAATACTAGCATATGAACTAAAAAAAAAAAAAAAAAAAAAAAGCTCAAACTGAGACAGTTATATGCTAATATAGAGGCAATTTCATATTTTTCTCCTTTGAGTTGGAAATCTATATATATATATATATGAGACTACATATGTCACGTCATTAATGCTGACTAGGCATTTAAATGTTGACATGAAGCATCATATGATGACATGGAAATGCCACCATGGCACAACATCTGACTACCTATTTAAAAAAATAATTGTCATTTAACAGGTTCGAACTTGAGGTTATACATCCACATATATTCACCTCAACCAATGGGGCAATCCACACTTTATGATACAAACTCTTCTTTCAAAACTGATATTCTTTCTGCAATATTCCCATAACATATCATAATCCCTAATAACTCGGTTATGATTCAATGCCAGTCAACAATTAACCGCCTCCCCAATTCACGCGGCATTTCCAAAAATACTGTGAAATTATTAAATTTCAAATCACACCAAATCATTGAATGAGAGGAGCGTATTGTTTGCTATATTTCACGGTTTTAAATCTTTTCAAAAATACACCATAAATTACCGCAACAAACCCTGCTCAAAATATAATTTATGTTTTGAATTACAAATGATTAGATCATCAATTGTTTTAAACCACAATTTTTTTTTTAAATTCCAAAAACAAAGACACAAATCCGGTTATCTAATCCACCGAAAAAACTCACTGGATTATTTTTTTGTGGTTCAGGTTGAGGACTCACTTATGCAAGGTATGTTTGATCTTTATGTTTACTTGATAAATTTTTGTAATTCACTTTCGGTTTATTGTAAAGGATATATTTTTGTAAGGTATGCACAAGCGTTAAAAGATGGTTGATGACTTGCTGTTTAATCCAATTTGAAACCCATTCCAATATGAAGGTAATTTGTAATTTAAATGTATTACTGATTTTATATTTTATTAGAATATATGTATCAATCATATAAAGATAAAGGTAAAATTGGTGTACATTCGTTGAGTTTTATTCTACTGATACTCTTAAATAACAATGTGAAAAAAATAGCATTGCCTTGGGTTGGCAGTGCAAAACTTTAGTTAGTTATACATAACTATAAATATTGCACTGTTAAATCAGTTCATTGAAAATTAGGATTACCTGAAGTTGGCAGTGAAAGCTTTTAACACTCGCCATGATATTTATCATCGATTAAGATCTGAACTTTTTTATCTTTAACTTGCCTACTGTTAACTTAATATTAACTTTTTACGGGTTAAAGTTTCGATAAACAAATCAAAGTGATGATTTGTCATTAGGTGGGTGGTGGAGAATAGATTGGACCAACTCAAGTATGCAAGGCAGCTGAATATGATATTATTAGGTTTTAAAGAGGGGGGAGGAGGGTCAAGATCTTAATATTTGATATCGTTTTGGGGGATGTCATAACCTTGAGCGTTGGTGACCAGATTACAGAATAAGTTTCTCACTTCTTTTTTGGTTTACATGGTCTCTATGATTTCCATTATTGCACTCCGTTTACACTTTAATCATAAACCAGGTTCCTGCGGATGGGGATTTAATATGTGATCACTCTCTTTCTAACGATGAATCAAGTATGACCGACGAGAGTAAAATTGTGAGTGTCATGGAATTTTTTATGTTACATGTTTAATCTCGGTTTATTTTAGGTATATAACATTGGTTTTCCAGGGTTGTACATGTTCACAAAGATCACAATTCGCCATTTTTAATGTCTAGGTGCAAGGTGGTTGATGGCTATGGTACTATGCTGGTACGAAATATGCTATTTCATCTTCTTCCAAACTATTTATGCTTTTTTTTGCCTGCCTTTAGTGGAATATGTTCAGTCTGTGATGACATTTCATCTTTTGTATTTGTATATGGAACAAAAGTCTGAGCCCCCTTCCCCTTCTTGTAACAATGTGTTCATGATCATTTATAGGCCACAAGCATTGAAATAAATACAGAATAGGGGTTGCTTATGGCTAGCATCTCCGAGGATAATGACGAGGAAACATCATTACAGGTTCGTTTAATATACATACTTTAAGCTTCTCCAATTGGATAATAAAGCATATCATTTGAAGCTATAATAGTTGTTAAACATAAATTGACTTTTATTAGTTGAGCTTAAACGTGGTGACGACATTTGTTGGTATTGTTGGGATTGTGGTAGCTGTATTCGTTCTTGTGGTCCTTCTTTCTAGGTAATGTAAATTTGCATCATTACCATACTACCCAATCGTTCAAATACTGAGATGTGACTAAAACAGTGCAATTGATTTATGTCAATATCTGCAAGTTATGTACAGGTTAGTTTGTATGGATACCGCAATTTTCTTGGTGAAATTAACGAGGCCAAGAACTTCTCTTTACATGTAGCAAGGTATGACTTTTTCCGTTAATTTCTGATTACCGATAATAAGAGGTTCACGAGTTCAAGATTAAATATGATACCTGATTGCTAAATGGTTATCAGATCATGATACATTAGCACACGTTATCATTGTTGTTGTATTATTTTGAAATAAAATAGGCAGACCGGTAAGTGGATCTTAATTTATTAAATATTTTAAATTGGTCTGACAATTGCATGTTCCTTCTACTCTCACAGCTTGTGAAAACATGATTAGTGGAACAAAGATAGTCCAAGACATCCTTGAATGGAATGACTCATTGATGACAGACCATAATTTTCTATCCTTCTGTAAATTTAGATCCTATTAATTTTAGATCCTTAATATATGGAATTCAATAATCTTTTGTAACAGATGTCATGGGTTTTGTGATCCTAAAAACAACTTTCAAAGGTACTGGTAAATTAGAAGTTAAGTTGTTTTATTAGTTCTTAATGAGACGATAGTCTTTTTTTGTGGCGTAAAGTCAGGCGTTTAGACATGTTTGTTAGTATGATGCTGTTCAGTTTCAAACACAACTATTGAGTGTAGTCATACTCACTTGTAACTGGATGGTCTTGCACATTTTTGGCTATTTTCATTTGCATCGTTTTCGGAAATAGCTCATAGTATTATTGGAGTTCAGTTTCAAACACAATTATTGAGTGTAGTCATTACTACTGAAGCTAACAATACTCTGTTTTTTCTCTTGATGCAGGTCTCCTCATCTTTTATTGCTCAGTGTTTGGCTGGCTGGAATTATGGCTTGTCAAAACCTGATGTTGGTCTCTGCTTTGAATCAGAACAGTATATCATCGACACCACAGTCATTTGGACTTTATGCTGGTTATGGAATAAACACAGTGAGCCCAAGCATGATGGCCAATTATGGTCTCGGGGCATATCAGCATCCTCAGGTGGGACGTTTTTTAGCAGCTGGCACAACTCCAGCACTGGCGGCTTGACAACAATCTTAAATTGTGAGCTTAATCTCTCCTTATTTCTGTCCTAAACTCAAGTTTTCAAAAAAGTCAACATTAGTCAAACTGCTTATGCAGCTTATTTTAGTGCTTATTTTTAATCTCAAATTGTTTTTCAGTACTTTATCTAGATTAATAATCAATTCTTTTTCAAATCGTATCTAAGTCTTGGTCATTCTCACTTGGAAATCATTTATTGGGGTGTTTGGGATAGTAGCATTATCTGTAGAGAAACTTTGTGTTGTCCAAATTCTGTGTCTCAATCAATCATTATTAGTTGTTAGTAGTAGTTTAAAAGAATTTTCAAACATTTCTATTTAGTTTCATGTCCTTCCTAATGAATTTTAAGCTGCAGAATCATAAACTATGTTAGAACAGCCTATCATTGATCTTATAGAGTAAGGTGTTCTTAAGTGTCTTTTTTGAGTCATTTTCAATCTATTTAGTGTATCTTATAAGTTTTAGTTAGTTTCTTAAGTTTTGGTAGTCATTTTAGTCATATCCATTTCTATGTCAAAAATCACAAGACAGTTTATGTAGTTACTTTTTAGAATCCTAATTAGTGTCTTTAACCTTTTCAAAATACACATGACTTATTTTCAAAGTTGTCTCTACTCCTCAGGTGGGACGTTCTTCAGCAGCTGGCACAACTCCAGCACTGGCGGCTTGACAACAATCTTGCATCATAAGGGTTTAATTTTTTGGTGTATGGGTCGAGACTGTGGCATGGTTGATACCACTTACCAAACATAATTTATTGGTGTATGGAACAATTTGTTTATTAAAATTTAAAACCTTTCAGGTATGTTGACAAAAAAATTCATCAACCTCCTTAAACATGCGAAGATGGTGTTCTTTAACTGAGTAATGCTACTGAAACTTTGGATTTACTGTTGTTTTCTTTCCTTTTGAAGAACATATATTGTGTTTGTGCGATAAATACTAAAAAGATTTGATGTTACAGGTGCAAAAGAGGCGGATATATGATATAACACATGTTCTAGAAGGGAATTGTCTAATTGAAGAAAAAAGAAGCCTGGTTAAATGTATCTAAAATATATAATTACTTATATATGTATTTGTTCAAGATTAATTTGACCATTCTTATGACATTGTCTTGCAATTTCGTTAAACTCCTTCACATTTCTATTAAGTTTTTTTTGAAGTGATTTAATAAGCCATTAAGAGGTATTAAGTGATTTTGTTAGAAAACCAAACACAACCTTAGATTTATATCTTCTTTTTTGGAATGTTTTATAACAAGGTTTTAAAATACATGTGTCGTCTATTTTATATGATAAAAAATAAACAATTTTTATTCATTTAATATTCATTTGTCGGTTTATGATTGTTTACATTATGGGTTATCATTATCAAGTAAACTTATGAAACTAGCCCGCCCATTCGGGCGGGCTATGAAGCTAGTTTCATATATACCCAAACATGCATTAAAAACATACATCAAGTATTCAATACTAACACTTTAGGTATATATTAAATAATTATTAAAATAGAGTGATATATGTAATTAATCCGCTAATGTATAGATGCAAAAAAGGAATATGAAAATTTCAACTAGCCTAATTTCAATCTTCACCGCAACTCGATGTTGGTGATTTTAAAAAAATTATTATTAACATGGTGTTACTTACTTATCTAACTGCATTACATTTTTAGAGCACAAGATATGGGGAGCTTTTAACATACCAAAGATTCATTTTTCATGCCATTGATGAGCCAAACCATACCACTATTTGGTATCATTCGTGAGCCAAAGGCATTTGAGTCATACCACTGGCTCAAGCCATTTGTGATGTTTGGTCTTTTTTTTTTTTTGAGTGTAGAAGTATTTTTAGTAGGGTATTTTGTGGGACCAAATAATATGTTAGTGGTGTGTTATGAGGGAGAGTGTTTTAGTTATTGGTGAGTTATTAGAAAGTGTATTATGTGGCGTTGAGGTAGCATACCAATAATATGTTATTGCTATCCACGATACCTTTAGCTGATAAAAAACTGCTTTTAAAATTGCCCAAGTTTTTTTTAGCATGGTCTTTTGTTTGCTTTCTATTGTGTCACTAGTAGATTACTAGATTGAAAAACTTTGAAGCGTGAAGCATCTGTTGCTAATTTATGACTTTCTATTTATATTTATGCAGTGTAGAGATTTTTTAACTTTTTGTTTAAAATTGGAAGCTTGTCAAAAACAAAAAAAACTATTTGCAATTATTTTTACTAGCAAACTTATAAAACCAAAATAATAAGCTTACAAGCAAGAATGCTTACAATTGTCTTTTTCGGAATTCAACATGCCTGCTTATATATGAATCCTTCCCTTGTTTTTTATAACCACCTCGCTCAAAGCTACATTCCATCACAAGACGATGTGGGATGCTCAAAAGTCAAAACCCATTTGATTTTAAGCATTTTGTAGTAAAGTGGTGGTTTACCTCAAATAATTTTAACAATCACAATTTCATGTTTAGATAAACACTAAGGCTAGTCATAATGGTGACTCAGGTCGACCTTGTCACATTAGCTTTCTCTCTCCGACGACCTAGTTGCCACAGTGTGTTGTTTTTTTTTTTTTTTTTTAATTTCAAATATTTTAAAAAACAAAATTAAACTTTATTAATAAAAATACTTAAATATTAAAACAATAATTAAAAACTTAAACTAATAAAACGTAAATATTACAATACTTATTAAAAATTGAAAACATCATAAAAAATCTTCATCGTCAGTTATGTCTTCGTCACTTTTGTCTTCGCCTTAAATCTCTTGATTGCCTGCATTTCCACGGTTTCTCCAAACGTATTCGACCAAATCATATGTGTTTGGAAATGTGTTTGAAAGTGTTCAAAAGTGTTTATGAGAAGTTGTTTGAATTGTGTGTTTAAAAATGTGTTTGAGGTTGGTATTTATAATGTTGTAAAAGTGGTAAAGTTCAAATTATTTTTATTTATTTATTTTTAATCCAAACGGTTGGATTTTTTGTTTTATACTCGGTCATTTCCACAACCTAGTTCGTCTCCCCTTCCATCTCAACCGAAGCCAACCGAACACCCCACAATGGGGCAACCGGTGGCAACCGACCCTCAACCTCTTCGGTTCACCTACCCATTGTGCACAACCTAATTAATGTATGTTGTGATTTTGTTGACTTTTTGGACTAACGATGGTATTGATGCTGATACATGATGATAAATGAGCATATATGACTAATTTTTTTGCTTAAAAACTACTAATCTTGGTATTGTGTAGGTGTAGGTGTCATAAGTGTTGTCTCAAAGATGATCAACATTAGAATCGGCCGTCAATTTGTTAAGATAATTGGCTGGTTGGGACGCAACTGGGAGCTAGCCAGGTTGGTCTCAGTACACCCACATTGCATTTCAAAATGTAATTCGTTAGTCATCCCAGTTTACGCTAGCTTGATCTTGGCCCCAAACAAGAATCTTCAAGTTCCGCCACTACCTTTGGGTCTTCAAATATATTTTCCATACATAATCATGACAGATGAAATTTTTTGAAAATAATTAAATCCATGAATAATAATGTTAGATAATAAGGCCTATTGGCCTGGTCCATTGGTTTAGGCCCGTTTAGCATTTAGAGTTTAGGTTTCATGTCTGTCTTTTTTCTATTTAATATTTTGTATTATAACTTGTTAATTGAATCTGATTAGTATAATTTCAATATTCCCTCTTTGATTCCACAAATAAAACCTATGTAAATTCATCATGTTCTTTATCCTAACCAACATAAAGTCGTGTAAGTTACACATCAAACATATCCCTCAATATACCAAAAAATAAGACTCAAAAGAAGGCCAAACTAGGGGCCATCCTTATTTATCCCCCTTAAAAGTAAATATGTACAATCATATTTCATAATTTGGATTGAATTCGAGGAGTACATGCAAGTCGCAATAAAAACACTATAAGGAGTAGAAAGTCGATGTAAAGGACAATGACAAAATGAATAACTTTGACAATCCAACTTAAAATTAACAACCGACTACCAAAAGAAAAAATTAAAATAATAATTGGATGGCTTGGTTTAGTTGTCTTAAAACTCCACTCTTCCACATATATATAACTAAAAGGAGATGATTTGCACATTTTATTTATTTATTTGCAAACTTTATAGTACAATCATTGTAAACTTGACAAATGAATAGCTAAGATCTATGACAAATATAAGATCTATATTAATCTCAACTTAACCATTTATATTTTTGGCGTGTCAAATACTTTATACTTAAAATTGTAAACTTGTAAAAAAAATATAAAAATCTATTATACCAAACATCACTTACAAGCATATGAAACTCAAATCATAAGTTTGCAAGCAACAAAAAGTAAAATAGGCTTTTAAAGAAATTCAACATGCCTACTTCAAATTGTATCCTTCCCTCCTTATTTATAACCAACTCCCAAAACCTAATTTTCTACACAATGCGATGTGGGATGCTCAGAATTCAATTCCCAATTGATTTAAGCAATATGTAGCACACAAGTATATTTAAGTTTATCGTAAGTTCTTAACCATTACGAGCACAAGTTTAGATAAACACTAATTAATGTATGTTATAATGTTATACTTGCACTTAAGCAAGGAAAGGTGCACTTAAGGTGCATATTATCAAAGGCCACGTTGGTTGTTTTACCTGATAGAGTTACTCAAAGCTCTTTTTTTTCAAAAGTGGTTGATCATGTATAAGAAATGGATGGTGCTTGTTGTTCACGAGTTGATTATCGAACTGTTGAAGACTTGGAGTAATGAGTTATGTTGGTCATGTAGAGGTGTTGAATGCGTGGCTTCATATGTTTTAAATTCAAGGTTTGTGTGGCAACAGGGAGTCATGGTAGCTAAGGTGTGTTTAATTTTGCATGTGTTGGTGAGAATTGATTAATATGAAGTTTTATTTTGGGTAAAGGGGAGTAATCCTGCACCCTGGTAAATATAAACCAAATAAACGTTTAAGTACAATGGATATGAGTGAAGTCCCATATCTCAGCCCGTTACATAGGCATAAAGCTTACATAACAAGACACTTCCAATTCTCTAAACAAGAAAACAAACCACTACTCAAATGATAACATATGACACAACAAAATAAAATTACTTCCTAGGACCTTGAAACTTTGTGCCATACATGGCATTAAAGGTATCCAAATTCCCCGGAAGATCACGAACCTGTTTCGCATAGTCGTCGAAGTCATAGTCATCATACTCATCTTCAAACTCGTGTCCACCACCAAAAATATTAACAGACTCATCAAATGGGTTAGCAACAACCTCATCTTCAGAATCAGATACCACAATCTCTCCCACTTTAGAAAAAGGGTTGGCTCTCTTAGTAGAAGAGGTAGCCAGAATAGGTTGACCATCATCATCCACAAGAGTAGCTTTCCCATCAATAATTAGCTTTTCAAGCTTACCAATTTTCTCAGCTATGGGAGTAGAACCAACATCCATTGATCCCATTGAATCACTCACAAGCTTGGCAGCAGAAGAAGTCCCATTCACCGGAGACTTAGACGCCTCACCAAGGTCCTTCCCCCGAGAGCCATCAATACCTGCTTCCTTAGTAGTACCAGAAGTACTAACCTTGGATGCAGAAGAAACAGTCTCCGAAGGCTTAGATGCCGCACCAATATCAACACGAGGTCCTTCCCCGAGAACCATCAATACCTGCTTCCTTAGTAGTACCAGAGGACCTCCCAGTCTTCGCCGCATCAGTAGTAGAATCAACTACAGTACTTGGGATGTCTAGTTCATCATCCACCCCAAGAGCCCCAAAAGAGTTTGACGTATTAAGTGGTGTACCTTTAGCATTAACACTAGCAGCAGCTGGTGTCTTCGTCTTTGCAACATAAACCTGCTTCCTAGGCGCAAATCTAGGACTCTTACCCATATTAATACCACTAGTCATCTTTGTACCTTTAGGTTTGGACTTCCGATTCTGCACCACCTTAAAACCATCATCATGTGCTTCCTCATTCGAGTTGGGAGCGACATCATTATGCTCCTTAATACTCATAGGGCAACAATCAGTATCATGCCCAAACACTTTACATTCCGCACAATGTGGAGGCTTCCATTCATATTCCACCTTGATACGTGCCGTAGTAAAACCACTATCGTCCTTTTTAGGGATCGCCATAGTCACCACATGTTTAAGTTCAGAATCTGATGATAGTTCCACAAGAGCACGTGCAAAACTAATATGAAGTTTTATTATTACATGTATCTGTGTTTATTTACGAAGTTCAAATTAGTGATTTGCAAATACACCATGAACAATGAATGTGGTGGCGACACGAGCACAAGACTACCATGCACCCACAAGTTTCACCATACATCTACCAACAACTGGCTCTTAATCTGTTATGCGATAAAAGGTGCTCAATCCGCACCCATGCGGTTTATGTGAGACATATACTCCTTTCTAATACATAATATCGAAGGCCACGTTGGTTGTGGGTTTACCAGCTGATGGGATAATTTTAATCTCTTTTTTTCAAAAGTGAGTATCGGGAGCACGTATGAGGAATGGCTGGTACTTTGTACTTGATTGAGTTGATCATGGAATGAATGGAGTTATGCTAGTCGTGGGTGTTGAAGGCACAACTTTGTGGGTTTCCTTTTCAAGTGTTGTGTGGCAACGGGTGGGCGCGGGTTGCTAAGGTGTGTATGTTGTTTGCAAGTGTGTTTGTGTTTGTTGCCGATTGATGTGTGTTTGAGTTTGCAGGTGCTGGTGAAGTATATATGTAAGGTGAAGTATGTTTATTTATAAATTTCGTATTCTAGCAATGCAAAAACCATATTATGATGTTCAAGACAATGACTTTGTTTATATTTTAGACTAGCTATGCGGTTGATGCTGATACTATTTTTGTTGCTTCATGTAGCTACTAGTTTTGACCGGTTAATTGTTCAACTTGTAGAGATTGTAACCCGCGTTTGTAGCTGACAAAATTGGTACTGTGTAGGAGTCATAAGTGCTGTTAAAAAGAAGATTAACATTGCGGATCATTAGATTAGTAGGGACGGGATTCACCGGTTGGGACGCCGGGACGGTGTGGGAAGTTGGGTTGGCCTACAACCAAAAATCCTTGCAAGTGGTTTCCGAGTAGGAATAAGACATCGAGCATGAAAGACTTGAACATCCGCGAATTTTTGGAGCAAAGTACAGATTAGATCCTTTTTACATAAGATTAGTAATTAACAAGAAAAATATATACATAGGTATCCTTTTGAGTTTTGATTATACAAATTCCACAAAAACTTGGATGGCATGATTTAGTTGTCCTAAAGCTCAACTTCCCACATATACAAAGGAAGGCGATGTTCACACTTTATTTATTGATTTGTATACTTCACTATACAATTAGACATAGCGAAGTATGAGTTTGGTAAATCAATGCATACTTTGATGAGGTAACTCAAATTACGTTTCTGGTCATTTGGAATTATAGATATCCAGTTTGTTTTGATCACCTACAACCATCAATTTTTATACATAGTTGCCCATATCCATGTTTTATACTATAACAGTGATAGTTACCCGAACAAGAATCCGCCATTGTCTTTGCGTTTTCATATATATGTTTCATATAAAAGATTTTGGATGTAATCAAATTGATGAATAATAAAACTTATAAATTCATAAGTACTCATAGTTTAAAACTTGTGAAAGCACAATCATTATAACAAGTTAACTATCATACATTTAAGAGCATGTAAAAAAATTAATCACCGAAGCAAAAACAATAAGTTACTAAATTTAAATTTTTTGAAACATCTCATTATTAATTTATTACATTCCTTTTATATTTATAACGTTTCAAGGTTTTTTAAATTTATGTTTAATATTGTAAGCTTGTCAAAAAAATATAAAAGGCACTGTCTACTTCAACTTCTTGCAAACTTATACGCATGCAAGCTGAAAAAGTAGACATAGGCTTTTAAAGATATTCAACATGCTACTTTTCTTCACAATGCGATGCGGGCTTCCAAAAGTCAAAAACCTATTTTGAGTTTATCTTTAACCATTACGAATGATCATAATTAATGTATGTCATACTTGCACTAGTTTTATTTCCCATAGTTTTATAAGTGTTTTTAAGTAATTGTGACATTTAAAAACATAAGTTATTGGTGTAAGTCGATGGGCTCTTTCTTATGAGTTATAAAACTTTACATTATAATTAAAAGAAACTTGGAAACTACAAAAAGTTAGAGAAGATGCTATGTAGTATAATAAGCACAATCAATTTCTATAAGATTTTATTTTTCTTATAATTTATAAATGGTTGCCATTTCTTTTTTACACGTGTATATTTCTCATTAATATCCTAGGTTTTTCGGTTCTTGAGACTCGTAGATCCAACATGCCGGACGCTTGAACCACCGACTCGATAGGACGGCTAGTCTGATGCTTGAACCGACTATTAAAACCACAGTTACTGCATATTGTAATTTGTTTTCTTCTTACTAGTGCTTTAGTTGCAAATAGGAATACAACTTGGTGATCAACACTAAAGTTGTACAGGTTGGTGAGAATTAACATACTCAAAATTCTGAACACCTTTGTTGCTGCCAAAATGACTGAAAAAAAGTATTACTTCCAAGAAGACCATTAGAATCTTGTAACTGGAGGAAAGGTTCGGTTTCTACTTGTTCTTTATAATGGAAGCTGCATTCATAGGTTAACTATAATTTGCAAGACATAGTGATAAGTATGTATTAAGCCACTTAAGCTCTATACTAAGTGCAAAAGTTGCAAGAAAATCTCTCGCAATAGATTTTTCCAAAAACCCTTCCATGTTCATGCGTTGTTCATGTAAGTTCCAAGCAACGTTAAGCTTGTGTTCATTAAGCGCGCATTTTGTAATTTCGTTAATTAAGGTGAGAATTGCTTAATATAAACTAGTTATAAACAATCATAACTAAAAACGATAAAATCAAACAAATAAATACATGCGCACAAATAAATCAAACAATTATATATATATGTGCACAAATAAATCAAACAATTATATATAGCTAAAAACGATAAAATCTAAAAATCATCATGAGTGCTTGTAAGTTTTTGTTTGCAAGGATTAAAGTATTAAACTGAAAACATGCTGAAAGTTTAAACTATAAGTACGTTATCTTGAAGAAGTCTCAACAAACAGTATTAACTGGTAAACTTAGGGAAGTATAGAAATTTAGGATTCGGTGATCTTGCCCAACCAAGGGGGCGGCAACATTTGAGTTTGCTCGTGAACTGTCTTGAACATGGGTGCCAATATCTTGTAGACACCACCAACTTCTTTCATAGCACCTCCGTCACCACCTTCTCCACTCGTACTAGCATTAGCATTATAGATATACAATCCAAACTGATCAAGTTCGAGTTGAACTTTATCAAACACCTCCTTCTTAAACTCCTTTGTTCCTCTAAAAATCTCATCCATAGTCATGGACGCAGCCAAAACACGCGTCTCACCTTCAATGATCCCCTTCACTAACTCGTGCATATGGGTTGAATCCTTTTCCTGGCATGTTGTGAGCTTGGCATATTTGTAAAGACTCTCTTTATTATCAGTACGAGGACCAATAGGGAACACAGCAGGCAAGATGAAAGGTAGTTTCTCGGCACTCATGGCTTGAACTTCAAAGGTGTAGTTGACTGGAGAGATGTCGAATTTGGCGGAGGATTGGCCGGGAAGTATCCATGCTTTCTTAGCGATTTTGATGTCTTTAATCCCGGCTCCTGTGATGATCAATAACTGAGACACTTTTGCTACTCTATACTTCAGAAACTTCCCCATAGTAAGTTGTAAATTTGGTTAATGTAACAAGATCGAGCAATAGTATGTGTTCTATAATTGGGTCGAATGATGAATGTAAAAGTTCATGCACAAGAATCACGTATATATAGGTTTTTTGTATAAACAAACTGAATTGTGTTAGGATTAGGACATGAATAATTTTTTTTGATTAAGTTATGTAGTTATATTGTACGTAGTAGTATCCTTATCATGCTAGGATTCGTGTATATATAACCTCCTCTCACAAAGCTACTTTCCTCCTAAAGGCGATGTGGGATGCCACAAGTCAAGACCCGATTAATTGATTTTAAGCAATTTTAAGGTAAAAACCATTAAAAGTAAAAGTAAAGGACAGGTTAGATCCTTTCAAGTTTTTACATAAGAAAAAATGGTGAGTAAATTAGATAAATTGTCACTCACGCAAATAGAGACGCTTTAAATGGCTAAATAAAATGAGCAAATGGTCTAAAAATGCATAAAACTTTTCATTTTTTCCTTTTGTATGCTACAAAAATTTTAATTTTTCTATTGTATCATCCAACTTTCTTAATTTTCGTATTGTAGCATCCAACTTTCTTAATAATCCTATTGTATGCATCCAACTTCCTTGATTTTTATATTCGTAGGTATCTAACATCCTTAATTTTTCTATTGTCACCTTACTTTTTTTGCGCTACAGACCTATAATAAGAAAATTATGAAAGTTAGATGCTACAATAGAAAAATTAAAAGTTTGTATCAAACAAAAAAAAATTGACAAATTTTATGCATTTTTAAACCATTTGCCCAAATAAAATCTCTCATTCTGTCTCACTCTTGAATTTATACTATAAGTACACATTCTCGTCCTCTACGGATCCGTTGGATCTCAAATCCAAATCTCCTCTTACAAGCTGCATTTAATATCAATGTTTTGAAAACCGGGTTTATAATCGACCCGGTCGAGTCACCGGTCACCGGGTCAACCGGTTCGACCGGTTCGACTGCCGGGTCAACCCGGTTTTCCATTAAAAATATATATAAAAAAAATAACCGGGTCAACCCGGTTGTTATAAAAAAAATTTGGAAAAAACCAAACCCGGCCGGGTTTCGAGAACCGGGTTGACCCGGGTCACTCAAAACCCGGCTGGTCTAACCGGTTAACCCGGTTTTAGAAACCCGGGTTATTTTGACCCGTTTTTTTGCCTGGAACCGGTCCAACCGGTTAACCCGGGTTTCAAAACATTGTTTAATATTATAAGCCAATGGCCAACATTCGACCCGGGTTTCAAAACATTGTTTAATATTATAAGCTTGTCAAATATTATGAAAGCAACGGTCAAAATTTATGGAGTATTAAGGTTAGGATAATTTAAATATTCAATTCATAAAAACTTATACATATAATTATGAGCCTGTCAAGTACTAAAAGACCTTACTAACAACAACTTAACAAGCTTATAAAATAATATCATAAGCTTGCCTTTTGTTGCCCATAGGCTTTTAAAGTAGGGGTGAGCATCGGGCCGGTCCCGACCCAAAACTAACATAGCCCGAAACCGATTTCCTGCAAAACCAAAACCGATTCCCGACCCGAATAGAGTCGGTTCGGTATCGGGACAATCCCGGTCGAGTTCGGTCGGTTTTCTTGATTTTGGCAGCGTTTTCTCGATTTTCGGCCCGTCCTGACCCGAAACCAACAATCAGGTAAATGTAAACCGACTCTCAACCCGATTACATTCGGTTCGGTATCGGGAAGGTCGGGTTCAGTCGGTTTTTGGTCGGTTTTCTTAGCCCTATTTTAAAGTACTAGGCGAGTACCCGTGCCTAGCGGCATCGGTTTCTAGCGACAGACAATTAACGATATGCAATATTGTGGTAAGTGTTTCATATAACGTTCAAAATAGATAGTGAAAAGATCAAAATGTAATTACAAACGGTTGTAACATGTGATAATTCAACTCTAGCAAAAATCTTAACATGTATCAAACGACATATAAAAACATTTAATGAAACTTAAAATAAAACATTACATCAATTATGAGATAGTAACTAACAATGCATGTTACTCATCGCGTAAAACTTCTTGGTACATGAAATTTGAGGTGTAGACTCCTCCCTGACGAATTCTTTGACTGGTTCCACTAATACCTTTGTTGTTCTACGTGATATCCTTCTAGACAACGTAACATAAAGTTGGAAATGAGAGAAAATATAATCGGGCAAATACATACCCACATTTGGAATTGTTTGACCCTAAGCTTTATTGATAGTCATTGTAAAGTTAAGGCGCACAGGGGATTGTGTTCTCTTTATTTTAAAAAGGAACATATCTTCTTCGGATAGAGCAAAATAAATTAAGTATCTTCACGACCAATTCCAGGATTCAAAATCATACCTTACAAATATTTAGAGTGTGCATTCATTAAACGCATTTGTAGCGCTGGGGAATTATTTTAGAGTGTGCATTCATTAAACGCATTCCTCCATTAAACACATTCCTTATTAAGTTTTGTAACTTTCCCCCATTTTAGCATTTTTCAAACTTTTCACCTTGACTTTTCCCTCTATTAAACGGTTTAACATTTCAAGTTTAAACTTTCACCTAGACTTTTTTTCCCAACATTTCAAGTTTCAACAATTCCCCCTTAACCATTTTTACATTTTATGTAGTATAGATACAATATATAGCAGGGTACCCGCGCGTTTTGGCGGCTGGTACCCTGTGACGAATAACCGGAGAAATAGATCTCGATGAGACCTGATTCACCAGTTTGTATCGGTTTCAACGGGTCCTGTCTGGTTCATTTTCAGATGGCTTTAATTGGTTATTCGTACAGGTGGCGACACCAGTTCCCGGTTGAACACGTTGGTCTGGTCCGGTCCGGTTTTCAAAACTATATGTAACATCAACTTTTTAGCTTGTATGAAGTTTTGTGTGATTAATTTGTATAATGTGTATAATAACATGTACTTTATATTTTCAGGTGTTTTAAAAATAACATTAATTATTGTCTTTAATTATTTTATATTTTGGATTATGTTGTAGCTTTTTTAAATTGTACGTTATTACATTTTTATTGTACTTTTTAGTAAGTGGTGTTTTAATTGGTTGTTTTTAATTTAGTAGATGTGCTTTTAATTGGTTGTACAATGTGAATAAATTATTGTGCTTTTAAGTAATGAGGTGTTTTAATAAGAGTAATAATTATACCATGTATTTTTCTCTCATTTGACCAATTTCAACTATTCAACTTTTTACCTTTGACTGTTTTTCTATTATATGTAGTATAGATTTAACATGCCTATCATAAAATGAGTTCTTCCGTCCTTATTTATAACCACCTCTTACAAAACTACTTTCCATCTAAAGGCGATGTGGGATGCCCAATAGTCACAACCCAAATTGATCATAAGGCTGAACACAACGGTCGGTCGCCATGTTCGGTCGACCTTTGGTCGTGCTTGGTCACTCCATTGTGGAGACTTGGTCGAGCTCGGTCGTCGCACGAAGAAAACTACAACTTGGTCATTCGCTCGACCGAGTGTGTAACAAAAAAAAAATACCTTTTAATACAAACAAACTTTCCTTTCTCTCTCTTTATTTTAATTTTTATTTTAATTCGTTTAAAAAAAATATGTGTGTGTGTTTTGAGATTTGGAGGTAAACTTGATGAAGAAAAAGGCTAAAGTCAATGTTTTTATTTTATTTTTATAAATAATTAATTTACAGTTTAAACCCTAAAAGTTTAATTATATTGTCATTTTTACTCTATAGTTTTAACTTTATTACATTTTAGCATAGAGAATGTATAAAAATTAATTTATATGTAATACTTAGTTTTATTTAAATTATATAATTTATATGTAATAATTTAAAAAAAAAATCATAAAAAAAATAACTCGGTCGTCACAGTGACAATTTGGTCGTCTGCAAATTGCTGGAGAGAGAAAGCTAATGTTGGCACGCAAAACCTAGGTCGCCTCAGGTCGCCATTTTGTGGTATACTAGTGTATTTGAGTTTATGTTAACCATTAAGATTATATGTTTAGATAAACATTAAGAGGTATTTGTCTAAGCTTATATGATGGACTTATAAACTTATTAGCTTATATGTGTCAAATAAGCTTAAATTAAGTGTTTGGCTAAGCTTAAATGAATGGGCTTATGAGCTTATATAAAGGGTTTTTGATAAGCTCTAAAAGTGTGACTTTTTTAAGTGGGGTTGAGCTTATATAACATGTTGCATTATAAATTATAATCAACTTATCAAACATAAGCTAATCTAAACATTTAATTTGGGTTTATGAACTTATGATATATAAGCCATAAACTGTTTATATAACATAAGAATAAGCCCAACTCATAAGTTTTAGCCGAACACCCTCTAATTAATGTATGTTATGCTTGCGTTAGTTTTATTTCTCATAGTTTTATAATTGCTTTTTAAGTGACTTTAAATAAATGTGACATTTAATAACATAAGTTAATGATATAAGTCGATAGCTCTTCTTTTATGAGTTATAAAATTATACTACATTATAAATACGAAGTACAAAAAGCTATAGAAAAATGCTATGAAGTATAATAAGCAAAACTATTTTTATAAGATTTTATGTTTCTTATAAGTGGGTCGATTTCATTTTTTACACATATGTAAATTTCTCAATTATCTGCTAGGCGATTCGGTTCTTGAGACTGGTAGATCCAACATGTCGGAAGCGTTGAACCACTGATCCGATAGGACGGCTAGTCTGATGCCCGGACCGACTATTTTTTTTTGAACAACGGATTTCATTAAAACACTAGCAAGAAGCTAGAAACAAACAATTACAAAAAAATAAGCGAATGATTCTTTAACCAATCTACCCAACTAAATTTTGACTTACATCTAGACCTACTACACCAAGTGAAAGAACGAGCCACAATATCATCAAACATACGAGTTTTTGTATGAGAATTTGACCCAAAAATAGATTTGTTGCAAAAATTTCATATTGAGCACCAGGTAATGTAGAAAACTCCTTCCAAGAGCATCTTAAGCTTTCCCGGGAGACGAAGATTTGTAAACCAAGACCACCACTCTTCATACGTAGATATCACCAACATGCTAAAATCCCACCAGCGCGCTATTTAAACCATAGTTACTGTATTTTGTAATTTGTTTTCTTCTTAGTAGTCAACTAGTTTATTTATTTATAACAGAATCAGCATTCACATGTTAAATGTATTTTCAAGAACATAGTGATTACTATATAAGAGTGTCCCTTTCTGACAAGTTGTGTTTGTGCTCATTAAGAACTCTTGTACTATATCATAAGCTGTAATAAGCCACTTAAGCTCCATACTTTGTGCAAAAGTTGCAAGAAACTTGCTCACAATGGATTTTACTGAAAACCCTTCCATGTTCATGTAAGTTCCAAGCATCGTGAAGCTTGTGTTACTTTAGCACATTTTGTAATTTATGGTGTGTTAATGTTATGATAACTTTATATATAAAAGGAAAATGATTGGGAGCCCTAACATATGTGCTTAAATTTAGGCAAGAATGATGCCACACAAATTTAGACATATCTTTAAGCACATCTTTACGCCTTTTAATCATAGCTCTATATAAAATTGTAAGCTTGTCAAATAATATAAAAACCAACAAGCCAAATATATGCTTGCAAACTTAACTTATAAGCATGCATGCACAAATGTTGGCCATTGGCTTTTAAAGGAATTCAACATGCCTATCTATAATTGAATCATTCCCTCCTTATTTAAAACCACCTCCCACGAAGCTACTTTCACTCACAAGGCATGTGGGATGCTTAAAAGTCGAAACCCAATTAATTTTAGTACATTAAAAATAAAAAATCTTAATCCTTGACGATGAGGCAAATTATATACACGTAATACACACACTTTACCAACCAAACAAAAACACTGAAGCTAGCACCCATATAAATACTACGTCCCTATAAATATAATTTTTGACTTTTTCAAATTCTTTTTATTACAACTTTGACTTTAATTATTTTTTTTCGTGTTATATAATATATGATACAAAATATATAAATGGATTTGTATTTTAAATGCATCATTTGTATATTTTTCATCAAGTATAATATAACATGAAAAAAAATAATTAAGGTCAAAGTCGGAAAACAAAGACTTTGAAAAAGTCAAAATGGACTTATAATTTGGGACGGAAGGAGTAATACTCATGTATCCGTTTTATTCAAGTCAACTACAATATTTCCCACATCATCATAATAATGGAGATGTATGAACATAATCAATTCTCAAATTCTTTCGTTTGAGGAGTGGTTGTCTTGGTTATATAATCATATTAAAAGCAGGCTAAGATTGTTTCGGAAGGAGTTTTTTATGTCATGTGGTGGCAGATTTGTAAATCCAATTTCAGTTGGGTAAATTGGATGCAAAATCCTATGATTGCTATTTTGTAATGTGTTTTCCTTCTAGTTTCTTGCTAGAAGTGTTTCCATAATATTCGCCGTTAAAAAAAAAAGAACGAGTGTTCATACCTCCTAACACCATTTGTGTCATATGCATGGACGATCTTTACGACAGTAACAAGTTCACACAACTACCATGTCACCACTACTTCCACCGTATGTATTCAACAATGGCTTGCGTATAAGATAAACTGCCCAACGTGTTGCCATGCTATTGACAAAACCATACGTAGCAAATCGACGTACAACGTCAGGGAATGCACATGTAACGACTTACGTATATTATCACACACCAAGTTTTTTGTGGGTATACCCGCATTTTATAATTAATTGTGGGTTAATGTTTTGATAGATTTATACATAAAACTGAAAGCTTGTCAAATGATA
Organism: Chrysanthemum makinoi; assembly: GCA_910596185.1. Classification (NCBI taxonomy): domain Eukaryota; kingdom Viridiplantae; phylum Streptophyta; class Magnoliopsida; order Asterales; family Asteraceae; genus Chrysanthemum; species Chrysanthemum makinoi. The sequence goes on along the minus strand of OU343217.1, from coordinate 294,768,265 downwards.
TAAAAACCAATAACCAACGTCAATGCTTGCAAACTTATAAAACTCAAGTTATAAGCTTGCAAACACAAATGTTGGATTATGGCTTTTAAAGGAATTTAACATGCGTGCTTCTAAATGAATACTTCCCTCCTTATTTATAACCACCTCCCACAAGCTACTTTTCTTCACAATACGATGTGGGTTGCTCAAAAGTCAAAACCCATTTGATTTTAAGCAATTTGTAGCACATTGGTGAATTTGAATTTATCTTAACCATTGAGTACATGTTTAGATAAACGGTAATTAAAGTATGTTATGATGTTAACCATTGACTTTTTGCCATGAAAGGTACTCAATCCGCACCCATGAGGTTTAAGTTAGACATATGTATGCGTGACTAATGCATATTATGTAAGTTAACGTTGGTTGTGTGTTTACGAGCCGATAGTGTTACTCGAAGCTCTTTTTTCAAAATTGAGTGATCATGTATAAAGAATGGATGGATCTTGTACTTCACGAGTTGATTATCGAATGGTTGAAAACTTGGAGTTATGAGTTATTTTGGTCGTGGAGAGGTGTTGAAGGCGCGACTGTTGATATTCAGTCCCTTCCCCACCCCGAACTCACACCCGCAAACACCAATCAAAACAGCCAAGACTGGTGTTAATTGGTTTGCATATAAATAAGGGAAAACTGAATACACTTTAAAACAGATGGAGACTACTCAATTTATACTAAATAAACAACTGACTACTAACTAGAATCTGACCCACGTAAAGCACGTGGAGAATTGCTTGGTCTTCCATATTACTCGGTCAATGCAACCACCCAGTCTCTTCTCAATGGATCAAACTATCCACCGACGCGGTCCATGACCTCAGCCCATCAAGATTATACCCAACGGCGGCTTCATGGGTTTTTTTTTTCATGTTCGTGTGGCAACGTGTGGTCGTGGTAGCTTAACGTGTGTTTAATTTTGCAGGTATTGGTGAGAATTGATTAATATGAAGTTTTATGTTTACTGTTGGTATCTTGTCATAGGTTTGCGGTCAAGTCAATTACAACATAATAATCGTTTGGTGTTAACCATGTTGTTAACTTTGTTTGTGTGAGACAAAATGAATAAAACAGTAAAGGTTTATCAATAATAAAAAGACTTATGTTTGACTTCTCCTATTACAATATTTATACTTTGTGAAACGACATGTATGTTGACACAAGAACCATTGTGTCGTTTCACAATATCTAGTAACTGTCAAATAACTGCCAAACTATAAATTGTCAAATAACTAACTTCTATAAGGCCTGTTTGGGTTAACAGATCGACCCAAACATTACATGCCTTATATTGACCCACTATGACCCATACTAAATTAAACATACGAAATTAGTAATTGTCTTTAAAACATAAACATTAAAGCATTAAAACAGGATCACATTCTCCCTCCTAATGCTTGAATGCTACTTCCATGATCTTCTTGATTCCATCTTCAAGTGATGATGATAAAATCATCACTGCTGCTAGCACTTTCTTCATTTGTTGTTCCAAACTTGCTTCCAATGCTGTTATCTTCCATGTGCACATCATCCTTCACAGTTTCTCTTGGAGATCCTTCCTGCATTTCTTGGTCATTAACCTGTGCATCAACCTGCATATCAATCCCTGGCTCATTTGCAGTATCTCTGCCATTTCCTGCCATAGCTTCTGGTTTTCCTTGCACCCTTTTTGACTCTTCATAATATACCTTGATCATCCCAATGTATTCTCTATACATTTCCTTAACTGTGTCTTGATTCTCATATGCTAAACCAAGTATTTTTGCCACTTGGTGCTAGTTTCCATTGAGTGATACATCCATGTAACCACCCAGTGCATCAACAAATTTGTACAAAGCCAACAATTCAATGTTGATTGCCCCTACAGTTGGAGGAAATTCACCTAAAACTTGTTGTCCTAAAAACTCTAGATAGAACCATTTGATCATCTCCATGAATTTTCTTTTCAACACATCCTAGTTTCCATAGACAAGTTTATCTATATTAATTAAATCTAGGAATGCTATAAACCTTTTGAAAGTGTTTACCTTCATGAGATACAGAGTTCCATTCATGCTTATATATTCATTGTCCATATAATCATGCTCTTCTTCCTTCTCCATTCTTAGTTCTTCTATATCTTTGATCAATGAGCAATCATCCCCTGGGTCCAAAGTTCTGTAATAGTCATCCAAATGCCTATTGTGACTCTCAATTATGCTATGTTCACTTTCTTCTTCAATGATGTTATGCCCCTCAACTGCACCTTCATACATGTAATCAAACATGTATTTAACACTGCATCTGTTGCCATCATAACTCACCAAGTACCCTTGCTCTTCTAATTGATCCAAACTAAGAATGTTCAATGTAATTTCTGGAGTGTAAATTACATTTGGTATCATCAATTTTCCCTCTTTTGTCTCTACAATCACTTCTCCTATGCCATACGAGACAATGAATTTTTTCTCTCTTTCTTCTGTCCCTTCAACCTTGAACCTCTGTACCATTCTTTTGAACAAGTGTTTCATAGGACTCATATGCCTTTTGTATGTTGTGCTAACATACCATATTCCATCCCAATTCCCTACGTCAGAACCTTCAACCATAAAGTCTGTTGATACATGCACTGTTTCTGGTTCATATTTGAATGTTTCATGAGTTTGTGAAGCCTTGGCTGATGCAGTATCCATTGCACTTGATTGCATCTTTCCTGTGTTGGTTTTCTTTCCTTTATTTGTACATCTCCAAAAAACGTGGCCCCTCTCCTTACATATATAGCAACGCCCCCTTTTGTCCCTCTTGGATAGGATACTTGGTTCCCCTATTTGTTTGTAACTGCAGCCTGCAGGGGGTTTTAGTTTTGAGGAATTATAGGACACCACTTCTTCCATTTTCTTTTTTAATAGACGTTTACCCTCAGGTGATATGTATTTTTTGTGTCTAGGCCATTTTGGAGTGTTTGGGTTTGTTTGGGAGGTTTCTCCTTGTAAGTAGGATCTATTTGGGACATGATGTATGTTCCTGTGTAATTGACTTCTCCTAGGATCAGAACATGCGCTCTAATACCATTGTTGGTATCTTGTCACAGGTTTGTGGTCAAGCCAATTACAACATAATAATCGTTTGGTGTTAACCATGTTGTTAACTTTGTTTGTGTGAGACAAAATGAATAAAACAGTAAAGGTTTATCAATAATAAAAAGACTTATGTTTGACTTCTCCTATTACAGTATTTATACTTTGTGAAACGACATGTATGTTGACACAAGAACCATTGTGTCGTTTCACAATATCTAGTAACTGTCAAATAACTGCCAAACTATAAACTGTCAAATAACTAACTTCTATAAGGCCTGTTTGGGTTAACAGATCGACCCAAACATTACATGCCTTATATTGACCCACTATGACCCATACTAAATTAAACATACGAAATTAGTAATTGTCTTTAAAACATAAACATTAAAGCATTAAAACAGGATCACATTTACATGTATGTGTTTTATTTATGATGTTCAAGATAGTGATTTGTTTATGTTTTGAACAAACGATTGGATTGATGCTGATACATGATCATAAATGAGCATATATGGCTGTTTAATATTCTACGTTGCTTCATATCTACTAATCTTGGCACTGTTTAGATGTCATAAATGTTGTTACAAAGATTATTAACATCAAAGATCGCTAATTTGAATTTAGAGGAGATTGGCTGGTTGGGACAGAATGGGAAGCCTGGTTGGTCGATCTCGTACACCCACAATCCTTAAAATTCTTCATCAACTTCTTCATTCTATTCCTCTAGAGACTCGAGTATTGGATCAATACCTCCAGAGCCACCTCTCAAAGTCCGTAACGGCTCATTGTCATCGTAAGTTTTCGATTTTATAACTTTTGATTCGATTTTGGAGTTGTAGAATCAGAATATGAATCTTTGGAAAGTTTGTTAAGCTGGAGGTTGTTTTGGTTATGGTTGATAGTAAGGAACAAAGCGTCTCTCCAGTCGGTTGTTAAGTTTAAGCTGTATTTTCAAAGTAATTCATTTTTTTTTATCATTTACATCGACTTTAAGTTGCAAAAGTATTTTTCAACTAGATTTACATGAACTCTTTGAGTTCAATCCAACTTATGAAATCCGTTAGTATCTTTTTGAATGGCAGAATGACAATTTGCATGTGTTGCTTGATAAGTGTTTTTAAGAGAGGAATTGGCCGGTCCGGACGGAATGGGAAGCCGAGTTGGTCACCCAAAATATTCTTTCATGTGGCTTCCGAGCAGGAACGAGACATCAGGCGGGGGAAATCTTAGTGGACGACTGATTGAGTGAAGTATAAAATCCGTCATAAAAGACTTGAACATTCTCAAATTTTTAAAGTAAAAGATTCGTAATTAACAAGAAAATTACTTTAAAAAGAAAAAGGTTAGTAGAATTTTTTGCATTTAAGTAATTTGAATAAGTAGCGTTTATATGATAAATGTTTCGTCTATCATGGTCACAATTGCATATTTTAGGTCTATCCAAAGTTTAAAATGACACTTTTAAGTCCATATTTTAGGTCGTGTAGGTTATGCGTTAAAAATACTCTTAAATATAATGATTACAAATACTCGATGACTTAAAATAAATAACAAACAAAATGAAATAACAATGACAATACAACTTGAACTTCATAACCGACTACCCAAAAAACTTGGATGGCTTGGTTTAGTTGTCCTAAAACTCACTTTTTCACATATATATACAGTGAGGTGATTTGCATTCTTCACTATACAAAAAAAAGTAAAGCAATATGAGTTTGGTAAATCAATACATACTTTGATGAGGTAACTAAAGCCATGTTTCCGGTATTTGTAATTTTAGACATCGAGTTTGCTTCGACCTACGACCATCAACGAGAGTCACTATAGATGGCTAGATAACATCATTGTGTCGCTTAGATTTATAATAGAAGTAAACATTCTCGTACTCAATGCATTGATTGGATATCAGATCCACTCGGCGTTTAATATTGTGAGCTTGTCAAATATGATAAAAGCAATGGTCAAAATTTAAGGTATGTTAAGGTTTAGATAACTTTATATATAAAATTGTAAGCTTGTCAAATAACATAAAAACCAATTATCAAATCCCACACTTGCAAACTTATAAAACACAAGCTTGCAAGCTAGAATTTGTTAAATGACTTTCAAAAAAAGCTTAATATTCCTACCTTGATTGAATCCATCCCTCCTTATTTATAACCACTAGCCAAAAAGTTATTTTCCCACACAAAGCTATGTGGGATGCCAAAACTCAAAACCCAATTGATTTTGAGCATTTTGTTATACACTGCTGGTGAATTTGAATTTGTCTTAACCATCACGAGTTCATGGTTAAGTAAACACTAACGTATGTTATGATGTTTTAAGTGCACTAGTTTTATGATGTTATATTGGCTGTTATGCAACGAAAGGAGCTCAATCCGCACCCATGAGGTGCCATGAGGTGTAAGTAAACATATTTGCGTGTCTAATGCATATTATCAGAGGTCGCGTTGGTTGTGGGTTTACAAGCTGATAGAAGTACTCAAAGCTCTTTTTTCTAAAAGTGAGTGATCATGTATAAAGAATGGATGGTGCTTGTACTTCACGACTTGATTATCGAATGGTTGAAAACTTGGAGTTATGAGTTATGTTGGTCGTGGGGAGGTGTTGAAGGTGCGGTTTCGTGGGTTTTCTTTTCAAGGTTTGTGTGGGAACGGGTGGTTGTGGTAGATAAGGTAAGGTATGTTTAAGTTTGCATGTGCTGGTGAGAATTGATTAATATGAAGATTTATTTTTATATGTATGTGTGATTATTTATGATGTTCAATTTAGTGATTTGTTTATGTTTTAGACTAATGATGGGATTGATGCTGATACATGATGATAAATGAGCAAAAATGACTATTTTGTTGCTTCATAGCTACTCATTTTTGTCTTGTGTAGCTGACATAACTAACATTAGAGACCGCTAATTTGCATTGAGAAGAGATTGGTTGGTTGGGACGGAATGGGAAGTCGGGTTGATCTTGTACACCCACAATCCTTTTCGCAACTGGTTTACGAGCAAGAACAAGACGTCGAGCTTGAAATTTTAAATAGACTGGCTAAGTGGAGAGACATGGCGTCGTTAAAGACTTGAACATCCTCAAAATATTAAAGTGAAAAACATATAGTGTAAAGAACAGATTAGAACCTTATTATAAAGATTGGAAATTGACAAGAAATATATATAAGAAAAAAGGTGTGCAGCTACTTTTTTGCATTCAAGTAATTTGGATAGGTGGTGTTTATTTATTATAGATGATTTTTTTAAACGGCAATTTCTTTCAGTGTTTTTATTATAAATGAATTTGACCGAGTAAACTACATAAATCATCTCTCATGCAAAATTGCATATGTTTCATCTAGGCAAAGTTTTAAAATTGGCATTTATAAGTCCTTATTTTAGGTCTTCGTGAAATGACTAGACACACATAGAGGTGTATATTGACCGGTTTTGACCAAAATCGAACCGGGAAATGAGATTCTCTTCCTTTCCACCAAGCCAAAATATCAAAAATTTTGAGTTCTTCGGGTCCCAAAGTGTTTATCCAATCGGTTCGAATATATCTCCCAAATTCATTAGTCAATGATTGGTAACTCCTAGTCCGTTTAGTGCTTTCTTGTCTTAAACTATAAAACAAGTCCATTTGCGGATCCATGGTAGTATTTGTAGAAAACGATGAAGAAGCCGAACTTGTTGAAACATTTGTTGCACCATATTTATTATAATAAACATCAAATAAAAATTTAAAACATTGGTTGAAATAATTTTTTGCATTTGTTGCAAAGAAAACGTTTTCTTGAAGAAATCCAAATCCGTAGTAATCTTCTCGAGCTGGAAAAAAACAGTAAGAAAAAAACCTACCCGAACCGGTTCTAACGGCTAGAATGGGGAAGCGTTGAGACCCGGCTGTTTTAGGCCAAACCGAACCGCTTTTGGTCAAAACCGGTGTTGACCGGTTTCGGTTTCAGGTTTTAGGCCAAACCGAACCGCTTTTACGCATTACAAAAGAACACAATCATATTGAATTAACCATACCAATCAACCGTATCTCCATTGTATCGAAAAAGAATTATAAAAATCTTTCATCATGTTCGTTATCCTAGCTAACATCAAGTCCTGTAAGTTAGGCGTCGAAAATACCGACAAATAAAGACACAAAAGTCAAAAAGAGAGCCAAACTGAGGTCTCAGTCCTTGTTTATCCCCCTTTAAAGTCAACCATATAGAGTCAGATTTCATAATTTAGATTGAGATTATTACTACAATTAACAAGAAAAATATAGACTTACAAGTGAAGGTTTGTAGAGACTTTTTTAGCCTTTACGATATTTGAAAAAAGTTGACGCGATGAAGATACTAAAACTGTCTTCATGAATTTGATGTTGTAAATTGTCTCTCATGGTCAAAGTTTATGTTTGAAATGGTAAGCTTGTTAAATAAAATAGAAACCATGGCCAAAATCCAAAAAAGCAAGCTTATAAAAATCAAATCATAAGCGTGCCTATTAAACTTCAAAACTGTATTTGCAATTCCTTTACCCTTTCCAATATCTGGTTGACCAACAACTGACTTGACAGGCTCACCAATCTTCAAACTTCCCAAGGGTTTAGGTGCATAAGGTTTAATTGTAGCAGGAATGGGTGCAATGATAGGTTCAGGGATTGGTAAAGATTGCTTTTGGTTTAGCACTTGATTGGCAACCTCCTTTTCACTTTTTTGTCTTTGGTGGTGATGTAACAGTTGGTTGTGATTGTATTAGCGAAGGGTTGTGATAGCAATGGGAATATCTCAATGCAGTTGTTATAATTACCTTAGAGGTGGTTCCAAAGAAGGGCTTCTTCTTTAGAAGCAAAGGATGCAGAACATACGCAGCGTGGTTGTCGCCGCACCATCAGCCTTCTTTTTGCACAAGTAGCTTTCAAAGCATTATTTATCGCTGCAGCTTTTCCTTGCATGTCAGTCACCAGATAACCTTCCCGATTAGCACGACTATCCGAGTCCAAAACCACATCGAAATTCACATCCTCCCCTGAATCAATGCTTTTACTCCTCCCCTGTTTGGATTCATCCTCCAACCTCTGATCCTTTGAGGAGCTAGCCTTCTTTCCCATCCTTTTGACTCTTCTATATGCAAAGAATCCTCGGTCCCTCATTCTCTCCAAAACATTCACCGTGCTTCAACCTTTTAATAGTTCCAAAGCTAGAGAGGTTGTCAATTGGCAAGACTGGACATTTTAGACTCCATGTTGCTACATTTATCCGTCAATTCCTTTAAAAGTTCCATTTTATCCTCACAACTTTGACATGTGTTAACTGGTCCGAGAGGTGTACACCGAATTGTGATTATGCACAAAAGTATCATTACCCGTCAATTCAAGTTGAGTTTCACGTGTTTCCTCATCACTCGATCAGGTGACCTGCTCCAAGAGGTGAATCTAGGATGTGAGCCAGTGGCATCCGACCCAGGCTCCGTATCCATGGACCCCAAGTTAGCCAGTTGCTCGGGATTCCTCCACTGTGTTGAGCTCGAGCGAACTCTCCACATTAGGAGTTGCCAGTGGTTGGGTCTAACTTAGGTTTCCACTTACTGGGTCACGCCATCAAAACAATAGTTACACCCTCATGTCTTTCACCCCTTCCACTCATGTCACCTACCACACCTGTTACACCCTTATGTCCTTCACCACTACAACCAAATTCTCAGATGTTGAAGGTAAGGGTTTGGAATTGGTTTTGAAGTGGTGGCAGGGGTTCATCGATGGATAGAATGGGTTGTGGATTTTTCCTCTATAAGTTGTGCATTTAGCATGTGAGGAAACAAAGGTGTTATGGTTCCTAAAATTTCGACTTTTTCCTCATATGGGCAAACACCCTAGGAAGCATATGTAAAACGTCGTATTTTTTAGTATGGGGAATGGGTTCTGTTATTTGACTTTCTGCTATCAATTGAACAAACCTAGGATAGAGGTAGTATTTGCCCTGTTCTTTAATGTTCTTTTGAAAACCCTCATAAATCATTCGAGACCGACTAAAAACCCTTTCTTGAGATAAAAGATGACAGCAGCTGCAATCTTTGAGGGAAACTCATCAAATCCAGTTGTTTTATTGCTTACACACTTGAGCAAGGTATGGATTAAAACTTCCATTGCGGAGAAAACATACCTTTGTGAAACTTTATACGATCCCCTTTTCTCTCATAACCCATTCTTTCTAAACCTTCAAATATTTCAACATCGCACGATTAACAACTCCTTCCCCCAAGCTTCAAAACATCTCTAATCACCTCCTCTCTGATCAATCTATGTTTCATCAACAACTCTAATAACCTCTTTTCCACCTCTTTCTTGAATTTCAGATTCCTCCAAAACCGTGTATATAAGCTTTAACAATGACGGGTTCTACAGTTAATGCATAGTGTATGGGACTGTGTTTGATGAAATCAATCATCTCATGAAAACCTTCAGAATGGTCGTTCTTGACTAGGTATGCGACTAAGTTGTTGGTTTTGGAATATTTAGGTGCCATTGTACGTTGAAAGTGAATTTGATATGGGATTTGTGAAAATTATACTTGGGAGCGGTTAGGGTTTCTGCTCACGCCAATTGGGAGTGTTTAAAAGATCAATTATTTGATCGGCAAAGGAATTGGGGAATAAGTACTGCGTACAAGCAAAATGTTTCACAAAAGCCCCTGTTGTTTCAATATTCACCACAACTGACTAGCAAAGCGTATTTACTAATATCGGTGGATAGCGCAAACAAAGCAGTGGCAACATCACTAACACTCCCATCCTTTGACCAAGGCTACTACCGCAGTCGTTGTTAATCAATGATGATGCATAGATTTGAAGGATTTCTTTAATTCCACCTTTTATGGGAATACGTAAACTTTATAATTAATGGACATAAACAATTCAAGTACATGACACCGGGCAAAGACCATCATTTTAGTACGCTTTTCCTCATTATTAAAGTTTGTCCTACTTTGTGCATCCCGATTTGGGTTATTTCAAAATAACCATGCAATATCAAGAAACCACGTGCAACTCAGACAAATACTTGGAGTTCATGACATAAATTGTTAGTTATATTACTATATAATTGTATATTGTTACAGAAAAATATAAAGTAAATGTACACCTAATAATACCATTTGAATGTTAACAACAAGGGTAAATAATATTTTTCCTAAGGCATACACATCATAATGTTATGGACCACGTGGCATACCTTACTAAAACATTTGTTTGAATTGCAAATAAACAACAGCTAACTAGTTTAGTTGCCCCCAAATGGTTTAGTTGCCCAAAAATTGTTATCTTTGGGCTACGAAGCATATGAGTACTACAGAAGCTTCATTAATTGCATTTGGCTTAATGTGCATTTCTAATTACTTGACAAGACGCAACTATTGACCAGTTGACTATCCACATTTACTTATATTGACTTTAATTGAAAATAAAATCCATGTCACCCCACACACCCCATTTTTCTTATATAAACGGACACCATCTAATATATTTTAAAACTACTTTTGTGAAGTGACACACACTACCCACAACAACATTTACTACAACAGAAATGGATAACTATATTTACGACATGGCTAACACCGCTTTGGCGTGACAATGGACGTGATCTAAAGTTCATTAGTGACATGCATGCAACGGTGATGGAGGTAACTTGTCGATGCAGCAGGGTGAGCAGACAAGCAGTTGGAGTGTTTTGTTGGGTCCATCGTTGCCGCTTGTATGGAAATGCCGTGGTGGAATCCGTGATGAGGAGCTAGAGAAAACAGACGTACTGATGAGGCTCACCATCGAGACGCAGCTGCAAGTTCTCAAGAAAAGCTCCTTTCCGCCATGATGCAAAAAATATTAAACCTATACTCCTAGCTTGTTATGTGCTCTCTCTCAAGTTCTGTCATAATAATCTTTTTTTGTTTTGGACTCATCATCAATGTTGTTGCTTCGTTACTATCTTTTTTTATCGCTTAATGTAATGAAATGAAATGTATTATTTTAATTGTGAAGCAATTGTCAAATGGTCGAATTTATACGTATCACGCATAACAAACATATAATACTTTTGGACAAATATTCAGTAAACAACACTATATATATACTGATTATTTTTAATCCTTCTTGAATAAACAATCGTAGTTTATGTATAACTTACTTATTTCGAGTATACAATATTAACATTTTGACAACCCTCCAACAAGATCAACCCTCGATGTATTTTAACAATCTCGGTTATTGACAGCCAAGCTACCAGCCTTCTAGAATAAGAAAATGTTTTTGATAAGACAGAATACGTCCGAACGACTATAAGATTACATGTAGTGAAGGGTGTATTTTTGGTGATTGTGGTATGTGGGTTTGTATATTTTTATGTCGATTGGCACATTGTCAATGGTTGCAAGTTGATGATCCTCGCGACGCGCTAGCTTATCGCGAGAACATGATTCGGATTTTTTATAGAGTTAGATTTTATCCTTTGTGTCAACAGTTTTTAACTTATCTCCAAAAGACTTTCGTGTTTTATCATGCACTATAGGTTTTCAATATACGATATTCTATCAAATACATTTTGCAATCAAACATATATCATGCCTCATCCATTGGCATATTCATTCACACATTAACACCAACATTATTACACAAATACGCTTAGACATAAAAACGCTTAACAAAATAAAATAACATTTACCCCATTACTATTTCCGTATCAAAATCAATGGATCATAAGTCTCATATAATATATAAGTACATTGTTAATAGTAAAATAATACTACCTTTGCTAATATATAACAATTGTTCATCAAGATCACATTTAGTTTGTACACTAGTCAGGATGCCTTTCTCCAAACAATCTCTTTCATCAAAAAATGCTTCTAAGCCTTCACTTGCCTTATTTGATCTCAAACTAAGGTATGAATACCATCACCCTTCCTAAATATGTTTATATGTTACCCGTGGTTCTCAACTTGCCTTGAGTATATTTTTACCATACTTGCTATTCTTTTTATGTACATTTAATATACTTTTATTACGGACGCGTGGTCCGTAGAGTCAGCAGTATCCTGCTTTTGAGATTCACTACGATGGTACCTTCATTCGGTTTCCCAATTTAAGTTATGAAGTCAACCCTTCGCTAAGGTTTAGTAACTCCTCAAGGATGAACTTTAAGAAAATGCTTGACTTGTTGGCCTACAAGCTTGAGTGTGAGATACGGGCTTTATATTTTTGCACACCAAGATTTGTTCATTCAACCGGGTTTGACAATTGTTGAATGTGATAATGATGTTAAAAGGATGTATGAACTTGCCGAGGAATATGGATTAATCGGCTTGTACATTTCACATAAACCTGTTAACTTAGCATGTTTCTATTATCCTAACCTAACTTTTAATCTTCTTGATAAGGAAACGCATGCAAAGCTTGTGATACATGATAAACTTGTGCAACTTGATACATCTAAGTCTTACTCTGATATTATTGCATGGGAAGAGGAAGAAGTATGCCACCTCCCCTAAGAACCCCTCCTTCCCAACCTAGACGTAAAGGAATTGAATTCCAAGGAAAGAATCTTTTCATGGATGTTTTGCATAGCGAAAGTGTTGATGACGCCATTGAGTTCAAGGACGATGAATGGTACTACGGGGATTATGGGTTGTGTAGCAATGGATGGGTGGTCTACTTCCCACCATATAAACGGGTGCAACGGGTTATCGAATACGATGATGCCACTTTAAAGAATGTACCGACAAATTCTCTTCCAAATGAGGTTTTGTTGGATGCAGATCTTCTTCCGCTCCACGCCAAGTAGGGAGCTATGTCAAGCCTGTGTATGGACATAAGGTTTCGAGGAAACCGCCTCGCAAGGAGGCTATGCTTTGAAACACCAAGAACGGGTTTACGGAAGATCAAGATGTTGAGGCATTTGAAGGATCTAACAAGAGATCGGCCGAGGATGTTCTCGGATTAAAACCAACTTGGTATTTAAGGAATGGAAGGTTGGAGTGTAGGTATTGTTATGCAACATGCTAATTGTGTTGTTAAACGATTACATGCACTTGTGTTAACATTACTTTAAAGTCGAAAAAGATAGTCTAGTCTAGGCGTTTGTAAGGCAACGCCTATGCATTCGCCACGTGCATTGTAACTATCACCGGTATAGTGCTCTATCCGCACTTGTTTGTGTTTACCCACTTTGACTTTAAAGAAAGGCACCCAAAAATGTATTTGACAGCTTTTACAACTTGATTACACATTTTTTCATATTGTTTATCAACTGCGGTGCATTTACCCACTATTTACTAACAACATGTTTATGTTAGTTGGTCTTCAAAGACTAGCAAGACTAACGCGTAATAGCTTTTAAGTATTCATTCACATGCCTAATATAATGGTCATATGTTTTGCATTATATATTGCATCACCATGACTACCTTTATAAACAAAGAGCACCAACCAACGAGCAGCAAAGCAAACATTATCATCAATTTGTGCTATTCGCAACACTCGGATCATATTCAATTAACCCTTTGTATACTTACGTAAACAACTATAACAAATCACACAATTCGGGAAACTACTTTAAGATTGTTTCTACTTTATGAAATGCAACATTGTATAGTCTTGATTATGTATTCAAAAGATCTACACATGAATCTGCTACCTAGGGTATCCATCTTATGTGATCTATGTTTTGGTTACATTATGTAAAGGTAATTTGTACCGTGATATATTTTGTCCTGTTACAATTTAACACTAACATAAAAACTTGTAAAATTACATATATAATTAAACGCTTATATCTATTCCATTACATTACTTGCCTATTAACATACCAAGTCCAACACAAGTAACCGACAAAGATCCTAACATAATGAAAAACAACCTATCATACGCCTTCAACTTTGACTTTGCATCACCAACTCTTTGTCCAAGATTGAGTTGTCCAAAGCAAGAGTATCAACCAAGTGTTCAATATCCACCGACTTCTTCGATCTTTTCTCCTTTACAAAGAACCCATACACCAGATCTTTATAGTATTCGCTAGGCGCATCATCATCCAAAAACTCGATACACATCACAAATAGAGCATTTTATTTAAACGCCTGTGGTTTGACCTTGTTGTTGACGCCTTGATCGTAGACGAAGATCAGATTCAAAAGTATTCAAGTTTGCCACCAATTAGTCGGGTTGTAATAAGTTCGAACTCATGATAAAATGTGTTTTTAATTAACAAGTTTGTGGAAATGTAGGAAAATGTTGACCGACAAATTAGGTGGTGGGGAGTTTATAAAAGTTGCAAAAGTACCTTTAGGATTTTATAACTATATCGCTTATTCCCAAACAAAACTTTATAAAGGCATATATTCAAATTTTATATTTGTTGTAAAAGTAGAGGGACCTACCATGACAAACACTTAAACTTTTTTACCCCACACATCATTTATCCTTATGGTCCCACCATCAACATTCTCGCTTTATTATACCTTAGGTCACTTTCATTGAAAAATAATCGTGTCTTTTTCATCTTATTTTAGGAAAAACTCCGCGTTTGTTGTACTATCCAATATGTACTTTGTTACCTTATTCGTTCATATTGGTTGATATATTTATGTATTTGTTACCTTATTCATTCATATTGGTTGATATATATATATATATATATATATATATATATATATGAATATAAATAATCAGTACGTGCATATATATTATATTCTATTATTAAATTATTATTTAATTCAAAGTTATTGAATTTGTTATTAGGGTTTATGTTTTATAGGTATGGTCAATATACCCCTTTAAGTCTAGTAGTTCCTTCTAATTGTTATTAGTATTTATGTTTTATAGGACATGGCGGAAACCAAAGAAGTCATATTTAAAGTTCACCACAGCGGGAAGTTTCAATTTCACCAATTCGCTATGTAGGTGGTCGCCTTTGCCGATGTATGGTGTTTAGCTCCAGCAGGAGTGCATTTACAAGGGTGCTTGATCATGTTTTCGATCATTTTGGGAATGAGCTTTATTTTATGTTGCACCAAACAAGTCACTCAAGATGGTTTAACTTTGTTGCTGCAATACGATAATGACGCTCGCTAATGTGTATGACATTGCGAAGGAGACTCGCATCAATGGACCTATACGCTTCCGCACAAGCAATGTACTTTTGTCACAATTTTATTTAAAAACATGGTTTGGCAAGAAGAGGACGCTGGCATGCGATGCGCTAGTGCAACACCATTCAAAAGAAGGAAGCTAACAACCCGTGTTTCTATAAGGAAAACTGATATAGGGTTCGAGATCGAGAAAAGGGGGTAGTGCACAAGAAATCAAAATGGTTGCAAGAGGAAGGTGTGGAACTCGAAATGAAATGCTTCGCGAAGGAAAAGAGATACCCTTTATGAGGATGTACATGAATGTAAGCCAGTCATGGATTGCCAAGGAAAAGAACCGCTTGTTGATCAAGAGGGTGTGTCAAGAAGGGAAGGGTTTGTATAACCACTTACAGTGGGCCATACAGAACGGAAAGCGATTATGATGGAGGTCCCGATGCCTGAATGATGGTTTTGGTACGTTTATAGAGTGTGTTTTTATATTCAATGAACATGTTCATACAACACAGATGCATGACCCCTATTAGCTAGCAACCGCATGACACAAATAAGTAACACTTTACAATCCATCCATATTACAAAGCCAAATACACACAAACGCTTACCTTACACAAACACAATATAGTAGGACTTAGGCGTTGAATGCATTATTAAAACCATGTTCCCGCTTACTTTAAAAAAGCTGTTTGGAGTAGGGAATCGGATAGAAGACGATGTGTGGAGCGGACAAGCTTGGTTGCTCGCTGGTTGACTTGAAGTTATGTGATTCGCCGCATTAATCACCCTATGGTTATGGTCTTCGCTTGCCTCGCTTTGGGTGTTGCTAGTTAACCGAGATGATTCACCCATTCACGAGCCTTTTTTTCACCATGTACCTGGATTAGCCTTCGCTTGTAGCCAACCGTCTCAGACAAGTGTGCCAATACAGGTTAGTTTCCACTTAACAACATAACCTTAAAGCTTTTTGTAAAGCTGAACAAATACTTACTTTTCTTTTCACCAAATGTACTCTACATGTTACGGTTGTGGCCTTTGTGCCACACCTTCCATAATAGTTGCTCTTAGGCTTCACCTTGAGATGGTATTCGTCTTTATTTTTAGGCCCCTCAATTACGCTTACCGATATCGAGGCAACACAACCTCTAAGTTCACTTCGTCCCACAACGCGTCATATCTTTTAATGAGTAGATGATGTCTTGGTACGCCGCTTAATAGTTGTATTATAAAACCAAGCTTTTGCCAACTTTAACACCGGTCGGCCGCAAATCTACCTACAACACAAACATGTCCGCACGACAAGCTCAAAGCCGCCATTTGCGACAACCGATTCACCGCTTACCAAATCAACAACATGTCGTTTTTTGTCGTGTACTTCATACACTTTGTCCTTTAGTATTCCCAAAACCTTCCAGCTTGCATTTTTTTCCATTCTCGCCTTTCACTTTGGCGTTGCCCACCAGAAGTTCGCATCCGCATCTAGCATTTACACATATTAACATATTATCAATAAGATCTTAATTATTGCTCAATAAACTATCTAATAATAACAAAATATGCTCTACTTGCATGTTTTTCTCGCCATTCGTAATACCATTTTGAAGAAGACCTCTAAACCATTCCATCAACATCGTTATTGGGATCTTGTGCACATCCTTTGTTAAAGCATTGATCGATTCCACATCGCTGAGGTCGTAGTTGTATTCGCTATGTGGCAATGTGCTCCTGACCATTTTTCAATACCTGAACTAGTTTTCTCGTGGAGCTATCGGTCGCATCGCAAGAATCGGACACATTAGGTGTGCAAATTCCTCTGTTGTGTAAGCTTTGCACGCCTTCCAAAGATAAACACTTTAGGCTATCGCTTTGCATACCAGTATTCAACATCAAATGGCTTACAATAACCCGTGAAAGGCATTTGGAAAAACATTTTTACATGCTGGGTTATTGCATGATGTCCGCCGATATAATTGCCAAATTAGCAACTTACCCTATGGATTCTTTTCAGTTTGTCAAAAACCATGTCCATGTGTCACCACTCACCTTGAGAAACACCTAGGGCAATCGGTATAATTTGATTATTTTCGTCCATTCCCACGGCTACCGTGTTTGTCCCAACTTAGGGCCCTTTAAGATGTGACGCTCGATTATGATAAGTGGGTCGATATAGCATAGGAAACTCTAAATCAGAAAATATAAATGCGATTACATACCGGATAAAAACACATTGTATATCAAGGTAAAATCATCATAAACCATGTATTTAAGTGAACTTTGTATACTATTGTAATGCATTGATAAGTAAATTAATGTCAAATAATTTGTTTTATGTTTCTACTGACAGTGTGTCAGAAACAAAAAAAATAGTATCAATGACAGTAGATCCAATTCCGAATGTTTTTGTGCTTATCTGACATAAATTGTTAGATACTTTGCTAAGATGCTCAACTTTTATAAGACAAGTAAAAACTAGTTGTATGTAACTATTTTATGTATGTATAGTTTTTTATATTCCATTTTGTGTTCATGTTGCAGATATACTACTAAACAAACCGCATGCTAAACTAAAAACAATGCCTATTTACCAACACACTTGTATGAAAACCATATCATATATTAGATTTATTTAAAAACATTCAAGGCAATTAGCTTACCACAAAGACCGAAAGATATAAAAGGTTCTAAAACATCTTTGATCGCTCGTCTCAATGTGTGTGTACCCCTCGCTTGCGAGCTTTAGGTTGTGACAAAGAGTATGGTAATCGCCAAACGATGCCTTTGGATGCCCCGGGTTGATTCCATCACAATTGTTTCCCCTCCAAGCTTTTTGTGTATGAAACATCTATATTCAACTCCATATTCGTGATCATGGATAATGTCCTTGGCTTATAAACGCGCGGTAACATCTGTGGATTTTCGGACGTATAATTTAGACTTTGCCGTAGCATTCGATGATTTGGATTGAACTGGATTTTGGAACATGCATGATGGTCATTAATTTTAGTGATTCTAAACTGGATACAGCTTTGGAATCCTAACGATGTTTATGTGCCAATCACATTTGGCCGCACGCGATTTTATCGCGCACCTAATAGTGCACAATTTATGAACATAAAATTCATACCCTTCTTTTAGGCACTTCAAAGATACCTCATATATGCACTCTTCCCATCATCAAATCTATCATTCACTTTCATAACACCTCTATCTTTACTTTCAAGTCTGCTATCAATAGGTGGTGGTTGGGGTGTGGGCGGTATATGAGTTAACTTGTTTCGTTGCAATGTATTCGCATCTTCTCAGTAACAACATATCATTAAGATCCAAATGTAAGTGTGGGGAACAAGATGACTGGGTTACCACAACGGATTCTTTAACTTGGTTAATGCATATGGTTTGCACCTCCGCCGACCCATCACCATACTTTTGAAAAAATCCAAGTCATCGTCGTCAAGTATGTTCGTTGTGGTTGAGGCGATGTTGTATGTTAGAGTTATCCAGTTTACATCATTAACTTTGAACTTTTTCTTGATGCACCGCACAAGACTCAAAAATTAATTTCAACTGGGAGTAAAACACCACCAGTAAGATCTTCATACCGCATAAACACCTTGCATTTCGCAACAGAAGTTCATTATTTTTTTTTGTGAGGTTATTTTGTTTTGATAAAACTTTTCTGGTGTTATGTGTTGAGTCAAGTAAATAAGCACATGGAAACTGAGGTGTGGTTATATTTGGTGAAAAGCTATAAACACACTAATAGTGTGTCGCAAGGTAGCCGCTTAGATCAGTTGTACTTAATGCAATAATCACAAAGAAATTGGGGAAGAGTTGAAGGAGCGCTATGGTATTGAAATGCTCCTAAGATGATATGCATATCATTTAAGGTTGCCCAACGCATAAGACATATTGACCAAGTATGTCCTATAGTTGCCCAAATTGCGCCTAGAAGTTTTCCCCAGGTACAAATTAAGTTCCCACATGATGACTAAAAGTTGTTGCCCGTGAGTACATCTAGGTAAAAGCCAGTACAAAAAATGCTAAGGACCCATTGTACAATATATTCTTTAAATATGCAAAGGCTCTAAAGTAATCGACTTGGTAGCCCAAATACAAATTTAGTTGCCAGTTACATCTAAAAGTTTTGACTGACGATATACCAAAACCAATTCATCAAGGGCTTGTGTCAATACTCCATTAGGCCTCGCTTGTTCCTTTTATATCCAAAATTGTGGCACGCTAACACTTATAAACTACTTATTCCTCACACAAAAATATAACAATAATTGTTTTTAAAAGTAGTAATTCGACAATTGTTATACCTTTTTAAACTTTAAGTTGCTCCAACTCGAGGAATATCTAGTCGCGAATAAAAGAGGTACTATTTATTATCGAGCAACCGCAAACAATGATTCCTCGACTAAAATGAATGAACCGATTGTTTACCCTCGTGTTCATTATCAATTCAAACCATAATCACCAATCAATAATAATGTTTACCTTTTTCGCTTTATTTTGGCCACAAATCATGCATAACTAGTTCTTTGATCAAGTATTTGAAAATTTTGGATGAAGCTTTATTCTGTCTTAATATTTTTTGGCGCTTTAGTCCGCTTTCCCTTCAAAGTCTTGGAAACCATCCATCTACATACAATACTTTGGGTAACCCTTAACCCAAAGAATAAACTACAAAAAATGTACCCATTTACATCTACAACATCTTTATAGCATCGATTGTATACCAAAAACAGATGCATATAACACTATTCCCTTACAAAAATTACTACATCAATGGTCAAATGGTTACTTTGAAAATGATGTAAGAATACGCTTTGTGTTAAACAACTATTTGTTGTTTGACGGTTATTGATGCTTTCGAGGAGAACCCATTTTAATTTGGGTCCTATAAGGAGGTAGATACGAGGATGAGGAAAATAATTTGAACTGCTCAATACAAAAGACTTTACCGGGATGAGGTTTATGGAATGAATGATCCGGAGGAGGACGATTTAAGATGAAGATGATGAGGAGGCCGAGATAAGGAGGATGATCAACAGGTGTAGAGTGAGCGCATAAATTTGCTAGTGCAAAGAAACCGTGAGGAGCAACAACTGGGTTTCAAGCCCCTTATGATCCGAAAACAGATTAGCCGGCTTGAAATTTTGTTTCAACAACTCAAAGCCAGGAAAGAAATGAAGGAAAACAGGAAGAGAGTCGTGGTTCTAACAACTTGGTTTGAAATGCGGGTGGGAGGCAGCTCATTTTATGATGGTTTTTTATTATTATTTTTTGGGTGTTTTTCTTTGTTTTGCTTGTTTTCGCTTTTTTCATATATTTTGTTTTAGGTCGGATAATTAGATCTATGGTTGCAAAGGTTATGAATGTTTGTTGGGTTTACAAAATATGAATGAAAACTAGCGTTGTAATTGACTTTCGTGCCAACCATGAGATAGTGTTTAACCGTAATCCAACATGTTAGATTTATGCTTAGTACGCCTACAATTTATAGTGGAATGGTTAAGAATTATGGTTGCCCGTTAGTACATGACATATTGCCCAAATATGACATTTAGATGCCCATATTGCATATTGCAAATTACAAATGCCTTAAAGTCCAAAGAAAAGCGGCCAATTACATCATTATTACAAATACAAAAAGGTTGCCCATGAACGAAACCGATAGCCAATTAACTAAAATTGTGGCCCACTAAACAAGTGGCTCTAATTTTACAAAAGTTGGTGTAAAGTGGAAAATTTCATCACAAAACGTGTCACATTTCTGCTTTCTTTGTTCTTCTATGACTAGCAAGTAGTTAATATAACCGTAGCTTGAAAGTATACAACCAACTCAATTTTATTATTTAAAATAACTAGCGGTAGTAAAATAACTAGCAGCTTGTATGTATACAACCATTTCATTTTATAATTTGAGATATTTTATTTAAGTAATCGAGCATAAAAGTAGTGTCGTATTTTTTTAAAGTTTAGGAAAGTCACATAAAGTTCGAAATAATAAACTCAAATCAATGTAACTCTAGACATCCTATAAACCGCTTGTGTTTACGCCAAACTCAACATGTTGATGATTTTAATAAGTGATGGTCTATAAAATAGTTTTGTTCAATCATAGAATAAATGTAGCCTGAGGTAATAACAACTACGCAAATATATTGACTCAATTATAACCACTTTTATTTATCGCTTTATTAACCAAGGCGTGATTTACTGAATATTTACGCTAAAATTATTAAAGTAAAACTACATATGCAATGTGGCATGACATTAGTGCGCAGACATATTGGCCACATTGAAAAGAATTGTACATGTCGAATGTAAAATATTAGTTGGTTGTGTGTGCCACAAATAGTTGGCCGCCTAACTAAAAAAATTGCCCAACGCTTGTAACTAGTTGCCCAATAAAATCAGAACTAGTTGCCCAAAAACTTTTATGCTGTAACTTGTTGCCCAATAAAACCGCTTATGAGACAAACCTCAGTAACTCAATATTTAATAAATTCAACTAGTCACCACTTGAGTACACTACATTACTTTTTTATTTTGACCAAATGCAAAATAAAACATTCAACCATCACCATTTTGCACACATCATCATCAGACTATATGTACTAGTAGCAGCTGCCTATGTGTACACTATTAGTTGCCCAAAGTAG
>OU343217.1:294672602-294746279 GCA_910596185.1 Chrysanthemum makinoi | reverse complement strand
GTATGCTTCTTGGAATCGATACCGCAATATTTTCCTTTAGGTCATAGTGGCTAAACCTCAAACCCTTACCAAATGAACTATATACTCCATCCCGTGATATATATCTCCCTTACCTCTATTTAACATAAAAGGTTATTGTAAACTCTTATTCTCAATTTGCTAACTTCTTGTCATTTAAACTAGAAGGAGAGTGTAAACACATCCTTTTGATGCATGCACCACAACTGTGCATTTGCGGTATTGTACAGGGTATCGTAATGCACAAATTGTGATGCATGCATCAAAAGATGTGGTGTAGATATCAATTCTCTTTTAACAAACGCACCCACTATGGGGTCTCCATGATTATCATTAACAATAATGTACTTATTTAACACTATAACACATTTTCTTATACAGTAGAAATTAGTTGGTGCAACACCAATTCGTAACTTTTATGTTACTAATCAAGTAATCATATTGGAAACGTCATTAGTTTGGACTAAGCGAAATAACTCAAACTCGCGGTCGTTAGTTCCTTGTGAACGATTGAGTTGTACGTGGTATCCATATTTATTTAGCAGGACAAAGTTGTCACTTTTTCTCTGGATACCTTCATCAGAAATGTAGGCAACGAGGATAGCTTAAAGACTATAGATGGTCATAGTCGTGAATCAGGATCAGTTTTAATAAAGACCTTACATGGAGAGCCACACCTTAACTTATTTTCATAACACCAATCACGAAATGTGTTTCCAACAATATGGTATCCTAAACGTATAGTTGGTGTTAAACTTTTATCTTTAGTTATTTTGTTTCTTTAAACAAATAGAAGGTTTCTAAAATTTATGGACAATGTATGTAAATAAAAAGGGAAATTTCATAATATCTTTGAAAAACTTGAAATTAATTAAATATTTTGAACTTCAGATAAAGTTTGATTTTTATGTTTTATAATCAACTTCACCAACACAATGTGTGTGAAAACATACTAATAATCTAGATATATTTATTCCTCATTCTCTGTAGGATATAAACAAGACAGATTTCACATCTTTCACCTATGTGGGATATAAACATGAAATGGTTTTATCAAACACATAATATTGTACATGCTTACATGACACGCCTATCCATTTTAGATTATTATGGTGACACACATCCGTTGGTCCCTTGTAATATAGAAATGAACATCGGTAGGAATAAGTTGTCACTTCTTCTTCGCTAGAAATGAAGGCAACGATTTTAAGGTCCTCTCAATTTAAAGTCACATGGCTGTCGTTGGACATTGTCTAGATCATTTTAATTGGCGCCGCGCCTTTTGCATATATGAGTGAGTTGTTTAATAATAAATAGTGTTCAATAGAGACCTTACATGGAGGGTCACACCCTAGTTCATGTTTCGTAACGTAACATGTCACTGCAAGGAACGTTTGGCATTGTATGGTAGGGGCATTTAGAATTTCGTTGGAGTGGCTGAATGTGCATGAACACAACCGTGAAATGTTTTTCTTTTGGGTTCAGCTTCTTATGGCATTATCACAAGCTTCTTATGGCATTATCACAAGATTGATAGATTGGTGTGTTATCAAACAATACTTGGTGTAACATTCAAAATACATCTTATCCATAAGGAAATTATAAGTTTTTAGGGCATTCTTACCTGACTCGGACTCTAACACAATGAGTTTTGGTCGGTTTTGTGGTATGACTTGTGAGGGCTGGATAATTTGATAATTCACTTTGTTTGTCAGTACCAAATGAACGAAAGAGTTATACATGTGGTAGGACATAATCGTCGGAGTTCTTGATATCGTCTCTAGAAATGTTGAGGGTTCGAGTCACCAATGTTGTACAAGGGTTGCCTCATTTCTTAGTTACATGGATTGCAATGGACATCCGGATTAGTTTAAATGAAACTTTGTGCTTTGATGATGTTTACTTGTTTATAATAATTGTTATGATTAGTAAAACCCAACAGTACAATCGTAAGAATGTAAAGGACCAAATTCATATGTTCTCAATATGTTCTCAATAGACGTTACATGAGGTCACACCTTAAATCATGTTTGGTTACTTGTCACTGCAAAATTAATATGGCATCAAACGATAGGGGTTAGATAAGTTCTGCTAGAGTGGTGAAACGTGTATGGGTTCAAATGAACACCCCCGGCGAAATGGCCTGGTTGCTCATAATATGGTACCTTGAAATATGGTTAGTGTTAATTATTGATATTTTAAGTTATTATTGATGATAAATCACATATTCTTAAAAAACTCTCCAAACGTTGCTTGATAAATTGACATTGAGAACGATGATGTAATTGTGGCTTTGTTT
The DNA here is from genome assembly GCA_910596185.1 of Chrysanthemum makinoi. Lineage (NCBI taxonomy): Eukaryota > Viridiplantae > Streptophyta > Magnoliopsida > Asterales > Asteraceae > Chrysanthemum > Chrysanthemum makinoi. Next base: position 294,743,962 of record OU343217.1, on the reverse strand, counting down.
TACTAAATATTATGTCTTTAAAGGTAATTACATATAATTATATACTTATGCACGAGTTTTTCATTATTCATTATATCTATTAGAATTTTGTATAATCAATTTTTTTTTTTTTTAATTTTGTTAGATAACTAAAGATTCAACTATATTTAGCTGATATAAATGTTAATGTTCCTATTTAAATTTCACTATTGATATTATGATATACAAAAGATGCGAGTTTAGTTGCACATAATAAACGTTGATGAAGTTAAAATATACTTCTTAAAGTTTTTTAAAAATGTTTTCTACATATCCATATAAATAAATAAAAGTTACACGAGTAGTTGTTATAAGTACAATCACATTTTTTTTATATTACAGTAGCTCGTACTTACAATTTGATAATTATATTCTCGTTTTCAATAATTTAGCCGTATTTAATATTCAAATTTGTGTCCACATTTGTCATACTTTTAATATGAAATAAATGAGTCTTTAGTAAACATATATAGTAAAAAAAAATGACCTTTATAATCTTATGTATATTTATATGTTGGAGTTTTAAAACAACATATATATTGTATTTGTAAGTTATAAAGTATAGGGGTATAAAATATAAGGTGCTATTTGTTTAATTTCCAAAGTTATTAAAAAATATGGAAACTTATAATATTACACTTAATTCTATACAGTTTTTAAAAATTTAACCACTAAAGTTTATTAATTACTCCATTTTTTTTTTAAGTTTTTGTTTTCCCAAATTTGACATCTATATTTTTATGTGTTTTTCTTTTCAACCAAATTTTTACACCAAATAAACTAAAAGTTGACCAAAATCAATTTAATTTTGACTTTTATTAACAAATCACGTCGCCTATATTTTTAAAAATATGGAAACTTATAATATTACACTTAACTCTATACAATTTTTAAAAATTTAACCACTAAAGTTTATTACTACTACTCCATTTTTTTTAAAGTTTTTGTTTTCACAAATTTGACACCTATATTTTTATGTGTTTTTCTTTTCAACCAAATTTGTACAACAAATAAACTAAAAGTTGACCAAAATCAATTTAATTTTGACTTTTATTAACCAATCACGTCGCCCGATTTCGCTTACGTGGCAAAATCAATCTCTCCTATTGGTCTAATTTTTTTTTTCAATGAGAAGACTTTTGCAAAAACACTCCGAAATAATGTAATTCTTTTATTATATAAAAGATTATGTAGATCGAGTAAAGGTTAGTAAATATTTCTCCAAAAGGTTTTAATAAGCATAAACAAAAAGGTTTGGAGTGATAGGATAGTATGTGTATTAAATTTTAAAGCACATGGATGTATTAAGTTTTTGATATTTTGATTAATCTATAAACTTCAATAACCATGTACTCGAAAACGTAACACTAGTCTCAACTTGTATGATACTTGCTACACTATAACATATAAACAAGAAAGATTTTACTTTTTTAACCTATGTGGGATGTAAGATAGCTAAAATGATTTTATAAAATACGCAGTAACGTACATACGGACATGTTGACTCATGCTAACTGTTATCTTTGGGGAAAATTTAGAAGCTTGTCGCTCGGCTAATAAACAACTCGTATAATATCTAAAAAAATAAAAGCTTAATTATGCAATATATATTAATAAAATTAAATTCAACAAAATGTTACTATTTTATTTTATTCTATTTTTTTTAAAAGGTAAAATGTTACTATTTGTGAAAAGAAAAAGTAAAAGAACACACGAGAGGCAAATGATATGAAAATATGAATAAATGTGTTTAAGTATTTTATAAGAATTCACTTTTGAGCAAGTACTAGACTAAGATTAAAAATAAAGGGACAATTGATTGTCGAGAATTGAACCAAAGACTTTCCGGACAGTAATGGTTCAAGTTACCGACTTCTAAACAATGGGATGACTTAGTGATAAGGGCTTAGCCTCTTAGGACGAAAGTGTTTAGAGGTTTTGAGTTCGAACTCTGGGAAAAAAATTAATCCCCATAGGCGGTTCACCTGCGCCGACTCCAAAAGATAGCCGCTCTAGAATTAGTCGGCTCGCAATGTCAATTCGGAAATACAGGTATAAAAAAAAAAGTTTACCGACTTCCGTACGTTACAATGGACCAAACTTTACAATGCACCAATGTTGTGCCCTTCATATCTTAGTCACATGGATGGCAATGGACATCTGGATGAGTTTGAATGATACCTTTTGCATATATGATTGAGTTGTACAACCGTGAGCTTAAAAGACCAAACTCATATGTTCTCAACGATGATGTTACATGGAGGGCCATGCCTTGATACATTTTCGTAAGATGTTACATACAACAAAATCATTATGGCTAGGTATTCGGTGAATCGGTCAAACATCTAGAGATTACACCAAACAGGTATTGGATGTACATAGAAGATTACTAAATATTTAGTCGCATGAACATATAGACAATATCTATCTTTAGTTATATATGATCTTCCTACAATTTAAAAATTGACATGTAAGCACTTAATTAGGTGACACTTGGATTTTCAAAAGAAGGTTTGTTACGGTGTAAGCAACATTTAGGTTAACATCTACACGTTTTTAACAATGTCAAGTGTTATTATTCATGTGTTTAGTTAAGCGACAAGTGTTTTCACCATACATTTATAACATAGTAAATGTAGGAAAATTTAACCGTGTGTGAATGGTTTATAATCTGGATATCAATCTGAATCATGTAATCGCTTTAAGATTAAAGTATTTCGACCCTATATGTCTCGGGTTCACGAAATCTTTAATCGGATAAGACAAATTGTGCAATTGATTTTTAAGGCGAAATCAATCGAAGCGTTAGAGTATTATTGTTGTTATATTCGCAAATGAAACCGGAATATGGTTAAATAACCACCAACCGAAACACTTATTTACTAACCATTGTGTTGTTGGATATATCGAGTCGAGTGGGTTTTGGCATGATTGAATGGTATATACCTTGTGCATGATTGAGTAGTACTTAAAAGCAAAACTCGTAAGTAGTACGTACCTCGGAAGACAAAAAAATTGCTTGGGTCGCTTGAAACAAGCTTACATTATCTAAATCAAATGGTGGCCTCGGGATAAGTAGTTTAAAATCTAGCAACCAAGCATTGCTTGCGAAATGGTGGTGGCTGTTCCATAATAAGGGAAATGCTCTTTGTTGCAAATTGATCCGCTCAATCCATGGGCAAAGTGGTGATTCAAATACCACTCTACCTCTTAAATCAAAGGCGGTACACGGTACCACATTGTGTCCATAAAGAATTATCTTCTCAACTTAGGCATTGATATGTCCTTGATCTTTAAAAAGAAGATTGGTAACGAAAATCATGCGAGGTTCTGGACGGAAAATTGGGTAGGTGGAGGCCCGCTAAAGCTTTCATTCCCGAGATTATATCATTTGGACACAAACCATCAGTGTGTTGTGTTTGATAGAGCTCCAACTTTTCATCAGCGTTATGCCACGAATTCTGCTCCAATTGCTACTGTTTCTTCTCAAATTGGGCCTTGTGCTTCCCAAGTGGGTCTTGTTTACATATGGTCTTGGTTTCGGCCTATTCGTTCAGGGCATGTTCTTGCTGAGCTTGAAAATCTTTGCAGTTTGGTTGCTCATATGCGCCTATCAGACAATCAGGATAAATGGGAACGCATCTTAGAAAACTCAAGATCATTCACTGTGAGGTATGTGGTCACATATTACCCACCTGTCAACGAACACTTCCCTTATCCCTATTCGTTGGAACTCAATTCTGCCCTCTAAGGTCAATATTCTCACATGGAGAATTGCTAATGTGAGGCTCCCAACTCGGGTTAATCTCGATTACATTGGTATCGATTTAGATAGTATCCGATGCCCTATATACGATGCTGCAATTGAGACCGAAAATCACCTTTTCGCCGAATTTGATCTATCCAAATCCACTTGGAATCGTGTCCTAGAATGGTGGGGAATTCAAAACATAAACATCACAAACATCAATGACATAATAAGCCTTGCATATCGGGCTCACTTGCCTGCACCTACCGTTAAGGTCTTCGACTCGGTAGTCCAAACCACCTTGTGGGTACTATGGCGGTTGAGAAACGAAGAAACATTTGCCATCAAGCGTCCCAACAAAGATTTAATCATAACGATATCAAGTCCTTATCTTTTAATTGGTTTTCTAGTAGGAAAAAAAGGTCTTCATTAAATTGGATAGAGTGATCTTGTAACCCTTGTAATGCTCTATCCATAACTTTGTATCCTTCTCCCCGAATCTTGCTAAGGTTCTCTTAATTTATATTTCATTTGCCGTTAAAAAAAGGCAAAACTCATAAGTACTCACTAGAGTTCCTTACATGGAGATCAAGCCACGCATTAATTCATTTTCGTAACATCATTGCCGAATCAATATGGCATTGTATGGTATGGGTTAGATACTTCAGGTGGATCGGTGAAACATTTAGATGTTGAATTGTAGGGGTGTTCATGGGTTGGGTAATATCCGAATAAACCGAAAACCGAAACCGAACCGAACCAAAAATAACCGAACCGAACTCGTAACCGAACCGAATTTGCCAAAACCAAACGAACCGAAACCGAAATAAAAGTTTGGTTTTCGGTTCGGTTATGGTTTAGCAATCAAAACGAAAACCGAATTTAAATAAATATATATATTTTTTATATATTTATAAAAAAAATAACATAACACTCTTTTTATATTATATATATATATATAATATTTTTTAATTTGCGAAAATTATTTTTTGAAAAATATATATAAATAAATGAATAAATTATTAAATTTATGTAATTCGGGTTATTCGGTTCGATTTTCGGTTGGGGATGGTTTTGGTTTTTCGGTTCGGTTTAATCTATGTGAATTCGGTTCGGTTCTCGGTTATACCTAGAAAAAAAATTAACCGAACAAACCGAACCGATGAACACTCCTATTGAATTGAACACCAATGACAACGGGTTTTTTGGATTTGGTATCCTAAGATATGTACGATCTTTGTAAATAAAAAGTTTGGAGTACCTTTTGTTTAAGTGTGAACAAATTCTTAAAAGGCAAAAGTTCAATATAGAACCAAAATTTACCATAGATCCAATCAACCAATAATAGTAATTCATTTTTTTATTATGATAAACTTTGACCCTTTTTAAAAAAAATAAATATCTCGCAAACCGTTAAGCGTTACGCGATAAAAATTATACCATCGTGACGAGAATTAAATTATCTTTCTATAGATATGCACTACTATATATTTTTAAACTTTTTTCAAATTTTCTTTTCTTAAAAAATCATATATGATTTGTAAAATAATATATGATTATTTTTCTGAATCAGATCGTTTTTAGAATCACATATGATTGTATAAAATCATATAAAATATAGAGTAAAATCGAATCATACATGATTTTTAAAATCTATATATGATTTTTAGGACGGAATTTTTGAAAAAAAATGTTTGTCGAAAATATGCAAAAGTGCATATCAATAGAAAGATAATTTAATTCTAGTCACGATGGTGTATTTTTTATATTTTGAAGATTTACCGTTTGTAAGATATGTTGTTTTAAAAAAAAATGGAAAATGATTTTGTATTAATTTAGATAAAAAATGGAGGGTTATGATTGGTTCATTTGTTCTATGACAAATATGAGTTCTATATTGATCTCAACTCATTCTTAAAAAGTCAAGCATTTTACATTTGTTTCTCCAACAATATGCTGTTAACGAGTTTAAAAATTTTAACATAATCAACTTCATTAACAACCTAGTGCCAGATAAACGAAGTAGTACTCTTGACATGTTTGAAACACATTTATTAGAGTATATAAACATAAACGATCTCACTTCTTTAGCCTATGTGGGATGCAAAACGAGAATCGTTCTATCAAATAATGTACATACCTATGTGTTGACTCTTGCATTTCTATATACCTTATATCTCGCTCTATATACTTATTAAGTGCAGGCAATTGGATTTGACGTGTGATTCATCCTCATATGCGTTTAATTAGTCTCCCGTTATCGTTCTTTTTTGTTTGGTTGTGGTGACAATTGGCTATAATGCAACTTGTTTTGTGTTTCTTAGAATAATATGCCCGAGGTTAATGAGGAATCAATACAATGGGTCAAATCATATTGTACTTCTAAAAAATATACTACGTATTGGAGTTTGTGGTTTAGTTTTTCTCATTTTGCATTACTCTTCTTCGAAAGTTTGTATTTTAGGTTCAAAAGCGATTGTTGCAAAATACAGGATGCTGCAAAATCTACCTTTGTGGTTGAATATTTGACCGCATTAATAATGTGTCGATTAGTGAGTTTATGTTTTGGTAAGACTCGCAATGGTGACACATCTATTCATGTTGGATAATTCTGGTGACTCACGTTCGTTAGTACCTTGTGTGTAATTGCATAGTACACTAGTAGGACAAAGCTGTGTCTTTGTCTATTGATTAATAAAGTTGTAAACTTTTGTGTTAATTTGTGCTTATTTGATCGGGTGGTTTTATTCCTCTCGTTTTGTCACCCGGGTTCTACTTTCTTTACTTTTGAATCTTTACTAGTTATTAATTTTAGTGTAGTAGTTATGTTTATTTTGATTGAATTAATTGCTATGTGTTGGTTTGCTATGCTTAGTGAGTAGACTTTTTATATACTTGTTGAGTAGATTATTCCGTGAATTAGGTGTGGTTTTATAAAAGTTAGAAAATATATTGGTTAGTAATTTTAAGTTACTTAGATTGAAATTTTGGTTGTTAAGCCGGGCAAAAGCCGTGAAAATAATTTGGTTTTAATCTAGATATTGATATCTCTTTATGAAAAATTATTGTGACAAAATAATTATTTGTAAAAGATATTAATTCATCAATAAAGGACTTAATTGAAATAATAAACCACACTAGGATCTTGATAATTTGCTTAACAAGTATATATCTTTTCATCATATATTTCTTATTACTTGTTAGCATAATTTAGTTCATTATTTTTAGTTATTATCATTTATCGTTAACTTTAGTTTATTTACTTTCTACTAGTTTTATTATTGTTTTTGCTTTAACTATTATCATTTTAATCTAAAACCTACAAACCTAAGCGTTTTAGTTAAATTTCGTAATTGCTTATTTGTGTTTAGCTTTCTTAGTTTACATGCTTAATTGTTTCTTTCTTATTAATTTCCAAAACCCAAAATATATTTTTATCTTAATCCACTCGACCTTTAAACAACGATCGATTTTCCATTGCACCCTCGGGGGGAGAGCGACCGGGAGTTCCGTACTTCGGTAAAATTATATGTACTAAAATGACGGGATCAAAATGGCGCTGCGTGTTGAGTGTGTTTAGCGATTTTTTCGGTTCGGATTTTGAAGTTTGGTGTTTGAAGACCCTCTCGTGGAGTTCCCCCGCTTTGTAAATACTTTTCCTAAATTATAAAAATACAAAAATAAAATAATCATAAACACTTTTCCTAAAGTGTTTAAAAAAAAACCAAAAATTTTCCTTCCTTCATAATTTGTTTTCTTTTATGTTTTTTTATTATTAAAAACCCAAAAATATTCTTCTTTACCCTACGAACCGTCAATTCTTTATCTCTTTACCATCTTATTCGTATAATTCTCTCGATGTCGATGTCTTACCATTATATTATGTTGTCAATGGTGTGGGGACCTCAAAATGGTGGGAATTGTCCGGTTGTAGCATTGTGAATACGGGAAACGTGTTTGTCTACGACCAACATCCCTACAATGAAACAACGATTTAACCAATCCCCATACCATGAGACGGCAGTCATACTAGTGTGAGTACTGTGGAGGTCCTTACCAAGGTTTTCAATGTCAAGCCCAATTTAACAATACAACCTTTGGTTATGAACCTTATCCATATACTTCACCAAAGCCGTCACAACAATCATACTGTTGTAAGTATTGTGGAGGTCCGCACTTTAATTCCGATTGTCAAATGCAGAATCCAATTGTTTACGAGCAAGTTCCTTATGACTATTCTTATGACCCACCTCCACAATACCAAGAGATTCAACCACAACATCCGCAAATTCCTCAAGATAGTTTCAAAAGATGTATTAATATACTCGAAGAATTTATGGATAAACATGGTATCGAAAAAGATCCTCATCGGCGATGGTGAATTACTTGCAGAAGATCGAGAGCATCTCGCAACGAAAGATCTATGTTAGAATTACTCGAAGAAGAAAAACGAGCAGCTCAGATTGAAAAATGTCTTGAAGAAATACGAATTGAGGAGCAAGCACTTGAAAGACGTGCCCGATGGCTCGAGACTTACATTGACGATGATGATGATGATTCCATCCAAATGAAAGAATATTATGCGAGTTTGTCGACTGAAACCCCTCCGTTCTGAGTTTTCATTTGACTTTCCCACTCTTCCCTTCACTCACACCGGTTGAGAGAAGTGACGTCATTTTGGAAGAAGTCGATGATTCTATGTCTTCGATAATTGTTAAACCCGTTGACTCTCTCATAATGGGGGACGAGCCTCTTAACACTATTCTGAAACGGATCGTCTAGTGTTGAAAGCCTAGACCTAATCCCAAGTGAGTCCGAGGATGTATCGACAGGGATTGTGATTCGTTTTTGTGTGATTCTCTTGACATTTCGAGGTTATTGCCGGATTTTCTCAAATCCTATTTTTGAATTCAAGAACGACACACCTTTTTGAAGTTAATCCTCTTTTGACAAAGATTTTGAGTCGGTTCGAGACCACTAACGGTAGTGGTGGAAGCTGCTAGCTCTGAGCACACCACTTGTCCCATCTCGAGTTCGCCTCTTCTCTCCGTCATGTGATGTTATGCAAGATGAAGAAAGTAATGAATCCGGCATCGAGGATATTATGGAGATTGATTTGAAATGAGGCCCGAAATGAATGAATCATTGAAGTGGTTGAAGACGATATTCTTGATAAGCTGCCAAATGATTCTATGGAAGAAATTGACTTATCTATTGATGATTTGATACCACCGGGTATCGAGGATGCTGATGATGACCGGGGGGATGTGTTGTTATGTGATGGATTTCTTGACTCCCCTCTCCTGATAAGTCTACCATCACGTATCTCGTTGAGCCCTCATGCGAAAACAAAATCTTTAAACCCGAGATATTCATTGATGAGCTTTTTGTTAAAAACGTCATTCGAGAAAAGGATCCTATCTTGGATTCCTTCATGTTTGAACCTTCAAGTAACAATTCTCTATACCATGGACTCCTTCTTCTGGAGTCGTTCTCTTTTATCCAGATCATCCCGTCCGTCTGCAAAACCCATGGATGACTGGTATTTTTCTTGATAAACCTTATGTGAGTTAGGAGATGTTATCCTATTTTTGGAGCCGACATTTTCTTTCCTCTCTGCCCACCCATTCTTTTTCCCTCCGGATGAGGATACCATCTTTGATCGGGTATCCTTCCGCTTGTTTCCCAAGGACAAATGAATTGGGGGGAAGTCAAGCTAGCGACTTCGGTGATCAAAAACAGTGATGCGTTCGTGGGAGGCACCCCATGCTTATCCTTTTATCTTATTTATGTTTTCTAATAAGTGGCGTGAGGAGGTTCGCCTCTTCCATTTCTCGTGTTTCGTGTTGTTGTTGTTTATGTCCAGGATTTTCTCGATATGAAGACTCTGCTCGAAGTTTGTTTGTCTTTCTCCGCTCGAGTTTCATGATCGACGCTCTTATGGAAATCGATATCAAAATCTTTATCGATTATAGTTTATCTATTAGCATAACTAACCAATGGCTTTAGATTTGCGTTGAGAACCTGTACCTTTAAACATTGAGGACAATGTTTCGTTTTAGTCTGGGGTGGGTAATCTTTCGATTAGATTTTTGCCTAGCACCTTCGCCGTGTACTTCGTGTAACTCCGTTTTCCTTTAAAAAGTTAAAATTGTGCAAAATTGTGAAAAATTTAAAAATTTTGAAGCTTTTGTTAAGTCTTTTTGATTGAAAAGTTTGCGAGTCTCTTAGACAAGAAGCAATAAAATGCTAATTCTAGCACAAGGCCAAGAATTTGCAAGTTTCCATGAGTGACTTTAAATATGCATAACTTGATTTCATTAGACGAAGCATTTGCTAAATTAATGTATATGTTTGTTTTGACACTTTTGACTTCGGTGAGAGTAGGAATAGAATTCGACTTGCGCTTGAGTACGTTGGACCCTAGCTTGGTCCCTTAACCATAGATAATCTAAAATTATCACGGCTAAGCGTCCATGGATCTCATTATTTAAGATTTTAAATTTGCGGAGATCGAGGAATGATAGAGTTACTTATGAGTTTAGATGCTAAGCGTGGAGTAGATGGTTCTCTTTAGAGCCCATCGAAGGTACTTATGGCTTTTGTTCCCACAAAATTGTTTCACACCATATCTGTCTAATAAATAATTAGAGATGTTGAGTTTTTGGCGATAGTTAGTTCTTTTTTTCTTAAAAAATATTTGTTTTAAAAATTGGGTACACATCAAGGACTCGTAATAAGTAATAAGTAAAGTTATGAGCTGCGGTTCGAGATCGGACCCTTGGATCCTTATTTCAATAGTAAGCGTTTAGGTCTTGGCTACCCTCTTACACCGGCCCTTGGACCTCTAGCCGGGACTGGGTGAGGTTCTTGGTCTAACGCACTGGGATCCTCATTTCATGAAGCCTAGAGTCTTGGAATTCTTCTTCGTAGCGCCCTTGGATCCTTTATTAGAAAAAGTGTGAGGTCTTGGAATTACCGTGAAGCTCCGTAGTTCATAGTCATATATGTAAAAGTATAAGTGCAAAAAAAAAAAAAAAAAAAAATGATAAAAAAAAATGGAAAAGTCAAAAATATAAGTGAATAAAAATTCCTTGATGTGGACCTCATTTTTGAGACAATGATTCTTGAGAGAAGATAGATAACTAATTATCGACTTAGCTTTATATCTTTATCAGAATAAAAATTATCTAAACGAGAAATTTGAAGAAATTCATTTCTCACAAAATATAAAAAAAATCTAGAGGAAAATAGGAAAATGGGAACAAACGGTAATTACACAAGTAACTTCCATGGGTAGTGTTAGCATCTAGAGTCATATTTAACAATGATTTCGATTTTACGCTTAGTTTGGGGACTTGTGAAAAACCAGGGACGATGTATTCTATCCGTATGGTCACTTCACGCTGTGTTGTGTTTCTTACTCCGTGATCCTAACGGGTCGTTTGAAAAATGTTGGAGTTATTGATCGACATGAAAAGTTCAACAAACCGTACATAATTGGAATGTTCTAAAGCGTAATATCTATATGAGAAATGAAAGGTAAACGGGGAGTTTTTAGAAATAAGGGTTTCTTAATCTCTTTTGAGGAATCTTTGCTACTTTTCATAGGTTTAGAAAGAAAGGGTGAAATCTTTGTGTTTTAGAAGTGATTTGATGACATTGCGTGAGGACACGACAATCTTCTAGTCTAGGGTATTTTGGTATATCGAACTAAACATATACCTTTTTCTTTATCAAAAACGGACCAAAAAGACCAAAAACTAACCCCTAAAGCCATAAATGTTTGTGTTTTTGTGTTTATGTATGTGCAGTTAACGGATATTGCAAAATGGACAAGAAAAGACAAAACAACGCAAAACGAGCAACGAGAATGGAAAGAGAAATAATACTTGGGACTAATGATAATTTTATTTGGAGCATCGAGGGCAAGTGGGAATGGTGAAGAATAAAGAATTAAGCAAAAGAAAAAAAAAAAAAAAAAAAAAAAGGAAAAATGGATCAGCAGAAAAAATGAGCTTAAATGGAAATTAAATGCATACTTAACACAAAAAGACTCTTAGTCTAGTGGGTAAGGACATGTTTGTCAAACAAGAGGTCTTGGGTTCTAATCCCACTCATGGCAATATTTATTTTTTAGTAGTAGCAGAATGAAGCCCAACTCTTGCATACCACGAAAATCAAGCCATCTATGTTCAACAGCCGACCCACGCAAGCCCAATTTCTTTCTCAGGTGATGTCCACGCAAGCCCAGCCATCCAATGCCAAGCCAAGCCCAATGAGCTCAAGACCAAGAGCATCACAGCCAATCCAATTGCAAATACAATCTGCTACACGCTTAAACGTGGGGACCAAGTTTTGATAGGAAATTTTTGTACCAAGTTCTAATAGTTTAGGGGCTATTTTGAAAATTTAGTAGGGGCCAAAATGTAACTTGTGGGTTTATAAAACCCACCTCTCCCTTTTTATCATCCTTTATTATTTTTCTTACCAAAACTCTTGTATTTTTTATTTAGTTTTATTAAAGTCTTATTTATTTATTGCAAGTTAGTTAATTTAATTTATTGTCTTTGCATCTCTTTTATTTTCTCATCTCTTAATCTTTTTTATTTCATTTTATTTTATAAAATTTTTTATAAAAATATTCCATGAAGAGTTGAGTTATGTAAGATTGTGTGTAGTGTATTATACGCAAGTGCACAGCTCAACATATCATATTATATTTTTATAAAAGTTTAGTTTTATTGTTTTTATTTTATTAAAGTTTACATTTTTATTGTTTTATTTAGCTTTAAAATAGTAAAAAGTCTCTAAAAATCTTGTATTTTTACAAAAATCCAAAAATATATTTTATTTTGTCATAAAAATTTCGTATTTTAAGCTGTTTTAGAATTTTAAAAAATCAAAAGCTGTTTCTCCTTTTTCTCTAAAAATTGTTTTAGTATTTTATTTTTAAAAAATAGTAAAAAACTTAAAAAATATATTTTTATATTTTCTTGTAGCCTTTCATAGTTTTCTTAAGATAGTGTGAATTCTTCATATTTTTTGAACTAGTTTACTATTTATTTTGATTTATTGGCTATTTTAAACATTAAAATCGAAAAAAATACTTATTTAATTCCAAAAATTCTAAAAATTTTTCTGTGAGTTTCTATCACTTTTATTATGTTTCTAGAAAATATTTGGAATTTTCGGAGTTCATTTAATATTTTTCCTTGGTTTATTTCCTTTCCTTTATTAAAAATCTTGTATTTTAAATCTTAACCTTAATATCAAATTAGTTTTTGTGGAAACATATCTCCTTGAGAGAGTTTGGTGGTTAAGATTTGATTTATTAAGGTTATTTGTATCTATTATTTAAGTTTTTCTTATTATAAAAAGTTTATATTTATATAATTGTGCTAACCCTTAAAGTTTTGATTTTGTTTGTGTAATCCCATCTCTACCGCTAAGGCCGGAGCTTAAGGGTCTTTAAGCATTTTTAATACATAAAGTTTGAAACTTTAGTATTTTTTAAGCTTGTTGGTGAATAAAGTTTTAAACTTTACTTACTAATTAGTGGATAAGATTAATAAAGTTGTAAACTTTTGTGTTAATTGTGCTTATTGATCGGGTGGTTTTATTCCTCTCGTTTTGTCACCCGGGTTCTACTTTCTTTACTTTTGAATCTTTACTAGTTATTAATTTTAGTGTAGTAGTTATGTTTACTTTTATTGAATTAATTGCTATGTGTTGGTTTGCTATGCTTAGTGAGTAGACTTTTTATATACTTGTTGAGTAGATTATTCCGTGAATTAGGTGTGGTTTTATAAAAGTTAGAAAATATATTGGTTAGTAATTTTAAGTTACTTAGATTGAAATTTTGGTTGTTTAAGCGGGCAAAAGCCGTGAAAATAATTTGGTTTTAATCTAGATATTGATATTTCTTTATGAAAAATTATTGTGACAAAATAATTATTTGTAAAGATATTAATTCATCAATAAAGGACTTAATTGAAATAATAAACCACACTTAAGGATCTTGATAATTTGCTTAACAAGTATATATCTTTTCATCATATATTTCTTATTCGCTTGCTTAGCATAATTTAGTTCATTATTTTTAGTTATTATCATTTATCGTTAACTTTAGTTTATTTACTTTCTACTAGTTTTATTATTGTTTTTGCTTTAACTATTATCATTTTAATCTAAAACCTACAAACCTAAACGTTTTTAGTTAAATTTGCGTAATTGCTTATTTGTGTTTAGCTTTCTTATTTTACATGCTTAATTGTTTCTTTCTTATTAATTTCCAAAACCCAAAATATTTTTATCTTATTCAAATCACTCGACCTTTAAACAACGAATCGATTTTCCATTGCACCCTCGTTGGGAGAACGACCGGGAGTTCGTACTTCCTCGGTAAAATTATATGTACTAAAATGATCCGGACGGGCCATATCTTTTCGCTATGAAGCCGTCCGCCTTGTTGACAGCTGGATGGGCCTCAATTATCGCGTATCTCGGGCGCAAGTCGGCTTGAAACAGGTACATTATATCTGCAGGGCCGCTCCACCATCAGCATACATGTGGGTGGATGTGACCCCCGCATTAATTTTGATGATAAGCGGCTCTACCTCTGCGTTATGCGTAGTTAAGGTAGGGAAAGTGATTGTACTTCCGTGGGAAAACTTTGGTTGACCTTCTGCACGTTGTTCGTTGCCAGGATGTATCATGTAAATAGTGTCGCTTTATCTTTGGGTCCTTCCTTCTTATTCGTCTTTTTGTCTTCACCTTTTTCGATGTTCTTGACCAAATGGTCAGTCTACCTTCCTTGACTAGTTTGTCTATGAGTGGCCGCAGCTGGACATTCATTAGTAGTGTGGCTCTTACTCGTGATAGTCGAATACCCACCTCCTACGCGTCGATCCTGGGGTGCGCATGGGTGGAGGTCTTGGAAATTCGCCTTCGTTAGCAGTATCTCCTTTGGAGTCTTTGTCGGGAGGTATACTTGTCGTTGTCTCGCCGCTCCCACATGCGATAACTCCTGTTACGGTTACTACTCCGGTCAGTGGATTGTCTCCCGGTGTTGTTCCTGTGACGGCCGTAGATTCGAGTAGCTTTTCTTGCTATCGTGCAGGCCCGCTCTCCTGGACGAAGGACGTGTGCGTTCATGAGTTCATCAAAGGATCGGGGAATCTTGTCATTCAACCTTTGATGAGTAGGGTTATTGACCCCATTCATGAACCACGAGATTTTTAGCACTTCGGGACATGCTTTAACTTGTATGCATTCATCTTTGAAGCGCTCCATATAAGCTTGTAGATTTCCCATGGCGATGTTTGACCACTCGCGCGGAGTTCAGCGGGTTCTTAGCACACTTCTTCCGTTGAGTAAAGTTTAGGCGGGCGCCTTTCTTAACTCTTCAAAACCATTGATGTTCGGCTTGGAAGCTTCTTGAACGATTCGCGCATTTCCTACTAGTGTAGAATTGAACATGTTGCACCATACGGGCTGTGGCCAATTTTCAATTGTAGCGGCTGATTCGAAAATTTTTAGGTGATCATCGGGATCACTGTTCGTCATAGGTTTTTACGTTGGCGGGCATCGCCTCCTTTGTTCTCTGAGAAATCAGCGATGCGCGAGTGAACGCATCCACTTTTAACGGCCATGGGAGAGATATGTCTTCATCCTCACGGTTAAGATATTTGTTTCGGATTTCCAGTGTCGGTTTCGCTATCCTCGTTGTCCGAGGAGTTACGTGAGGACAAGCTTTCCCTTTTTAGACGTTTGCGCCGATTGTCCTCAGAATCTGCACTTGAAGGACTTTCACTTGGGGTGTCGTCGCCCCACCGTCACGAACTCTTCGGCTACCAAGCCTGGCGTGGACATTGGTACGCCGTTCATCTTCCTCGCTTCCTTCCAGATCTTGTGAGTTAGATATCTCATCATCCTCAATTCTCTTCCCAATTCATTAAACACGGGGGTCGGGTGGCTATCCCTTCGCGCTTCTCCATACGGCGGGCGGCGGGACATTTATTCGAGTCGAAATTGAGTCGAGCATGCAGGCTTCGACTCGTCCTCTTTTTTGCTTCCTCTTGCATGAGGGCTGCCAAGGTTTCGTAATTTTGAGATACGAAATATCCCGGTGCGAGTTTCTGTACGACTCCTTCCAAAGTGAGGGTGTCTGCTTCTACTACTGGGCCTTTGTTTTACGTCAGGTGCATCTGGTGCCTTCAAGGGGTCAGTTTCTAATACTGATTGAAGGGGAGTAGCAAAAACGGTGCGCAGCGGATCTCCTGCACTGGTGGTGGTGGTAGTCGCCTGGGTTTGTCCCTGAGTGTTGTTCCACTGTGGGGAAAACTAGGTCTGGGCCTAACCCTTGATTTTTAGCGACATTGGTTGTCCTAGTGGTCTGCTTGGAAGCTGATCTGGTGTGTAACTTCTTTCCTGTAAGTACGTTTGCGATCGTGGTTTTTGCGGCTTCGTCATTCTAGTTCTTAGTTCTTAGTTATTGGTCCCACGGATGGCGCCACTTGTTGATACAAAAGTTGGGCGTTCCTTGTTCGGGGCTCCGGCTTCATTACCATTGAGTCTTGATTCTTGAGACCGAGCACTAAGTAAAGAAAACACCGTTAGGCTTATCGTGGGATTGTTTCCACGATTATCCTCCGGCGTGAGTAAGTAAAAATCGGTTTAGGGTTAAAGGAGAGTTAGGGTTCTAGATCGTACCTTTAACGAGGGATAGGATTCCCTTTATATACATACGGAATCCTTGTAGGTTCCGTGTTCCCAAACCTTCGGCGTATCCCGCCTAAGTCGGTTGGGGAATGATTATCTCTATAATTAAACGATATCCGATATCGCTTTCCATAATTAACATTGGGCTTGGGCCTTCGTGGGCTCAAACACTTATCGGCGTAGCCTAGTTCATGCTGGGCTTATTAGTATCGGGCTTTGGTCGGGTTCGTGACCCGAATATAGACTATACGTCATCATAGACTTTGTGCAAAAGTTGCAAGAAAATTGCTCGCAAAGGATTTCGCCGAAAACCCTTCCATGTTCATGTGTTGTTCATGTAAGTTCCAAGCATCATTAAGCTTGTGTTAGTTAGGCGCGTTTTGTAATTCCTCACTTAGCTTATCTGGATCCCTAGCTCGCACAAGGATTGTACTTGCCAAAAGATTTCCATTAATGGACTTCAACCTTCCGATGAAATGCCACGTTGTAACAATAATGACGTCTTAGTAAATTTGATCTATGTAAATAGTCAGCCAATTGAAATTTGAGAAAACTCAAATCCTAGAACCAATACGAGCTTACGAACTTTTTAAAGAAAAGCTTAAAGAAAGCTCAACACCCTCTCTTTAAAAATTTATTACCATGTGGGTTAACCAAAACCCAAATGATATTTAACAATTAATTAACATGTGTGTTAATTGTTTTTTTTTTGAAAGGTGAATTTCTTATTAAGTGCTTCGTGTCGGGGTTCGACAGCGGGAGGTCTAGACTACGTTGTCTAAACCGGGTCCGCCTAGAAGCTCCTCGAAGCGGAAATGCCTATTTCAAATACCCGATGGGGAAAACCCCTACTAATCGCCAGAAGGCACGACAATTAATAGGGGTAAACCCTTGCCTTTTCCAAGATTGAACAGGGTACCCGGCCCAAACCCCTTCATTAAAGGACTACCTTGAAGGAAAATCCCTCATTCAAACCCCTTGCAAGATTTGAACTCAAGACCTCCCTCCCCCAAGAGCCTCTAAGGACTCTAAGGTGGCCAACTGAGCTAAGCCAGTTGGTTATGTGTGTTAATTGTTATTGTACTTATCTAACTACATTACACTTTGAGATAGATAAAAAATTTGGTCAACGAAGGAAATTATTTGGAACATGTTACTTGCGTTTGTGGAAGGTAATATCTATGTCAATATATAATAAATACACGTTATAACCCACAACTACCAACACCCTTGATTCACTTAGTTAAGGATACTACCGGTCAAGAACAATGCTTTTAAAAAATTTGGTCAACGAAGGAAATTATTTGGAACAATTTTCTTCTGAGTCTACACAACCTCATCATGATAAATTGTAAAGACAGCTAGCTATGAACACATCAAAAGTTTGCTTACTAACCAATGTGGGACAAAACTTTTGTACGCAATCTTTATCAAAGTGACGTATATTATCCGGTAAGCCAAACTATGGGTTGGGTTATTCATACGGTGGCTATAATTTTAGTTAAACCCTCTCTATAATTTTAGAGGTACTTTTTGTCCCCTGTCCCCTCTTTTTTTTTTTTTTTAAATAGAAATAAGTGTGTGTATAATAAGTGTGTGTATAATAATGTATTGTACATGTATAATTATTTAATTTGTATAATAGCACGTTAAATATTACAACATTAAATAACTGCAACAACAACTGTTATTATTAAATTAAACGTCAACGTTAACATATTATTTAAATACAACAACATCTACGACATATGAAGATTATTCATCTCGTTTAAAAGATCATGGAGCCTTGCACCCGGTGACAAGCGTGATCCTCGGGGATTCATTGCCAATTCTAACTCCATCTCCGCGTCTTTATTCTTGTCTTTAATGACTTGATCTCATTATCTTTAGCAACGCAGTTTGAGCTCTGCGTTGAAGATGAGGCTCGACTAAAGTACCGTCTTTCAAATTCATCTTTCCAACTGAAGTATCGACACCCATAGTCATTTGTACCTGGCTGTTACATGTTAAGAAAATAATAAGAAATGTATTTTTAACAAACAACTTATTTACATAAAACCCCTAAGCAAACGTATGATTATTTACCACTGAAAGGTAATATCTATGTCAATATATAATAAATACACGTTATAAACCACAACTACCAACACTTTGATTCACTTAGTTAAGGATGCTACTCGCCAAGAACAAGCCCAATTATATCTACTAATTTAAAGTTGTACTAATCAAACTTAAGTTTTCACTAAATTTGATAGTTAATTAAGGACAATGGATAAAATGAATACAACGTCGTTATATTAAAGATTTGTAAAAAATTACCATCTCATAGCATCACCGAGATAAGGTTGTGCATATAAAGAGAAAAGATTTGCAACATTTTTCTTCTGAGACTACACAACCTCATCATGATGAATTGTAAAGATAGCTAGTACAAAGCACTACATTCTTGCTATGAACACATCAAAAGTTTGCTCACTAACCAATGTGGGACAAAACTTTTGTACGCGATCTTTATCAAAATGCCGTATATTATCCGGTAAGCCAAACTATTCCTGGGTCAACCAATGATATAAAACATCGATTTTGTCACCCTTGTTGCGGCACTCTTGCTAGTGCTTGACTAAACTTAATCTTATTTTACTGCATAGATTATAAATAAGTAAACTCTAGTTTATTAAGTCAAACAATTGCTACATATAATGTGTCGGGTTATGTTGTTCTTAGAAATTGATGTCCACAGGTTTCACCATACATCTACCAACAACTAGCGGTTACGCAACAAAAGGTGCTCAATCCGCACCCATGCGGTTTATGTGAGACATATACACCTTTCTAATACATATTATCAAAGGCCACGTTGGTTGTGGGTTTACCAGCTGATGGAATTATTCAAAGCTCTGATTTTCAAAAATGAGTTATCGAGCATGTATGAGGAATGGTTGGTACTTGTACTTGATGAGCTAGTCGTGGGAGTTGAAGGCACGGCTTTGTGGGTTTGCTTTACAATACAAGTTTTGATTATATAGATGTAAGGTGAAGTATGTCTATTTATAAATTTCATATACTGGCAATGCAAAAACCATATTATGATGTTCAAGACTAGCTATGCGGTTGATACTGATACATATGTTAAAGGTAGTAAAGCCCCTTGTGAGTAATTAAATATATGACTATTGTGTAGTGTAGGTGTCATAAGTACTGTTAAAAAGAAGATTAACATTGTGGACCATTAGATATTGGTCGGTCGATCGGGACGCAGCTACGGAGTGGGAAGTCGGGTTGGCCTAAAACCAAAAATCCTTCTTACAAGTGGTTTCCAAGCAGAAACAAGACATCGAGCATGAAAGACTTGAACATCCGCGGATTTTTGAAGTAAAGAACAGATCAGATCCTTTTTACATAAGATTAGTAATTAACAAGAAAAATATATGCTTACAAAAGAAGGTTCAAGGTTTTTTATCCATTAAAAAAAGAACCTTAAACCAACCCACTCAACTTTATCTCTCCATGGTATCAAAATAAAATTTATAAAAATCCTTCATCGTGTTCTTTATCCTAACAAAAATAGTGTCGTGTAAGCTACGCGTCAAAAATACCCAATAAATACCGATAAAAAAACACTTAAAAGAAAGCCAAATTAATAAGGGCCGTTCTTATTATCCCCCTTAAAAGTCAACACATAATCTGTATTAAACTCAAAGAGTACATGCTAATCGCGTTGGAAAATACTATCAAGACTTGAAGTCAATGTAAATGACAAACAAAATGAAATACCATTGTCAATACAACTTGAACTTAACAATCAACTACCAAAAAAACTTGGATGGCGTGATTTAGTTGTTCTAAAGCTCACTTTTACACCTATATAATTGATTTGCATACTTCGCTATACAAGTAGATATAGCGAAGTATGAGTTTTGTAAATCAATACATACTTTGACGAGGTAACTCAACCCACGTTTCCAATCATTTGGAATTCTAAACATTCAGTTTGTTTCGACCAACAACAAACAAGAGAGACATGATAAAATCTTTGTCTCACTTTTGGATCTCAAATCCAATCTCTTCTTACAACCGACAGTGATATTGTTTTGATAACTTTTCTAAAAGTGAAAGTCAATGCAAACAACAGGGACCATTCATGTAATTTTTATAAGTGAAAAAAAAGTCGAGATTAAAGGTGAAATTCAACGCAAACTAAAGGAACCATTACTGTAACTTTTCTATGAGGTAACCGGTCAAACATGTCACATGCCGGTCAATATTACATATATTGTTCAAAATTTGAAACATACATTTTTCAAAATTTCAAAGTATTTTGCGTATTATAGTAATTTTTAAAGTTTGTTACACATCTCGGCAATGTTAAGTAAATATATTGTGTATTTTTAGATTTCACCTATAACTATAATTTATTTAACCGTAAAGAAATTAATCACTTAACCAAAAACAAAAGGCAAATTACAACATTTAAAAATTGAAATATCCATTATTAATTTACGACATAACATTTATATTTTTGACGTATCAAGGTTTCTAACTTTATGTTTAAAAATGTAAGCTTGTAAAACAGTATAAAAGCCAACACCCGCTTCTATTACTTGCAAACTTATAAATTTCAAATCGTAAGCTTGCAAGCAAAAAAAATTGTTGTAGGCTTTTAAAGGAATTCAACATGCCTACTTCTTATTGTATCCTTCCCCCTTATTTATAACCAACTCCCCACAAGCTACTTTTCTTCACAATACGATGTGGGATGCCAAAAGTCGAAACCTAATTGATTTTAAGCATTTTGTTGCACAATGGTAGTGTATTAATTTCGGATTAACTATTACGATTACATGTTTAGATAGACACTAATTAATGTATGTTATACTTGCACTTGTTTTGTTTTTCATAATCTCATAATTGTTTTATAAGTTTCTTTAAGTAATCGTGACATTTACAAACATAAGGTTATTTGTATAGGACGACTAGTCTGAAGCCTCGACGACCGTATATTGTAATTGTTTTTTCTTCTTACTAGTGTGTTAGTTGCAAATAGGAATATAACTTGGTGATCAACGCTAAAGTTGTTCGGTTTGTAAAGATTAACATACTCAAAATTCGAAACGTATTTGTTGCTTCCAAAATGACTGAAAATAAGTATTATGTACAAGAAGACCGTAAAAATCTTGTAACTTGGAGGAAACGGTTCGGTTCAACTAGTTTATTTATAACAGAATCGGCATTCACAGGTTAAATGTATTTCGCAAGACATAGTGATAACTATATAAGAGTGTCCTTTTCTAACAAGTTGTGTTTGTGCTCATTAAGGACATTTTGTACTATATCATAAGTTGTATTAAGCCATTTAAGCTCTTGACTTTGTGCAAAATTTGCAAGAAATTTGCTCACAATGGATTTCGTCAAAAACCCATCCGTGTTCATTTAAGCTTGTGCTAATTAAGCGCATTTTGGGTTAATGTTTTGATAACTTTATATATAAAATTGTAAGTTTGTCGAATAATATAAAAACTTTGAACTAGACACAATGCTTACAAACTTATAAAACTCAAATCATAAGCTTGCAAGCATCAATGTTGGCTATTGGCTTTTAAAGGAATTCAACCTCCCACAAAGCTACTTTCCCTCACAAGGCGATGTGATCGAAATGCTCAAAAGTCAAAACCAAATTGAATTTAAGCATTTTTTGGTACAGTGGTGGTGTATTTGAGTTTTTCTTAAGCATCAATAGTACATATTTAGATAAACACATGATTGTAGGTTATGATGTAATATTTGCACTAATTGTATTTGATTATCGAATGGTTGAAGACTTGCAGTTGTGAGTTATGTTGGTCGTGGAGAGGTGTTGTAGGTGCGGCTTTGTGGGTTCTCGTTTCAAGGTTTGTGTGGCAACGGGTGGTTGCGGTACGTCAGGTAAGGT
The DNA here is from genome assembly GCA_910596185.1 of Chrysanthemum makinoi. Taxonomy (NCBI): domain Eukaryota; kingdom Viridiplantae; phylum Streptophyta; class Magnoliopsida; order Asterales; family Asteraceae; genus Chrysanthemum; species Chrysanthemum makinoi. Next base: position 294,721,544 of record OU343217.1, on the reverse strand, counting down.
GTGTTTAAGTTTGCATGTGTTGGTGAGAAATGATTTGTATGAAGTTTTATTTTTTCATGTACGTGTGTTTATTTATGTTGTTCAAGTTAGTGATATGGTTTATGTTTTAGACTAACGATAGGCTTGATGTTGATACATGATGATAAATGAGCAAATTCCACAAAAAGGTGAAGATTGGCGGAAACACCCTGACCCCGGGTGTCTTTTGGCACCAGCCATTGTCCACCCTACAAGGAATAGCTCTGGCAACTCTCCTGGCCTAGTGGGGCACCAACTGGAGTGAACACGAGTCAAGACTCGGACCCCTGAGCTCTTATTCCACAAAGCCTCTCCAATGTGCCCATAAGTTTTGGGGAGGTGGGTACCTATATGAAGCAAATGCCGGATGACACTTGAACCTGGGTCTATTGACTCAAACACAAGTGCTCCAACAATTGGACTAATGCTCCATTGGTATAAATGAGCAAATATGACTATTTGTGTTGCTTCATAGCTACTAATCTTGGTCGAGTCTTGTGTAGGTGTCATAACTCATCAGTGTTGAGATGAGATTGGCTGGATGGGACGGAATGGGAAGCCGGGTTGATCTCGTACCCCCCACAATCATTTTCACAAGTGGTTTCCGAACAAGAACAAGAGTTCGAGCTGGGAAGATTAGGTGGACTGGCAAAGCGGAGTGTCATGTCATCATAAAAGACTTGAACATCCTCAAATCCTCAAAATTATAAAGGTAAAAGACACATTAGTTTTTATTTACATAAGATTGGCAATTAACAAGAAAAATACTTTGGAAAAAAGGTACAGTATAAACTTTTTTGCATTAGTATTTTTTTATAAATTTTGTCTACCCAAAGTTTTAATATGACATTTGGAAGTCCATATTTGGTTTACGACATACCATTTTCTAATAAACAGAACAGAACCTCCTTAAACCATATAAATCCATCCATCAATTGTATCTCTCCCTCGTATCAAAATCAGATTACCAAAATACTTCACCATGTTCTTTATCCTAACTTACCAATATAGAGTCGTGTATGTTACGCGTAAAAAATACCTCAAAAAATACCCATAAAAAAGACTCAAAGGAAAGCAAAACTACGGCCTCATCCTTATTTATCCCCCTTAAACGTCAACCATGTACATTAAATTTCACAATTTGTATTGAACTCAAAGAGTACATGTAAATCGTGTTGAGTAATAATTTCACAACTTAAAGTCGATGTAAATGACAAAACAAGAAGAAATTACTTTGACGACACAGCTTATACTTAACAGCCAACTACCAAAAAAGAACTTCGTTTACTTGTCTTAAAACATCACTCTTCCACCTACATTCAAAAGGAAATTATTTAAACACTTTATTTATTGATTTGCACACTTCACTGGACAAGATTTAGGATAGTATGAACATGATACAACTACTTAAAATGTATATGCGTGCAAATCAACATATACTCTCACGAGGACTCTGGTCATTTTTCATGGAAGATGATTCGCACACTCTAACTTTTTATTTGCACACTCAATTGTACAAATAGTTAATCCGAATATTAACACAGTAAAAGTTTAGCATACATGATTTGGAATGTGTCAATCAATTAATAATGTATGCAAATCAATTCCCATTTTTCATTCTGAGATATTTAATTCAAGAAATAATTTCTATATATAATTATGAGCTTGTCAAATATTATAAAAGATATGGACAACATTTTTGGCAAGCTTATAAAGCTTATATAATAAGCTTGCAAGAAATGTAACCATAGGCTTTTAAAGAATTAGACATGCCTACCTTTAATTGAGTCTTTCCCTCCTTATTTATAACCACATCCCACAAGCTACTTTCCCTCACAGTGCGATGTGGGATGCTCAAAAGTCAAAACCCAATTGTTTTTTTTGGCATCCCCATTTTTTATATAATAAAAGAATTACATCATTTTTGAGTGATTTTGTCAATTCATTTTTATTGAAAAAACAATTGGGTTAATAAGAGAGCTCGATTTCGCCACGTAAAAAAAATCGTGTGATATGATTGGTTAATAAAAATCAAAATTAAATTGATTTTTGTCAAACTTTAATAAATTTGGTGGAAATTTTGGTTGATAAAAAAAACACATAAAAATATAGGTGTCAAATTTGTTAAAACAAAAACTTAAAAAAATAAGAAGTAATTAATAAAAGTTTAGTGGTTGAATTTTTAAAAACTATATGTAGTTAAATGTAATATTATAAGCGTACATGTTTTTTAACTAGCAGGGTACCCGCGAGTTGCGGCGGCGGTTACCCTGAAATAAATTTTTCCAGTGAATCATTTATTTTAGTTTTATATTTTTTTTGACAATAAATTTACAGTTATCAAGAATTTTATTTACCCTGTGCTCATTGGCCTATGCCTGTTCGGGCTCGAGCCCATTTGGCCCGCGCCTATTCAGGTTCGAGCCCTTTTGGCCCGTGCCTGTTCAGGCTCAAGCCCATTTTACCCGTTGCCTGTTCGGGCTTTAATATTTGTATAATGTGCTTTATTATTTGTATTAGTGACATTTAATGCAGGGTACCCACGTGTTGCGGCGGCAGGTACCCAGAAATAAAATTTTCAAGTGAATCATGTATTTTAGTTTATTATGTTCTTTTTGACAATAAATTTACGGATTTCAAGAATTTCGCTTAGCCCGTGCCCGTTCGGGCTCGAGCCCGTTTGGCCTGCGCCCGTTCTGGCTCAAGCCCATTTAGCCTGTTACCCGTTCGGGCTTGAATATTATTTGTATAATATTATTTGTATTAGTGACATTTAATGTAGAAATTGTGTTTAATTTGGTTGTACAATATGCTTGATAATTTGTATTAATTATGTTAGGGGTGTTTTAATAACTGTATTAGTTGTATTTATTGATCAGTTACTTAATTGACTATATTAAATAGAATTAATGTGGTGTTTTTTTAATATGTGAATTAAAATGTTGTACGCTATGCTTCTTTTCTTGTACGTCTGAAAATTATGTGCATTAAACGTGTTATACATTATGCTTCTTTTCTTAGTTATATAAATTACTAATTATAGTAATATGTTTAGGCTTATATTTTTTAATTTGTGCATTAAAGTGTTGACTATAATAAATATCATTAATGTGGTGTTTTTTTTTAAATATGTGCATTAAAGTGTTGTACGCTATGCTTCTTGTCTTGTACGTCTGCAAATTATGTGCATTAAAAGTGTTGTACATTATGATTCTTTTCTTAGTTATATAAATTACTAATTATAGTAACATATGTAGGCTTATATTTTTAAGACTTTCTTTTATAGGAAGTCCTAAATATATTATAATGTAGTATAGATAACTTTTGATTATAAACAAATACCCCATTATACCTTATACCCTTTATACTTGATATCTTAAAAAATACAATGTATATGTTATTTTAAAATAATAACATATAAATTTGCATAAGATTATAAGTATCAATTTTTTTTACTATATACGTTCAATAAGGACTTATTTATTTCTTTTTTAAAAGTTTAACCTATTTGGACACGAGTTTACATTTTAAATACGACAAAATTACTGAAAACGGAAATATAATTATCAAATTATAAGCACGAATTACTTTAATATAAAAATAAATATACACGATTGTACTTATAACAACGACTCATGTAATTGTTATTTATTTATATAAGGATATCTAGAAAAATATTTTTTTTAAAACTTTAAGGAGTATACTCTAACTTTATCAACACTCATTATATGCTATTAAACTTGCATCATGTGTACAACATAATATCAGTAGTGAAATTTAAATAACAACATCAACATTTTTGTCAGCTAAATAAAATTAAATTTGAGTTACCTAACAGAAATTTTTACAAATATTTTACAAAATTCTAATTCTAATGGATATTAATGCATAATAAAAAAACTCGTGCATAAGTATTAGTTGTACTTATATCACAATTTTCCTGGACAAATTCTTATATGTGTATATACTTAACTAAAATGCTAAAATAAATTTGATTTATGTGTAAACTTCGTGCGTGCACGAAAATTATAACTATATAATTATATGCAATTACCTTTAAAGACACAATATTCAATATTAATACAGAATAATTTTTTTATCAAAACCCCATGCGTGCACGGGTATTATAAGTTCATAACTAGTTAAAACCATATAAATACATATTTCCCTAATAAAAATTTTAAATAACAAAAATACCCATTTCAATTATATTTATTGTGTAAAGAGTTTTATACTTTTTACTCAATCCGCATCTTTGAGGTTTAAGTTAGATATATATGCGTGTCTAACGCATATTGCCGAAGGCCTCGGTTGGTTGTGGGTTTACCCGTTGATGGAGTTACTCGAAGCTCTTCTTTCCAAAATTGAGTGATCAAGTATATAAAGAAGGGATGGTGCTTGTACTTCACAAGTTAATTATCAAATGGATGAAGACTTGGAGTTATGAGTTATGTTGGTTGTCGAGAAGTGTTGAGGACGCGGCTTTGTGAGTTTACTTATCAAGGTTCGTGTGGCAACGGGTAGTCACGGTAGCTAATGTGTGTTTAATTTTGCAGGTGTTGGTGAGAATTGATTAATATGAGGTTTTATTTTTCATGATGTGTTTATTTAAGTTAGTGATTTGCAAATACTACATGAACAATGAATGTGGTGGTAACACGAGCACAAGACTACCATGCACCCACAAGTTTCACCATACATCAACCAACGACGGGATTTTATGCAGCAAAAGATGCTCAATCCGCAACCATGTTGTTTATGTAAGACATATACACGGTATGAGGAATAGTTGGTACTTGTACTTGATGAGCTGATTATGGAGTGGATGGAGTTATGCTAGATTGCTAGTCGTGGGTGTTGAAGGCAAGACTTTGTGGCAACGGGTGGGCGGGTTGCTAAGGTGTGTATGTTGTTTGCATGTGTGTTTAGATTTGTGGCCGATGTGTGTTTGAGTTTGCACATACGTGTTGGTGAGAATTGCTTAATTAATATGAATGTATTTATACATGTAGAATCAGATATGTTTATTTTCATTTTCTAGCAATGTAATAAGTATATTAATGATGTTCAAGACAATGACGTTGCTTGATAGGTACTTCGAGTTGAGATCTGGAGCAACCACACATTGTGTAAAGAACAAATCAACCAATCACAACCTTTTATTTGGCTTTCATTCAATGGCTGTGATCAAATCAGCCAACCACATAGTAAGGGTAGTTTTGTCCACTAAGCTAAAAATATCTAATTTTCTTTCATTCTAACACATACCGGAAAAACCCCTGAAACACACACACAAACCACCATAAATCGCTGTCTTCGTCAATCCGCCATCGATCCGCTATCTATCCGCCGCTGATCTATTGTTCCGCTCTCGATCTATTTTTTAGGTGGCTGGAAATGTCGTCGCCTAAGGCCACTCAGCCATCTTCCATCGTCTCCGCCGCTGCCACCCGATCAAAGTCTACAGATGTATCTAAGGTATCATGCTCTTCATTAGTTTTTAGTTTTATATTTTTTATTTGTATATATATTATGGAATATATTGAAATGTGACATGTGATGAGATGTTTTGCAGAAACTACTTACAGTAAGGTATGGGGTCGTCAATGTCTTCATTATAAATTTGGTTTAGGTTAATTGATTAAAGATGTAACCTTTCTTTGTCCTGTATCAATCTGTTTTGCTCTGATTTAATACTTGTAACATGCTAATCATTTCTCTCTCATGTACTAATGCTCATGTGCAACAGTTTTAAGCATCTTATACGACAGCGTAAGTAGGTGCGAACGACAAAGAAATGATTAGCAAAACTTGTGTTGTAACATGTAAATGATGATATGATGGTTTTCATCAGGAAGTCTGGTGTGTTGCAGTGCTCGATAATGTATCAAATTTATGACAACATTGTTTTGCTAAGTACTAGTTGTTGCTTCTAACTAGAATTAGATGATTGCATACAAGAATACTATTTAGATTTTTAGCCAAAAAATAGGCCACTAATATGCTCGGATAAGTATTGGATGCAAGTTCTAGTCATAAGTATTGTATTATGAGGAAATGATTGAGCGAAGTGGATGCATTTTTTTTAATGAAAGATACTTGATTGAAGTTTAACAAATACATGTCGCATATTATATTCCAAATTCTTACTCTATTTAGAACTTTAGCGTGGGCTTGAATATAGGTTGAAACATTCACCATTTCTTTGTATATGGATGAACATATAGAAACTAGCAGGCTCGTCAATGGTGGAAGTTATGTTGTCCAGAAATTGCACGTCTAGAAGAGGATGTACAAGAAATTGCAGGTAAAATCACATGTGATTCTGTTTTTTCTTTTTCTTTTTTTGTGTGTGTGTTTTGTTATGGAATCAGATGTGATCCTGGTAAAATCACATATGAATCACATGTGATTCATTTGTGAATCACATGTGATCATGGTATGAATAACCTGTGTTCCTTGTACAAGATCACATGTGTAAAATTGATTCATATGAATCACTTTCTTGTGTTGTCATATAGTACAACACGCTATAGATTTTTGGTCGTTGGTATGTTCTTGCAGACATTTTGGCGCTGGTAACAAATATAATATCCTAATTCGTTTTAGGCGTTGGAAACAAAGGTGGGGTGAAAGGAGAACATAGAATGAATGGAAGAGAGAAATCACTTCAAATTAGTGAATATTGTCATGTTTTGATTTGTTAATCTTGAACTTGTAGTTGCAGGCAGGTAGCAAAGTGATAGAACCTATAGTTCTTGTATAACCAAGGTAGACAGCAATAGCAGGCGCGTTTTACAGGAAAATCACATGTGATTTTAGTATAATCACATGTGATTGTAGTAGAATCACGTGTGATTTCTCACTTCAGTTTATGTGACCTCTAAATTCAGTCTTATCTGATTTTGTAACAAATTTTATTAGCACACCGAGACCAAGTTTATACAGTCATACTGAGACTACATGTCCGTCAAATCCAAAATATATTGCAAAACTAGCGAAAATTGCTTCTGCTGTACAAGTGGCTAGAATTGATGCAAGTGAACAAGCGACGAGAATTAATGCAACTGAACAAGCAACTAACGCTTCTCGAATATCTTACTTTGTTTACATTTGCATCATATCCTATTTTGTTTAGATTTTTTTATTTATTACTAGTATTTTTTTTTTTTTGCATTGTTGGAAAAGTGTCATGTGGATCTTAATTCAACTATGTTTAATTAAATACTTTTTTATTGATGTTCTAGTAGATTTGGTATTTTGAACTGAATATAAATGCAAGTTGTAAGTTGCATCACTAAATCACATGTGATTTTGAAAAATCACATATGATTTTGAAAAATCACATGTGGTAATGTGTGATTTATAAAAATAAACAAGATTTCTTAATTAAGTATCAAAGTGTAATTTGTGTCTAGATTCTAGCATTGATCAAATATAGTAATTTGTTAAAAATTTCATGGCATATACTTAAAGTTTCACTTTGGGTGCTCTGTTAGCTTAAAAAAATGTATAAGTGGTGCAAGGAAAAAAGCTTACAAATGTTCGACGTCGTTTTCCCTTTTTCTTTTACATTGATTATTGACAAAATGTTTGGTATTTTTAACTGAATATAAATGCAAGTTGTATGATTATATCACTAAATCACATGTGATTTTGGTAAATCACATCTGTAACTACTACAATCAAATGTGATTTTTGAACAAGTAAATACCTAAAAACCTACCCGAAACAAATCACATGTAACGACCTTGGTCTTCAAAATAGACATGTAACGACCGTGGTCTCAAAATGTGATTTTTTTGAATAAATCCAAATTAGCAGATCCAATTCATGGTATTTTATGGTTTTTCGCAAAAATGTGAATACCTAAAGACTTGGCTTATATTAACATATAATAGACAAAAAAATCACATGTGATTCAATGTGAATCACATATGATTCAAAGTGAATCACATGTGATTTCTAAAACTTATGCTTAACCGTAAAACTTATGTTTTTCTAGTAGATTTTAATACTTTCTAAAACTTTTATATACTTTCGACAAATTTTTTGTTCAAAATTTCCGTCCAGAAAAATCACGCGTGATTCGTAAAAATCACATGTGATTTGTTTTTTGTTGTGATTCGTGTATAAATCACACGTGATTCTGTTTTTTAAAAAATCACATGTGATTTTAGCCGAGTCAGAAACACAGTTTACAAAAAAAATCACATTCGATCTTTAGAGTAATAAATCACATGTGATCTTTAATTTCAAATCAACTTATTCCTTCATTTTATAAAACAAATTCCTGAAATCACGTGTGATTCTGTTATTTATTTTTTTGTTATGTTATGAAAAAATGTAAATTATGTGAGATTCAGTTTTAATTTAAAAATGAGTAAATCACATGTGATTCACTTTCAAAAAATAATTTAAGGTAAAATCACATGTGATTTGAGGTAAATCACATGTGATTCGTAAGTAAATCACATGTGATTCATACGTAAATCACATGTGATTCGTGTGTAAATCAAATGTAATTCACTTTAAAAAAATATAAACTTGGGAAGGTACACCAACTTGGGATGGAATCCACTCGGGTAAGGTACACCAACATCAAAATAGCCCCAAGAGTTAATTTCAATTAACAGCCTAGTAATATTTCTCATATAGACCCAATCTTAATCTAGAAAGGTGTATATCACACGTGATTCATGTGTAAATCACATGTGATTCGTATGTAAAACACAATAGGCTAACCACCAACATATTTAAAAGCACGAAAGCGCGAAGACCATGAGCAAAGCAAAAAGAAATTGAATCACGAGAACAATGAGTAGATGTTTCGTTCAATAATAGAAAACACAAGATGACTTTAGAAGAAATAAAATATCAAAACAAGTTTCTTCCATAACTAAAAAGAAATTGAATCACGAGAACCATATCGTATTCATTAGAAAACTATGTAAACAAGACCAGGCTGTGTTCAAAGATTCCAAATTAATTACAAATTAGATCAATCAACACTCTCTTGATATCAAAACCAAACAAAATTTAAAAATAACTTCATCAGTAAACCCCAAAACCTACCACAGCTTGAGACCCACATTCACCGCAACCGTTATCTTTAACTAACGGAACCGTTCCTTATGTTACAGATCCGTCGCCACAGATCTGGTCACCCCGCCCCAAATATGGTGGATGGACGAACTCTCTATCCTTAAACGCGTTTCTTCCTAGTCGTTATCACGTTTAGATTTTCTTGGATATTTGTTTTGTCCGACTTTGTTGAGACACTTTAGAAACTCCACACCTACGTAAAACATTTGATTTTGTAAGATCAAATAATCATGAGCAATGCGTTAACAAAAAAACTCTGTTAGTTTGATTCAGTGTTATTTTGTAACCAAATCACATGTGATTGAGTGTTATGTTACCTGAATCACGTGTGATTCAGTGTAATGTTTACATGAATCACTTGTGATTTACACATGTAATTTTCTTCTTTTTTCGTGTGTTGTTGTGCTAAGGCATGAAAGTTACAGTTACATTCAGACTCTAAACGGATCAGTGGTGTGTACTTGTAAACAAATCGGCTTGACTGATAGACAAGTTAAATGAGTTTACGAACACAAGTACCTTTATCAACCTCGGTAGCTTTGGCCTTAAAAAACGGCAATGTTTTCACAAGTGTTCTGAGTTCAACGTCATCTTTTACTACACAAAAACGAAAATTAATGAACATAATAACAATAGCAGACCAAACATAGAAAATAGATCAAAATTTCAGCTCAATTTTTTTTTTATTCCTATCATGTTTCAGGTACTTCAAATAGAGAATCACAACCTGTTAAGGAAATTTTATTCATTTCATCTCGGGTGCATGGTGTGATATGACAATAAAACAACCAAGTAAAAACACATTAATGATATAAATGTGTACATTTATCTGAAAAATTAAATATCATTATATGAAACATTGTGCCTTAATACCAATAAAAGAATATCAGCAAAAAATGACAAAATTTCATGATCATGACAGAGATCTAACTTACAATAGGTCCGTCGTCCCAGCCATTGGCTCCCGGCAATTGAGAGCCACGTCTATTAGTTGCATGCATAGACACACCTGTTAGGTAATATATACAAAATTGTTCAAGAAGGTAGTATACAGACACATGAAGAGCACCATAACACATATACTAATAGAAAACAATACACATGCATACACAAACTAAGTGTTCTGCTAAATGTCAAAGATATAAGCATACCGTTGATTTGTAGCTATGCATATTAAAACTTGACATATTTATATATCTATATACATATAATCTTTTCTATTTCAAAATAGATCATTACTGCACACAAAGCTGGTTGACTTCTTTTGACAATATTCAATTAAAGTTCTCCCAATTCCAAAGCTAAAGATTAAGTTATTTAACTAGCTTCCAGGGAATTGCACCTAAACAACACTATTCAGTCAATACTATTTGTATTTTTCTTGTTCTTAGTTGTTTGCCATTATTTTAACCAGCTCGTTTCACAAAAGCAACACAAATACACGTGTACTTGCCTTGCCAATTAATGTAATTGACCTAGTTCACAACCACAATAGTCAGTAAATACTACTGATACAAAATCAAGTTTAGAGAGTTTACAATCACATACGAGATACGTTCATAGATGCCAAACCAGGTTATCGGACAGAGCAACCATCCGGAAACAATCAGTCTCCACAACTCAAACAGTGGTCCTTTATAAGCACAATGTATACATCGTAAAAATCAATCCACTATCCAACTCTACAGACACTAGTTGTACATATGTTTTGGTCAAGTAAAATCCTAATTCAAATTTAACGAACCAATACAACAGCAATTCGATCACCTCTAAACATTATCATAATTAATTTCATTTCAATAGGGATTGTAATTTTCATAGTACCTTAAAAAGAGTGACATGAATACTAAAAAAAAGGAAAGAAGTAAGAGAGACTCACTTGCCACTTGGGACTTGAATAGGTCCAAAAGTAGCACACTCTTCTCTAAAACCCCTGTAGTAGAAAAATATGCCAAGATGTTGTAAACCGTAATGAAACACCCGATCCACGACGATACGCTCCAAACCATCCTCATTATTAAATATTAAACCTGATCATCATCATCATTCGTTACAAAACAAAATATAAACTACTCATTTAAAAAATATGTAATTAGAAACAATGACGTAACTAGATTTTTAAAGATTGAAAGAGTACCATATTGAAGGCAATCAATTGTTCGTAGTCCCAGATGGCAATCAATTGGCATAAATATCAGTTAGGGTTTGATATATTGATTTGGGGGTGGTTAGTGTGTGAAAGTAGTGTATGTGTGTAACCAGTGAGAATGAATGAGAAATGGAATTATCTCAACTGACCCTGAAGTTAAGTTAGGGAGATAATATAATTACTAAAATGTCCCTCAATTAATAATTAGATTAAAGTACCAATTAATCTGAACCATTGGATTGAAGTTAGAGTTGGGTTATGGTTTTAGGTTGGGTTATGGTTTTAGCAATCCAAACCGAAAACCGAATTCAAATAAATATATATATTTTATATATTTATATAAAAAAAATTAAAACTCTTTCAAAATATAACATTTTTTAAGCTTTAATTTTTATTTTCTTTCTAAAAATCTTATAAATAAATGAATAAATAATTAAATTTATGTAATTCGGGTTATTCGGTTTGGTTTTCAGTTATGGAGGTTTCGGTTATTCGGTTTGGTTTTCAGTTCGGTTGAATCAATTTAAATTCGGTTCGATTCGGTTTTTGGTTATACCCAGAAAAAAAATTAACCGAACAAACCGAACCGAAAAAACCGATAACCGAAACCGATGAACACCCCTACTATAAATGCAATGGCCAAAAATTTATGATGCGTTAAAACTTAGATAACTTTTTATATTAAAATTGTAAGTTTGTGCAATAATATAAAAGACAAAGACAACATTTTCGGCTTGCAAACTTATAAAACAAAAATCATAAGCTTGCAAGCAAAAGAAGTTGACTATTGGCATTTAAAGAAAATTCAACACGCCTACTTCTGGTTGAATCCTTCCCACCTTATTTATAACCACCTCCCACAAAGCTACTTCCCCTCACAAGGTGATGTGGGATGCTCAGAGGTCAAAACCCATTTGATGTTATACTTGCACTAGTTTTATGATGTTATACCGGTTGTTATGCAATGAAAGGTACATGTGCTCAATCATCACCCATGAGGTTTAACTTAGACATATATGTGTGTCTTGTAGAATGATATAATGAGAGAATAATGTTTATTATTGATTTATTGATTACCTACAATGAACATATAAATAGGTAACTACCGAATATTCTAGAATTCGGGCTTGGGCTTGAGCCCATTACATATTACAGACTAACACTCCCCCGCAGTTCGAGCGACGAAATCGCGAAAGCTCGAACTGGAGATTAAAACTAATAAACAATACAACTAAACAAAGAGGAGACAACGAAAGTTGGTTCTAAAACTTCAACCCCCAAAGAACCTTCCAAACAAACGGGGCGTGTTTTTCCATAGAAAACATAAACATCCAATTTTTATTTTATTTTATTTATTTTTTTTTTTTTATTTTTTTTTTAATGAGAAGATATAGAATGGAGGTGAGGAAAGTGTCTGAGGAAGATGAGCAGATCAGAAGGTCGTCTCGGGAATTGATACCCTGGATTCGACACCAACAAAAGTCGTCTTGGGAATTGATACCCGATTCGACATAAAACAAAAGTCGTCTCGGGAATTGATACCCTGGATTCGACACTAACAAAAGTCGTCTCGGGAATTGATACCCTAGATTCGACAGCAACAAAAGTCGTCTCGGGAATTAATACCCTGGATTCGACATATAAATAACAATTTATTTATTTTTTATTTTATTTTATTTTTATTTTTTTTTAAACGAGTGGAATATGTACCATGCTTCCAGCAACACATGTCCTATCCAAAGGCACTTTTTCACCCACTATCTCCATTATTATCAAAACCAACATGTCCATGCTTTCCACCTTCCCCATGATAACAGAATCCACCAAATGCAAAAGCTCGGGTGATCTACCCACCTCCATAAATCCCGATCTTCAAACACCGATCAGATCCATCCAATATCAAACAAACACCAACGATCGACTGAACTATGAATTAAACGAGACGACTGGTTATCAAGATTTTACCAACGATCGCCTGTAAACAAACTAATATGTCGACTGGTTATCTAGAAAACCAACGATCGACGACAGAATAAAACCATGGTGACTGGTTATCACAGAACCAACGGCCAACCACTGAAAAGAAACAACATATGGTAAATGCGGTAAAAAGAAAACAAGCAAAGATATGGAAAATAAATGTGATTTGAAGATCTTGAAGGAAACGACCGATGGGCTTGTTTTTAGGGATTATGTGGAGGGATAATTTTGACGGGGTGGCTAGCGACAGCGGCTTATGATGGATGATTAGGTCCGATCAAACCCGAGATAAAATTTGGATTGGTAAGTGGATTTTTTTTTTTTTTTAGAGTGAGGGAGATATGGTGGTGTTTTATTGAGATTAAAGTGTAAAAGGAGCCCTCCGAACCTCCGTATAGCCGGGCCGGAGGCGGCGGAGAAGATTGAAGTCTAGGGGATGAGGATCTTTGGCTCTGAAACCATGTAGAATGATATAATGAGAGAATAATGTTTATTATTGATTTATTGATTACCTACAATGAACATATAAATAGTTAACTACCGAATATTCTAGAATTCGGGCTTGGGCTTGAGCCCATTACATATTACAGACTAACTAACGTATATTGGTTTACCAGTTAATAGAGTTACTCGAAGCTCTTTTTAGAAAAGTGAGTGATCACGTATATTGAATGGATGATACTTGTACTTCACGATTTGATTAGCAAAAGGTTTTAGACTTAGAGTTGTGAGTTATGTCGGTCGTGGAGAGGCGTTAAAGGCGCAACTTTGTAGGTTTTCTTTTGAAGGTTTGTGTGGCAACGGGTGTTCGCGGTACGTAGCTAAGGTGTGTTTTAGTTTGCACGTGTTTGTGGGAATTGATTAAGACGAGGTTTTATTTTTGCATGTATGTGTGTTTATTTATGATGTGCAATTTAGTGATCTGTTTAAGTTTTAGACTAACAATCAACGATGGGATTTATGCTGATTCATGATGATAAATGAGCATATATGACTAATTTTGTTGTTTAAAACCAAACCGAATAACCCGAATTACATAAATTTAATTAAATTTATGTATTTCGGGTTATTCGGTTTGGTTTTCAGTTATGGAGGTTTCGGTTATGACACCTACGCAACACATATTATCCAAGGCCACGTTGATTGTGGGTTTACCAACTGATGGAGTTGCTCGAAACTCTCCTTTTCAAAACTGAGTGATGATGAATAAGGAATTAATGTTGCTTGTACTTCACGAGTTGTTGAATACTTGGAGTTAGGAGTAATGTTGGTCGTGAAGAGGTGTTGAAGGCGCGGCTTTGTGGGCTTTCTTTTCTAGGTTTGTGTGGCAACGGATAGTCGAGGTACGAAGCTAAGGTGTGTTTAAGTTTGCATGAGTTGGTGAAAATTGATTAATATAAAGTTTTATTTTTACATGTAACACAATTCCCTTTACAGGTATTATGATGTTCAAGTTAGTGAGTTTGTTTATGTTGTAGACTAACGATGTGATTGATGCTGATACATGATGATAAATGAGAATATATGACTATTTTTGTTGCTTCATGGCTGTTAATCTTGGTATTGCGTAGGTGTCATAAGTGTTGTTTAAAAGATGATTAACATTCGAGATCGGCGCCAATTAGTTAAGATAATTGGCTCGTTGGGACGAAACTGAAAGCTCGTTGGGGGCAATTAACTAATATGGTACCAACGAGGCTTATAAAAATTTTAGCTTCATTTTTGAGGATGGGGCTTATGGCTGAGGCTTGAACTTATTATTTCAAAAGCCCCTATAAGCTTCTACACCAAACAAGGTTTATAAGAGGGCTTTTGATATTTAAACCTCATAAGCCACTTAGCAAAACACAACCTTTATGTTTAATATTGTAAGCTTGTCAAAAATTATAAAAGCCAACCTCAACCTCTTTGCTTGCAAACTTATAAATATCAAATGATAAGCTTGCAAGCAAAAATGGATGACTTGGGCTTTCAAAGGAATTCAACATGCCTACTTCTAATGCTATCCTTACCTTTTCTTTACAAAGCTATGTAGGATGCCAAAAGTCAAAACCCAATTGATTTTAAGCATTTTTGTAGCGCACCGGTGATTTATTAATTTATCTTAACCGTTACAATTACATGTTTAGATAGACACTAATTTATGTATGTTATACTTGCACTAGTTTTGTTTCGTATAGTTTTATAAGTGTATTAATTTATCTTAACCCAATTGACAGGACGGCTAGTCTGATGACTGGACCGACTATTACAACCATAGCTAGTGTATATTGTAGTTTCCTTTCTTCTCACTAGTGCTTAGTAGTTGCAAATAGGTATACAATTCGGTGATCAACACTAAAGTTGTACACACTTTGTAAAGATTAACATACTCAAAATTTGGAACACCTATGTTGCTGCCAAAATGACTGAAAAGAAGTATTACTTCCAAGAAACAATATAATTATTACTATATTATTCTTACAATCCGTCTTTAAATATGGTTAAAATATTTATTAGTCGTGTGCTAAAAGTTTAATTAAATCTGTCTCATATTCCTAAACTTAACGACCCAAGATTTTTATTTCTTTGTGGTGATATATTGTTGTTTTGATTGTTTAAATTTCATGTTTTCTTGTTCAAGTTCGATTATATTGTCTCTAAAATTATGATACCATGTTGAACTCTAAAATCTCGTAGGTTATAATTATTATTCATGCACATTATATAGAGATTACATGAGTAAACCCTAACGGACTCTAAGCCCACCCACATACCGGGCTTGGGCCGACTACCCTAAATCATAATATAATCTCTAATACATTACATTTTTTGATAAAGACTATGCTTTTAAAATTGCATTAGTTTTATTTAATATGGTCGTTTGTTTGTTTTTTATTGCGTCACTAGTAACATTTTAGTACATAAGTTACTGATATAAAGTCAATAGTTCATTTTATGAGTTACAAAAGTAAACACGAATCATAACCAAGAGCATACTTTTTGTAGCATTTGTACGTGTTTCGCATAAATCTTTTCCTTTTCATTTATAGATACATATTGTTTTGAATATTTACGAAATATTACAATAAAAAACAATGTTGCAAAAATCGTGAATCGGTAGTCGGGCGTTCGACCACCCTGCAGCGAGTAATCGGTCAAGTCGGGATTAATCGGTGATTAATCGGATTGGCATTTCCTGCAATTTTTTGGTATTTCTGGAGACCAAACTAGAAATTTTAACCGATTCCAAGCCTGATATGTTTCCAAACCTCAATAAAAGGCTCAAATTGTGATTATGATGCCCATTGTGCGTTATAAGTGAAATATACGATCCCCAAATTAAATATAATGTCTAAATTATTATTATTTTTAAAATGACCGATTTGCCCGATTCGGCCGATTTTGACCGATTCGGCCGATTTTGACCGATTTTGCCGATTAATCGGCCGATTCGGCCGATTTTTTGACTGCTTAGTGTCGATTTTTTTCCTAAACCGATTTTTCGACCGATTTTCAAAAATCGACAAGGTACTCGATCGATTAACGATTAATCCGCGATTAATCAGCCGAGTTGACCGATTTTTGTAACATTGATCAAAAATATTAATCATTTACTTTGTCTACTTCATATTGTGCTTTAGTTGTAAGTAAGAAATATTAGGACTTGCTAATGATCATAACCAAAGTTAAAATCCTGTCGAGTTAGTAACATTCATGAAATATGAAAAGGCCAATACTCTTACATGCCCATCTTGTATCTATCAATTCCTCTGTATCTTTCTTTCAGAGTGCGATGTGGGATGGTCAAGACCCAGCTGATTTAAGCAATTTGCTACACTTCTAAGATTATAAGTTAAGGTAAACACTAACTAATTAATGTGTGATATAACCTGCTTATTACTATAAGCAATGATGTTGGCCCCAACATAAGTATATGTAAAAGCAATATATAGTGCCTGTAAGAGCAGAAAAGTGACTCTTTGAAATCATTCAAAAGCATCGCTTCATACAGCCTAGAGGTGGCAGTTTGAGACCCGTCAAGTTGGGTAAATATTTATTAGGGGACGAGTTTGGTTGGTACCCCTTAAATATTTCTTGATGGGTTCAGTTTATTATTACTAACATTAACTTACTCAGTTTTAACTGCTCCGGTGCTCCCTATATCTCAAAACTAAGGTTCATCTTTTTTTGTTAGCTCGTCTTAGGATCACATCAGGTAACAAAACTAGTTCTTGATTTTTGTTCTAATATGTATCTTCAATGTATACATTATTAAAAGAGTGGGATGGTGTTTGGGTTGGAGAAGGTAACCTGATGAGGTAACCCAAACCACTTTTCTGGTCATTTGGAATTTTAGACATCGAGTTTGTTTCGACCTACAACACCGATGAGAGACACTTGAGATGGCTAGATAAAATCTTTGGAATTTTAGACATCGAGTTTGTTTCGACCTACAACACCGATGAGAGACACTTGAAATGGCTAGATAAAATCTTTGTCTCGCATCTCAATTTATAGCTTCTCAATTTATAATGGAAGTAACAATCCTTGTCCTTAATGGACCTCAAATCATTGTGAGCTTGTCTAATATTATAAAAGAAATGGTCAAAATTATTGGTGTGTAAAGTTTAGACAGCTTTGGATATAAAATTGTAAGCTTGTCAAATAATAAAAAAATCATTGGTCAAAATTTTTACCTGCAAACTTATAAAACACAAATTATAAGAGCATGGGGTGTCGAACATGTTGCTTCTCGCCAATTCCTACATGGCATCTCGCCGTTGCAATTTGTTCCTCGCCACGACACCAGGTGGCTTCGCCACTTGTGGTGTCACCAGTCCAACGACGAGGAAAACGACAAGGCTCTAATTCGAATATATCCGTTGCAATCTTAACGGTATGATTTAAAAAAAAAAATTACCCACCCTCTTATAAATAATACCTCATTTTTATAAAATCATCCACACTCTTTTCTTTCAAACCATTCACACACTACTCTTTCAACTCTTTACATCTTAAGCAAAAAAAACATGAGTGGTTCAAATTCGGATTCCGATCTTGATGATTTACAAGATATCAAGATGATCTTGAAAGTTGCAGGTTATGGGCAATCGTTGCCAGGACATGAAGCTGAAAGTTCACGCACCCGTAATTACATCTACCGTGACCGTGAAGTTGCTGAAAAACGTCTTATATCCGACTATCTTTCTGATTGTCCAAAATATCCGGAGTACTATTTTAGGCGTCGATTTCGTATGAGCCGTGAACTATTCTTAGACATAGTACAAGGTATTGAAAATCATATTCAAACTGTTGATCCTCTTCCACCGCATTTTGATTATTTTAGAGTCCGACCCGATGCTAGGGGTGTAATGAGTATGAGTGTAATTATGAAATGCACATCCGCCGTACGCCAATTGGCCTACGGCACCGCACCTGATGCATTTGATGAAGATTTGCAAATGGGGTCACACACGGCACACGATTGTCTAGATTTTTTTACTATGTGTGTAATTGAATTGTTTATGCCCGAGTTTTTAAGAAAGCCTAATTTGAGTGACATTCAAAATTTATATAACGCACATAACACGGTCCATGGGTTTCCGGGAATGCTTGGGAGCATTGATTTTATGCACTGGGAATGGAAAAACTGTCCCGTATGCTTGAAGCCATTGCATCATACGATTTATGGATTTGGCATGCATTTTTTGGGGTAGCGGGTGCGAATAATGTGACAACTGGCAAATTTAGGGAGTCTATTTTAGATAACCGCATTACGTTAAACTGAACCGAGCTTTGCCTTTAACACTATTTTTATAAACCATGACTTGATTTTATATCGTCTATTGGTTTTTATGATTTATTTCATTGTTAAATGAGTTATTGAATGAGTTTTAACTCTATTTGGTAGGCACTATTCGATTCGGCGCTAGAAAAACCTATAAACGAGAAAGATTGTAATTTTTAGACCGTAACTCGAAAATTGACAAATAAATAGTCAAAACTAGTGGAAAAACGTAAATAACGATGTTAGAAAGTTGAATGAACATCGTGGGACACTCGGGGGACAATATATGAGCTCGGGAATGGGTAAACGGGATAGTTTACGAAAAATTACAACTCCGACCCCCCATTTTATGCTATGGCCGACGCCCCCTCCTCCCAAATAATTATTTTTGAGGTCCCTAGTGGCCTAGTATAAATACCCCACCCAACCCCTCATTTGATACTTTCATTTCTCTCTCTTGAAAACACACACAACACCTTTCTCTCTTTAACCTCTCTCTAAAAACCCTAAAACCACCACCTTGTGGCCGCCGCCACTGTTCCGGCCACCACCGGCGCGTCACCCCCCACCTCCACCACCATATTGAAGCTCTCTTTCTCCTTTTTCCAACCATATATAACACGCCCCATTTGGACCTCCATAACACCTTCAAATCTTTGAATCTAGATTCGTACTTTTAGGTTTTCAAAGGGCTTTTGCAATTGGTGATTAGATAAGGTAAAGGGAACATGTTTTGAGCTTGATTGGGCAATAAAAACCCACGAATTGCTAATTAGAGTTTCAACCTAATTTTAATTTTTGGGGCTTTTGGGTGGAACATGAAATTAAAGCTAATTAGTGACTAAGTAAACAAGTAATTAGTGTTTGGTAAATGTGTGGTGTATCAATTTAATGGGTTTGTGCATTTAGGGTTTAATTGCATATTTTTGATTAAGAATAGTTGATGGGTTTTGTGTTTGGTTAGTGTTTGGAGCTTGAATGATTGGATTGAGATGTTGTGGAAGTGATTTGGTTGTGTTTGGATGTGAGACATGGGACGTACGAACCACCATGGTCACGTACGTGACCCATGGGTTGGTGTACGTGACCCACTTGGGTCATGGGTCCGAGTCGGGTCGATTTGGTAGCTTGTTGGTTGGTATTGTGGATGTTTGGGTGAGATGCGTGGAGCCGAAAAGCTTCTAGAGCTTGTTTGGTTCACGCGGTCTTAACCGCGACCGTGTCATGACCATTAGGGTCATAACATTGGTTTCGGGTACATTTGGTTGATTGATTAGTTGGTGAGATTGTTTTGTAAAACCCTAAATATCTAACGCGTCTAAAAAGACCATTATGCCCCTCACCTTTAATAATTGTAAAATACGTATATTACGTCAATCTCATTAACTACGTTTCTAACCTAACTCAGAAAATAAATGACTTATACAGAATAATAAATTCGACTTACACTTATGTCTACTACGTATATATATCACATTATATAAGTTAAATGGACAAATGATATGTACAAGTTACAATTAGACTTTTAAACTAAATTAAATACCAATATATTTTGTAATTATGGAAAATGAATTGTACATGAATCCTCCCCACTATTCACGGCCAAATTAAACTCCCATGATTTCCATTTATTTAATCCTATTAATCCTCCCATTTGTAACTTACTTCCTCTAATTCAAAAAAATCACACAAACCTAGTTTCCTAATAAAAAGTGACGGCAAAGAAAATCCCTCTCCTTCCATTCGACTTCAAGCAAGCAACAAGGTGTCTTGGTATCGTGATTCAAGGGCTGTGATAAGGTGATCGTGGTTGTGGACTTCACGTTTTGAAGGTTGGCTGTGTTGGTGTGATCTTGTCGTGGGTTTAGGCAAGGGATTGGTGGTCGTGGGTTTTGTTCCTCCTAGCTCTCACTCTTCTTTAGTTCACGCTACAAGGGTAACACCTAATATCATCATCTCATCTCATTTTCTTTCTTATGGTTTTCTTGAAGGTGGTCGTGGGATATTTCCTCCATATGAATGCATATATACGATTCATACAACACAAGAATTGATAACTCTCTTGGTCACATAAAATCATGATATGGCTCATATATAGGTCGAATGAAAATTGGACACGTGAACCCTTGGCTTTGAATCTGATTTAACCATCATACACTCCACATGTACACGTTTTTATTTATTTCATGTCGAGCCAAAAGAGTCTTTTACGTATGGATATATACTAGTTATAAAACCTGTGTACGCACAGTGTTTAAACAAAAAAAAATATTTTATATCCATATTGATTATTGTGTCTTTAAAGGTAATTATATATAATTATATATTTATGCATGAGTTTTTCATTATCCATTAATATCTATTAAAATTTTGTATAATCAAAATTTGTAATGTCGAGCCAAAAGAGTCTTTTACGTATGTATATATACTAGTTATAAAACCTGTATGCACAGGGTTTAAACAAAAAAAAATATTTTATATCCATATTGATTATTGTGTCTTTAAAGGTAATTATATATAATTATATATTTATGCATGAGTTTTTCATTATCCATTAATATCTATTAAAATTTTGTATAATCAAAATTTGTAAAAAAATTTGTTAGATAACTCAAGATTCAACTATATTTAGCTGATATACATGTTGATGTTCCTATTTAAATTTCACACACAAGATGCGAGTTTAGTTGCACATAATAAACGTTGATAATGTTAAAATATACTCCTTAAAGTTTTTTAAAAATGTTTTTCTACATATCATTATATAAATAAATAAAATTACACAAGTAGTTGTTATAAGTACAATCACGTTTTTTTTCTTCATATACTTACAGTTTGATAATTATATTTCCGTTTTTAATATTTTATCCATATTTAATATACAAATTCGTGTCTATATTTGTTATACTTTTAATATGAAATAAATAAGTCCTTAGTAAAAATATATAGTAAAAAATGATATTTATAATCTTATGTATATTTATATGTTGGAGTTTTAAAACAACATATATATTGTATTTTTAAGTTATAACGTATAAGATGTATAAAGTATAAGGGGGTATTTGTTTAATTTCCAAAGTTATTAAAAAATATGGAAACTTATAATATTACATTTAACTCTATACAATTTTTAAAAATTTAACCACTAAAGTTTTATTAATTACCCCCTTTTTTTTAAGTTTTTGTTTTCACATATCCTTATATAAATAAATAAAAATTACATGAGTAGTTGTTATAAGTACAATCACGTATTTTTTTTTATATTACAATATCTCGTACTTACAGTTTGATAATTATATTCTCGTTTTTAATAATTTAGCCATATTTAATATACAAATTCGTGTCTATATTTGTCATACTCTTAATATGAAATAAATAATTCCTTAGTAAAAGTATATAGTAAAAATATGATATTTATAATCTTATGTATATCTATATGTTAGAGTTTTAAAACAACATATATATTATATTTTTAAGTTATAAAGTATAAGGTGTATAAAGTATAATGGGGTATTTGTTTAATTTTCAAAGTTATTAAAAAATATGAAAACTTATAATATTACATTTAACTCTATACAATTTTTATAAATTTAACCACTAAAGTTTTATTAATTACCCCCTCTTTTTTTAAGTTTTTGTTTTCACATATTTGACACCTATGATTTTATTTGTTTTTCTTCTCAACCAAATTTCTCCACCAAATTAATTAAAGGTTGACCAAAATCAATTTAATTTTGATTTTTATTAACCAATCACATCACATGATTTTGCTTACATGGCAAAATTAAGCTCTCCTATTGGTTTAATTTTTTTTTTCAATGAGAAGAGTTTTGAAAAAACACTCTAAAATGATGTAATTCTTTTATTATATAAAAGATTTGGTTTATTGAAGCAACAAGAAAATGAAATAAAAGGTGTCTTGAATTACTCTTGGTTGTGTAGACCCACTTTTATCTGTGTTAGCATGCATTTCATTTGGTCATATATAGGCATGTCTCATCTAAAGATCATGCATGCATAAATAACAAAACCTCACGTGAGGTGATAAGAGGCTACACCTAAAGATGATGCATGTAATTACATAATGTAGCAAATGGAGCAGTAATATTCGACCCATATGAAACTATTTATTTTGAATCAGTTCAACACCCAATCACCCAACATGTGCACGTTTCTTATTTATTTTATGTCAAACTAGATGGGTCGTATACTTTGGTTAGGAATTGGATTCGTATGAAATGGGTAATCGAAAATAAATTAAGGTTTCGAAAAGATTTCTTTGCTAATATATAAACATAAGGATTGATTTACAAAACTTAAATGGTTATTTGTTAAAAGCGTAAAGAAAGGGACGAAATGAGTAAAACAAGTAAACTTATGAGATTTACACTTTTTACCCTACACTTTGTAATAATGACAATTTTGACTCTAAACTATTACAACTTGTCATAAATGACCCTTAAACTATGATAATACCCACTTTCATGATTTTTAACCTAGTTTGACATTAATTACATCAGAAATGACTAAACCTGCTTATTATGAAAACCTGCTATTTTTGGAAAGTTACTTAATATGAAAACCTGCTTAAAATAGAATGTTACTTAAAATGGAAAGATTACTAAAAGTGGAAACCTGCTAAAAATGGAAAGCCGTCTAAAACGAGTAATCCGATTCTTATTAAGCATTATCTAATTTATATAGGTTCCGGGCGACGGGATTGATCTCATTTCTTGACCTTACTATCATTGTTGATTGCTTCGAATAAGGTACAGATATTCGGACCTTCTCATAAGGTTTCCCAATAACTCGTAGATCTCTTGCTATTGCTATTGACCTTTGATATTGATCCCTTGATATTGATTCTTTTGATATTGATCCCTCATGCTATTGGTCCTCTGCTATTGAACAGTTGTTATTGACCCATTGATATTGGACCTCTGATAATTGAACTATTGATATTGGACTATTGATATTGAATTGTGAACTGCTAATATTGAACCTTTGATATTGATTGACCTCCATATTGTATACTTGTACCTATTGCATTGATCTGTCAGTTTGATACCCGAGCTATTATACTAGGCATGGGGGTTCCATGTCCGTGTCATTGATGCACCAATGGCATGACTCTAGTGTGGTTGAGTGATGCTCCACACCGTCCCCATTATTGTATTGATTATTGCGCGCTTCAGATATATATTGTATTGGCCACTATTGTATTGCAGGGGGCGTATGGATGCATCCTATATTTGTATTGTATTGATTGATTGTATTGATATTGTATTGGTGATGCGGTGCATGTGTGCATTACACCCCCTCACATATTGGGAGTTGATCACTCCACTGGCTACTTGAGGTCTCCCCTCTTATTGGATTGGTATTCTGAGGTCACCCCTCCGAATATATTGGCTACTATTGGATATTGGACTGCTATTGTATTGATTGTATTGTATTGATTGTTGGCTCGTGGTGGATAACTGACCCCTTTTCATTATTTCCTTTACCCTACTTTATATTGTTTCCTTCATGTCTTATCATACTTATCTTGATTCAGTTCCTCATTATTGCTATTGTATTGTTATATCTGTTCACTGTGCTTTTTAAGCTCAGCCGCGTTTCTTTTCCTGCGGCAGGTTATTAGGCTAGGAGCTGGGGCTTTTCATGGGATTGAGAGTAGGATGATGTGTGTGGATTGACCTTAGTCATCTTAGACTTTGGTTACCATTGTTATATGTTTTGGAGATTTTGACATTGTATCGTTTCATTTCTTTTGGACATCTTTTGGAACTTTTGTACTGTTCAAGTCGTGTTGACTTGTTATCTTTTGATACTTATGATAAGGTTTTAAAAGGTACCTTTTTGAGGGGTCATTTAAGCCCTTATTTGATCACTTTTGTATCCGTTATTACTTAATATCGTTCCTTTTCACCTTTTAGGTCTCGTGAAGGCAAATTGCTGTAATGGCACTTATTTGGACGAAAAGGCGCGAATATACGAAGAAAATGGCCAAAGTCAAGAATCGAGGCACTCCAGCTGCTGAAAATACAAGGTGACGGCGTCCTGCTTATCTGCACGCCGTCGGAGGATTTTGTGACGACGAAGCCAAAACTCTTATTTTCAAGTGACGACGTCAAGTTATAAAAGAAGGCGTCGCGAACTTCGGGCGGCCTAGACTCAATCCGGCGTCCGAAAGGAAGAGGACGGCCACAATCACAAGGTGATGCCGTCGCAAGTATAACGTGGCCAAGACGAAACCCTAATGACGGCGATCCGACGGTGTCACAAAACATAAGGTGACGACGTCGCATATGTAATCTTATATATAGAATTCGAATTTTTCAGTATTAGTGTGTAGTCTTTTGGAATAAAAACTTAAACCGAACCAAGGCTGTCTTGTACAGTATTTTAGGGTTCCAAACCCTATCTTACACCAAGATAAGTGTTTTACTTCATTAATTCAATTATGTCTTTGATTATTTGTGTGTATGCTTGCATGTTCTCCATGTCCGGCTAATTTACTTGTGTGTTTGCTTAGGGAATATGAAACTTAATTATTGAATATTGATTGGTTGTCTCTTATCTTAGTTGATTAATGATCTAGTAGTGCGATAGGTCATTCGTTGTGTACTTAATGCTTGATTAAATCTTTATGAACCTTAGAATATAGCTCCTTGAGTAGTTGTAAGCTAAACCATCCAAAGAGTGCCTTAGAGTAAGAGTTTATTATCCCTAGTGGGTTTTGTAGACGAGACCCTTTGGTAAGTTCAAAGAGTTAGGGAACATACGCATACCCTACAACTTTAGACACACAACGCAACTAAGAATAAGGACGTGACAATTCAACCACCAATAGGAGATAATTAAGGAGTAGTAAAACCTAAGTAAACACATCTTTAAACTATCATACGAGCACACAATAATTAGACATAGACTACATACACCTTAGATTAGATAATTAGATAAGTAGAGTAATCGGTAGCAATACCAACCCCCAAATCCAAACCCCGAGATTCGTACCTTTCAATTTCCTAAAAAACATAAAAAGATAAAAAAATAATCTTCCTCAACCCCAACCTTAGCGTAGTAACTTCTTACTAGCATTCTTATTCCCCTAGAGAACGATATTAATACCCGTGACTTACCCTAATTACTACACTACAACGATTAGGTTCACTGCCTAGGGTGTTGAAAAACTTGCTCGACGAAAAGGAAGTTCCTTTGACCCCGAACGACGCGTGTAACGTTATCAAGTTTTTGGCCATTGCGGGGAATAGAATAGCTAGTTAGTAGTCCACCTCGTTTATGTTTCTTTGCTTGATTCCTATCAAGTAAAATTTTTTTTTCTCATTTTTAGCTTTCTCTTAGTCTATCCCCCTTCTTCGTTACCTTTGTTCGTAATCCCATCACTTTTCATCATGGAAGGTGATAACCACCCACCATTCATCAATCCACCACCAATTGACCCGCCAAGAGCCCGTACTCTTGGTGAATACTCGAGACCAAGCCACCTAGGCTATAGGAACACCATTGAGCTTCCCGACCAAGCCCAAACTACGGCCCGATCCGACACCATCCGGTTGGTGCAAAACGGATGTGCATTCCATGGACTTCGTTCGAAGATCCAAATCAGCATCTAAGGGATTTCCTTAAAATTGTCGATTCCATCGACCTTGATGCTACTACTGGGAGACCACGCGCGTCTCTTCCAATTTTTTCTACGGGACCAAGCTAGTAATTGGCTTGAGCGACTTTCCGCCGGTTCCATCTCAAGTTGGGATGATCTCACCTCTCGCTTCCTTGCTCAATTTTTCCCACCGGGGAGAACCACAAAACTTAGGAATGACATCTTGATGTTCCGACAATGTCAAAATGAATCTCTCTACGAAGCATGGACTCGATTCAAGGACTTACTTCATAAAGTCCCTCATCATGGCATTGATCTTTGGCTCCAAGTCCAAATATTTTATGATCATGTCAACTTCCTCACCAAGCGATCCATTGACCAAGCTGCCGGTGGAAAACTTAGTGATCTCACCGCGGAAGAATCATGGGGTATAATAGAGGACCTTGATCTCTATGACAACGAAAGTTGGAATGACCCCGTGTTTGCCCAAAACCGTTAAGGCAATCTCCTTGCCTCCCATTGACTCACAATCTTCCGGATGATCGAACTTGAAAATCAAGTTAAATTCCTAATGAGTTCCTACGAAAATCCTAAGTCTTCACATCAAGTGAATAAAATCACTCTTCCTTGTGAGTTATGTAGTGGTCTCCATGACACTCGTGATTGCACAAGACTCCCCGAACAAGCTTTTGCGGACTACGCCTCGGTGCGTACCGACGGAGCGGGAGAGAAGTGGTACACTTTCAAGCCCGAACAAAACAACTTAGGAAATTCTTACAACCCCTCGTGGAGAAATCACCCTAACCTTAAGTGGAACCAAAACTCAAGCACACCCCAAAGCTCATCTAGTCCACCTAATAGGTTCAATTCTCTAAACACCGGAACCCCACTAATCTTGAGGCAATTGCGTCTAGATTCCTGTCATCTCAAGAGACTCGATTGACTAAGCTTGAAGCCGATTTTAAGCAAAGACAAAGCGAGATGACAAACAAGCTTGATGCCCTCTTAAAAGCCTTCAATGAACGGGAAGTTGGAGCACTCCCAAGTGATACTATAAAGAACCCAAAAGTGAATTCGATTGTCGACTTCATGTTCTTGTTCACCATGGGAGAATGCACACCCATGTCCCTCACACCCAACGGTTCACTCGGTAAATGCTATCAAAAAGGGTTCCAAGCCATCCAAAATGAGGTACCAAGGCTCTGCACCATTGGTAGAACCTACTTTTGAGAAACCCGTCAACCAAGAATCCAAACCTAGTTTAGAGGAGGAGTACAAGGAACTCCATCAAGAAAACCCGATTCTTGAGGTCTTAGCTCATGCACCTTATTATAATGCTTTAAAAGAAAAATATGAGTTAGAACTTAAGCTTGGAAAACATGGGTCCGCTTTTGTGCAAAATAATTTACCTAAGAAGTTAGACGATCCCGGGCTATTTACTCTTCCGTGTAGGCTTGGAACTTCCAAACCTCTCGACGCTTTAGCCGACTTAGGGTCATGCATCAATCTCGTTCCGTTGTCCCTCCATAGAAGCCTTAACTTAGGTAAAATAGAACCAACGGAAACCATCTTAGGTCTAGCGGATGGTAGTGTTGCACGTCCGGTAGGAATAATAAAATACATTGTAGTATACGTAGGAGAGTTGACTCTTTTGGCCGACTTTCATGTGCTAGACATGAATAAGGACCCGACATGCCCATTACTAGTAGGAAGAGGATTCTTAGCTACCGCGAGTGCCATCATCGATTGTAAGATGTCCAAGATAGTGGTAGGAGAGGGAAGTGCTAGGTCAATTTACGATGTCAAAAAGCATACGTACTACAAAGAAGAGGAAATCCCACATGAGATTAGGTTGGATAGAGAGCCTTCTAGATATGGACCTTGGATAGATAAGAACCTCATAGGTCCCCAAAGACCTTTTTACCTAGATGAAGCCTTCACTAGTAAAGCAACTTTCCAAGAAAAAGAAATGGCTAGGGACATGGAAGTGAACCCGTTCGAGGACGCCTTAGTATTTAGGAAGATGACCGAGTTCCTAGGAAGCTTGCCCGTCAACCTTGTCATGAATAAGTGGAAAGTTGAGAAATCTAAACACAAATGGGATTGGGATAGACCGCCTAGTGACGGTGATGGAGAGTGGCACATTAGGATAACAATTTATGATCCCGATGGAGAGAAGTTTGAAAAGGCATATCTAACCAAACGTACTACTAGGAACTTGAATGATAAGTTTTATCTTTATGAAATTGTTGAGGATAGGCTTACTTATATCGGTACGTAGGAGCACGACTACGAGTCTAGCTACAAGACTCTTAAATAAAGAAAAGCGCTTCGTGGGAGGCAACCCATGCTTAATTGTTTGCTTGTTAGTGTCATATATTTTTTACTAATTGAATATTCTCATGTTTAAATTTGTAAAAATGTTTTATTTTGTTTTTAACCTCGTCTTAATTGCATATAAGGGTATTTTACATAACGGATAAGTGTAGGGAGGATTACACACGTTTTCAAAAGAAACGTAAACATGAGAATAACAATTAACTAAAAGATATATATGTGTGTTTGTTCGAGTCAAATGCTTGTATCGAGTCATAATAGATGTTTTGCGTAAATTTTTCCGATTCTAAAGATGTAAATTTTCCGAATTTTTTCCGTAAAATCGAAACCGCTTTTGTCGATAACTTGCCGTCGAAGGAGTAAAACATCGATTACTTTTTTCTCGTTTTCTCGAGCCACTTATAAATTTTGGAATTTTCCGTGTCTTAATTTTCCAGAAATTCAGTAAACATCCATTCCACAAGCATTATATCCTAGTTTAAATCGAGTCTTATACATATTATTACAGCCGATTTTATGCGAATGTTTCGTTTGTTTTCTTCAAGTGTGCAGGTTTAATTTATCAAGAAGAAGTTACATAAGATTGGAAGGAGCTTTTCACACATAAATCCTTCTTGGAAAAGATTTAACCACTACTTTACACGGATCCTACCGAGCTAATCAGGGGAGTATTAGTTTCTTTCGTTTTTAATTACCTTCCATTATCATAACTTTGATACTTTCGGGGAACATTGGGGACAATGTTCAGCTTTAAGTGTGGAGGGAAAATAAAACGGGAACTTTGAAACTATGCTAATCCTTGATTATTTGCTTTATCCAATTGTATTTGTGTAATAAACCATGAGAAAATGTCGGTTAGGGTAATTTTGGCACCAAATTTTAATTTTTCATGACATATAGGAGTGGGCCATTAGTTTTAACAAAAGCGTCTCACGGATAGGAAGTTGCATGACTAGCACAAAAACCCTTTATCACCTAAATTCCACAAAAAATGTGAGGATCGCCCTTAGATTAGTAGGAATTAAAGCATTCATCTTTAATGCTTAGAGTGTGAACCGATAGTATATTAGATTCTAGAACTTGTTTTGTGGTGCATTCCGAGATCGCTAGTAAGACTACACTTGTGTAGTTAGGAATAACTAAATGATAAGAGGCATTAGGATAACCCTTTTTTGATACCCGTAATATAATTACTTCTTCCACATCGGTTGAGTAATTCCCCCACACCCTTTGCGTTGTACTCATCTTTAGTACACGATACCCCTAGTTAACCCCTCAGAGCCTATCCTTTTCGCGGTTCTCGTGATGTTTTGGTTTTTCCTGAATATCAATGAAGAGCATTGTTTACACCCCACCCCCAAATATACACCCAAATCGCCTTAGCCTACCCTTTATGCACTCACTTTTAGTGCATTTTTGTTATCACCCTAAACCCTTAGTTCAATTATCCAGTTGCTTGCATGAGTTGCTAAGTCGAGTCATATCCTTTGTACACAGTTTTGGGATGATTGGGATTCATGGGAAAAGTTAAAGTTTATGAAATGACGGGAAGGGAACGTTAAATTCAAATTCCCTTTGTTTGCATAATAATGTACCCCAAGTGTTTTGATCTTTGCAATTCGGGTCAAATTAGTGTTAGAGTAATAAAAAATCAAGTGTAGGGATGTGCCTATAAATCCCTATCATTTTGATGTTACCATAGAGGATGGTAGAGTAAAAGTGTATGGGAAAAAAAATTGAAAAAAAATAGAAAAAGAGAAAAGGAAAAAAAATAGAGTGAAAAAAAAAAAAAAAAAAAAAAAACAAAACATACGGGCTACCATCCTACATCTATCCTTTTAATTTATGTTTGTTTGTTTCAGTTAGCTAAAGTCTAGAGTGTCGAGTCTTGGCTTAGCAACACCATTCTTCGTATGCATTTAACATAGAGATTTTTGACTTGCCACCACTAAAAAGCCTATCCCACCAAACCCTTTGTTTGCCTACCATAAGCCTAACGTTACAACCCTTTAAAGACCTCTTTGATAGTCTTTTCTAGGTGCTTACGCCAAAGCGATGGAGGTTTGATCTATTCTCAAGCCTATGGTAATCTATGTACTAGGACCGTTAATGAGTGTTTATCTTCCATTTCCAACTTGTTATATTTCATATACACCGAGAGATGTGAGTATCCAAACACCCCATGTGAGGTGCTAGTATGTAATTTCGTGCTTGTTATGACTTTTGGGGGGCTTATATGTGTTGTGGACTGTTTTAAACCAATGCTTCATGACCCCTAACTTATAAATTAATTGGCTTAAAGCACATTTGCTTGAGGACAAGCAAATACCAAGTGTAGGGATATTTGATAATGTTTTAAAAGGTACCTTTTTGAGGGGTCATTTAAGCCCTTATTTGATCACTTTTGTATCCGTTATTACTTAATATCGTTCCTTTTCACTTTTAGGTCTCGTGAAGGCAAATTGCTGTAATGGCACTTATTTGACTAAAAGGCGGGATATACTGAAGAAAATGGCCAAAGTCAAGAATCGAGGCACTCCATTGCCGAAAATACAAGGTGACGGCCAGGCTTATCGCGCGCCGGAGGATTTTGTGACGGACGAAGCCAAAACTCTTATTTTCAAGTGACGACGTTAAGTTATAAAAGAGTAGGCCGCCGCAACTTCGACGGCCTAGATTCAATCGCACGCGCCGAGGAGCGGAAGAGGACGGCGTCACAATCACAAGGTGACGCCGCCGCAAGTCTAACGTGCCAAGACGAAACCCTAATGACGGCGATCCGACGGCGACACAAAACATAAGGTGACGCCGTCGCATATGTAATCTTATATATAGAATCCGAATTTTTCAAGATAGTGTGTAGTCTTTTGGAGTAAAACCTAAACCAACCAAGGCTGTCTTATATAGTATTTTAGGGTTCCAAACCCTATCTTACACCAAGATAAGTGTTTTACTTCATTAATTCAATTATGTCTTTGATTATTTGTGTGTATGCTTGCATGTTCTCCATGTCCGGCTAATTTACTTGTGTGTTTGCTTAGGGAATATGAAACTTAATTATTGAATATTGATTGGTTGTCTCTTATCTTAGTTGATTAATGATCTAGTAGTGCGATAGGTCATTTGTTGTGTACTTAATGCTTGATTAAATCTTTGTGAACCTTAGAATATAGCTCCTTGAGTAGTTGTAAGCTAAACCATCCAAAGAGTGCCTTAGAGTAAGAGTTTATTATCCCTAGTGGGTTTTGTAGACGAGACCCTTTGGTAAGTTCAAAGAATTAGGGAACATACGCATACCCTACAACTTTAGACACACAACGCAACTAAGAATAAGGACGTGACAATTCAACCACCAATAGGAGATAATTAAGGAGTAGTAAAACCTAAGTAAACACATCTTTAAAATATCATACGAGCACACAATAATTAGACATAGACTACATACACCTTAGATTAGATAATTAGATAAGTAGAGTAATCGGTAGCAATACCAACCCCCAAATCCAAACCCCAAGATTCGTACCTTTCAATTTCCTAAAAAACATAAAAAGATAAAAAAATAATCTTCCTCAACCCCAACCTTAGCGTAGTAACTTCTTACTAGCATTCCTATTCCCTTAGAGAACGATATTAATACCCGTGGCTTACCCTAATTACTACACTACAACGATTAGGTTCACTGCCTAGGGTGTTGAAAAACTTGCTCGACGAAAAGGAAGTTCCTTTTACCTCGAACGACGCGTGTAGCGTTATCAACTTACTATTAGACTTCCGCTTGCATGGTTTATATACAATTATGGTATCAGAGATCCAGGTTTACGACTTGTTGTCAGGACCTGTGACATATGGACCCTAAGCTTTGACTCGTAGAGCTTAAGTTTTGACTGGTGAGGTTTGGGTAGATTCTAGGTTTCATTATCGTTATTTCCGTTCATGATCTTCATCTTATTTCCTGACCTTTGCTAATCGTTTGATGATCGTTCAGATGGTGAATACCCGAAGAAACGGCGATGATAACGGGGATGGTAATCCCAACTTCGAAGCTTTGATTGCCCGTGCACTTGCTACTGCTATGCCCGAGATTTTCGCTACCATCACAAATAACATCCGTAATGGCACTGACTCCTCCGGCGGAGGTGGTGGTGGGGGTGCCGACCCACCTACACCCATCCATGTGTGGATTGAGTGCTTTAACAAACTCAAACCAATCCCTTTTCGCTCGGCGGCTTCACCTAATGAGGCAAAAGACTGGATTACACACATGGAGAAGCTGTTCAATGTGTTGGGTTGTGATGATGAGGTGAAAACCCGACTTGCTACTTTCAAACTTGAGGGAGATGCCCTCAATTGGTGGAAAGCCTATCTCTTGTCTAAGGAAGAGAATTTTCGGATACTTGCACGGAATACTTTTCGGGATATCTTCTATAAACAGTACTTTCTAGAATCAGAGCAGCAAAGGTATGAAAGGGACTACAACAACATATATCAGTTGGACAGGGAGACTTCCCACGAGTACATGCAAAGATTCATGAGGTTAGCTGGTTTCGTGGGGGCTGTTGTAGGAGATGCACGAAGGCAAGCTCGACACTTTAAATGGGGTTTGAAAAGGTGGGTTCTGGACAGGTTGATTAATACCGAGCATATTGAGGTGGTTCAGGTTGCGGACGCTGCCCGCAACATTGAGTTGCTACATGCAGACCAGGGTTTCAACAAAAGGGGCAGGGACGGTGATAAGGTTTATCCTGGCCGATACATGACCGGGACAGATTTCGTGGGTCGCCGGACCAAAATTCCGATCGTAGGCCGTCAAGACCGCATTACCGGGGTTTCGAGGTCG
The DNA here is from genome assembly GCA_910596185.1 of Chrysanthemum makinoi. Lineage (NCBI taxonomy): Eukaryota > Viridiplantae > Streptophyta > Magnoliopsida > Asterales > Asteraceae > Chrysanthemum > Chrysanthemum makinoi. Next base: position 294,687,721 of record OU343217.1, on the reverse strand, counting down.
ACATGACCGCGGTTATGACTCAAGACAGCTGGGAACTCGAGTTCTTGATCAGCGTAGATTTGATAGATCGGGTGATGATCATCGGGGTCAGAATGGGAAGCCTGGTTGGTTGGGACAGAATGGGAAGCCTGGTTGGTCGATCTTGTATACCAGCTGATTTAAAGAGTTGCATTGTCAGCTTTTAGGTGACAACTAGCTCTAATAACTACCTTGAAGGTGTAGAAAATCCTCGAAAGGTTGTCAAACCCGTCAGAGTTCATGTCTACCAAGAGTTTCTCGAATGGTACATTCTACTCGGACAAGTCCTTTGCGACACACGTTTACATCACTAGCGAACTAGCTTGAAATTATTGCCCGTCCCGGACAAGTCTTTTCGAGTTACTAACAATTAAGATCTCGTCAATTCATGGGTTAAGTCTATAGCACAAAGATTCATTTGTATTTACACAACATATTTCTTATCACGTATTTTCTCCCCCTCAAAAATGGCATATAAAATGTTATTTTGAAAAGTTGAGAATAAATATGACCATTTCGAGTGTTGCGGGAAGAATGACCACTTTGAACAATTTGTGAACAAAGTTTTAAGTCAAGTACTCCTCAAAGAATGATATAAACGGTCGAGGTTTTGAAAAACATAAGGGAAAGTACTTGTTCTTTTGAGCAAAACCTTGAAAAATGAAAGGTTTGATAGGTTTTACTCAAAAGTAAGAAGCTTTCGCCCCTTTTATAAGGATTGTGGCATCAAGCGTACACAGGGTCCTTTATTTAAAAGTACGGGTTGTACACTGTAATGTGTGCACAAGCCATTGACATAAGTCAAACGCACAAAATCACAATCAAGAAAGTGTACCCAATGATTACGGACGATCGGCTACTTTTCGAGGACGTTGGAAAGTCAAAATCAGAAAGTTTGGTCATCCTCCAACATAGCTCTCCAACCGTTGCATCTGATCCCGATGAATCAAACATTCATCAATCCTAGTGATTAATCAACGAACATCCTTGCGATCCTTTGAATTCCATCTCTTCGTATGAATTATACCCAACTCAATGTCCTTCAATCGATATGACAATCCATATCGAACCATCTCCAGGGTGGCGTCTTAGAACTTAGTGACTTTCATCGAAAGCCATGAAGCAAGTATGATGATTTTCACTTTGGTAGACAAACCCAAACTTGTGTTTATGAACGATTTTGTACTGAGGTTCTTGATTGATTCCGATGAATTGTAGAATTTAGGTAAGATTCGACCCCGAGGTGAAGAACTTCAATACGATCTTTGATTTGAAGCGTATGAAAACAAGGAGTGCAGTAATGTACTTGATTTAAATTTCGGTTGAGGTTATGGTTAGGGCTCAGGTATGTCGTGATCCTCACCACCAGTGTATGTAAAGTGATCAACGGTTTTTCTCCATTGGTGGTGTGGTTTCTGAATCCCTTGGTTGATCAGATGGTGGTGGTCGTGTAGCTTGTTGTGTAGTGGTGATAACCCGCTTAACCATTTATCGAATCATTGGATGGAGTTGCCTTCTTAACAGATTTTGTTGTTGACATAGGTGTTTCTTATGTTGATGGAGGTGATGATTGAGATGATGATTTGGGTTTGGTGGAAGTGTCAAGAGGTGTTACGTAAGACCTGTTGAGGTTTATGTATAAGATTGTCAACTATGTAGTTGTCTGATTCCTTCTTTAACTTTTCCTCCTCGCTCTAGCAGACTTCTTTTGCCTCTTTTCAATCATTTCCTCTTCAGCCACCAAATTATCATCAGTGAATCTTTCATCCTTATGATGATCGTAATCTCCTTCGTCATATATTTCCACATCTTCACCATGCTTTTCTTCTTGCGGTTGTATAAGTTGTTGTTGTGGTTGCTTCATTTCAACAGTTGTAGAGACAGTGACACCTGATCCTTACCGGGTTGATTAACCGGATCGGATGGGGTAAGAAATGTTTACAATTGATCTTCCATAAGTGGAGGACTCTTGCTGACCCTCCCTGCCTACCGGTTGATTAATCGAAAGGTTGAAGCATGGAATTTCATCCATATCTGCTTTAATGTCTTACGAAATTGTATTACCTCATCTATTGAATCATACTCATCATCGGGATGACTTTGTGAACATGAATTTGAATGGATGTAGCGTAAGGTTGTCCACAGAAATCTAAGATGATTATGAGCATACGAAGTAGTTGAAGATGACACGGAGATAGTTCTTGCCAATTGTTTTGTCGTGTCCAGCTTGGAATGTGTTTGCCATCGAGAGCTCAGCTGGGGCATTGATGTTTGCTTGATTTGCGCCATTTCATGATCAAAGTCATTAGAAAAAGAGACAGACATATGGAAACACAATGTGTTTGTATTAGTCTGATTTATTATCTAATTACTTGTATGATGGTAACATGTTTATGTTAGTTACAAGTCCTAAGTCACATTAGTCCAAATGTATGAAGTTGATGTGATAAGTTACGTGAACATGTTAATTATGAAATTTCAAAGAGCAATAATTCACTTAACACACAACATATTAACTTTTGTAAGCTTATATGAAACATCAGATATTTGTGACATATGCGTAACATTTAACAAGTAACATATGCGTAACGGGCCAAAAAGTAGTGAACAATGGGTTATGAGTAACAAGGATCCTTATGCGTAAGAAAGGAGCTTATGCGTAGGAGTAAGCTAAAGCGTAAGACCAAGCTTAGGCGTAAGAGTTTCTTACGCATAAGACAAGTTCAAAGGCTTTAAGCTTACGCGTAGGGAAAAGCTAGATGTTACGCTGCATGTTTACTCGTAAGAGCAAAGCTTATGTGTAACAATCCTTGTTTACGAATATCTTTCCAAGATACACGTAATCCACTGTAGACCCCTTATGCGTAAGAGCTACGCGTAAGATTACTCTTAGGCGTAACCTTTACGCATAAAGTATTCCTTAAGCGTAACGGTTTGAACACCTAAAGGTTCGACATTTAATAATTAACCTGTTAAATATAAACATGAAAACTTGATTACAGTTTACTCCAAACATCTTTTAGATCACAAAACAAGCATAAGAACATATCGATACACAACGTAAAGACTTAGGAGTAAAAGTACTTAAACCCTAAACCCTTAATCTACGTGTAAGGGATATAGCTACACAAATCAAACAAGAATGTTTCTAGAGTGTCCTAGATGTCATATGAGTGCAATGGAACAAGATTTAACAGATTTCCACCACAGAATCAAAAGATTTATGGGAGATGAACCCTAAAAACCTAAAACTTAAGTTCATACAGTTTAGATGTTTATGGGCTAATTTAAAGGTTCAAAAACATGCATATAAACTTATTCTAACACTTTCTTGACTACCTAATAACATATCACATAAAAGAAAAACCCTAGATGAGCGCAAGAACCCTAGAATTCAAATTAATGAAATTTAAGATTCAGGGATGGTTTTGACGATTGAAACAAGTTTAATAGACACTAAGAAAGGTTTTAACAGAACTCATTTCAATCCAAACACTTTTATGCATAAACACCCAATTCGTTCGAGTGAACAATTTTCCAAAATCAGTTTAAAGAGTTTTAACCGTTGGATTTGAAAGAATTTTAGAAATCCTTGTTTATCATCTTGATTAAAAACAGTTTAGAACTTATAGATTATGAAAAACTTGAATGGATTTAGAAGATTTGATTTGGGCCGTTTGATCTTGGTGGTTTAGGAGTAAATGAATTAATTTGCCAAGTTGACACATTCAGTCCCTCAACCTTAAAGAGGTTCCAACCAAGATCCTTTAACTTCTGTTTAGGTAAGACAAAACATTTGTAAGGCAAGAAACTTCACGATACTCCTCCTCGACTTTTGAAATAATGAAATGGTTAAAACATTTGAGTCCGAGGAGAGTATATGACAAGAAACGTATCCACCATTTTAGAAGAAACAAACTTATTTTTGAAAACATGGAAGTACAAGGTTTTATGAAACCGAAAATATTTACTTTCTCCCCCTCAACACTTGTTCGGGAAAAATAGTGAAAGATTTGATAGAACAAAGTGTTGACTGAAGATTTGTACTTGCGATGTTTGAAAGAATTTAGATAGAAGAATATTTTTGCGATTTTATGATTTTATATTTTTGTATTTTGTTTTTGAAAAATATTTACAAAAGATGTTTTGGTGTTTGACGGGTTTTAAGAATGTTTTAAGAGTTCATCCAGTTCCTCTGGAGTCAAACACCTCATACCAATCCGGTGGACCAACTCATTAAACCTAGCGGGAGGCAAGGCTTTGGTGAGAAGATCCGCCAATTGGTATTCTGTACCCACAAAATATAATTTAACAAGACCTGCTCTACGTGATCCTTGATGAAATGATATCGAAGATCGATGTGCTTTGATTTCGAAAGGCCGAACCGTTGCACCGAGATCGCAATGGCACTCTCGATTGTCGCATACATCGGGATTCTGTAAAGTACGTAACCATAGTCTTTGAGTTGTGTTCTCATCCAAATGACTTGAGCACAACACGACGACATGGCTACATATTCGCCGGTTGAGGACAACGATGTACAATCCTCGCTTCTTCGATTGCCAGACACCGCTTGTCACCAAGAAATTGTAAGGCTCCTCAAGTACTCTTCCGTGAATCTAAGCATCCCGCGTGGTCAACGCCCAAAAGCGATTAGTTCAAAACCAGAATCCTTCGGATACCAAATTCCTAAATTAATGGTTCCCTTGATGTATCGGAGGATTCTTTTAGCCTCGAGAGGTGAGTTTGGTTGGTCGCGATCGATAACGAGCAAAGATATACGGCAAAGACAATATCGTCCGCTGCGGTTAGATACATGAGAAACCCAATGATACTACGGTATTTGGTAGGGTCAACCAATTTCCCATGTAAATCAGCGTCTAGCTTCTTGGTATGAGCCATTGGTGTGGCATAGGTGTCACTGTGTTTTCATTCCAAATTTGTGTAACAATTCAAGGGCATATTGGGACTGACTCAAGAAAATACCACGGGGTGATTGATGAACTTGCAATCCTAGAAAGAATGTAAGTTCACCCATCATGGACATTTCAAAAATTTTCTTCATTAATTTTGCAAAAGCGATTGAGTACTTTTTATGTGTAGACCCAAAAAGATGTCATCCACGTAAATTTGAACAATTAAGATATGTGCCCCGTGATATTGTGTAAAAAGAGTAGGGTCAACCAAACCTTTGGTGAAATTATTGGCAATGAGGAAAGATGATAGCTTATCGTACCATGCCCGAGGAGCTTGTTTGAGACCATACGAGCTTTGTTCAGGTTTGTAGACGTGGTTCGAAACTCGTGATCAACGAATCCATCCGGTTGGTCGACATAAACCGCTTTCTTTAAGTTGTCCGTTGAGAAACGCCGTTTTGACATCCATTTGATAGACCGTCATATTCATATGAGCCGCAAACGCTAGAAATATCCGAACAGCCTCAAGACGAGCAACCGAGCAAAAGATTCTTCGAAGTCTATTCCTCTTCCGGCGATAACCCTTAGCAACTAGCCGTGACTTGTTTCGATAACATTCCCTTCAAAGATCCAATTTGTTTTTCCAAATCCATTTTAGACCAATGACATAAACCCTCGATGGTCTTTCAACCAGCCTCCATACTTCAAGTCGCTTGAATTGGTTGAGTTCTTCTTGCATGGATTCTATCCGCTTGTCCTTTGTCATTGCGTCTTTGATGTTTTAGGTTCGATTGGCGACGGTGAGTGCATAAATGCAATGTTCACCATCGAGTGAAGACGTTGTCTTATACGACCGGTTGATTCGTTGCCAATAATATTTTCCATAGGATGGTCTTTTGTCCATCTATGTGTGGAGGGTTGATGTTGGTATACATTATGCATATTTTGAGGATTCAAATGGCTTGTTGAAGATTGCGACATCAGTGCTCGCGATCATTAGCAAGGGTTGAAGAACGCATTTGGATCAAAATCTGCAGTGGGGTACTTCATTCGTAACATAATCGACCGATTCATCATTGTTAGAAGCAGTGTGTTCAACTGTTGTGTTGGAGTCAACTGGTGGTGCTTCTTCAACGAGTTGTTGTAGCGTGTATCGTATAGGAGTATTATCGGGTTGAGCAACGATGAACAAATGGATACACACGAGCATGTTCATCAATATCGATCCACGAGCAGAGGAGCAAATAACCGTTCCATTTGTTGACGCGAGTGGTTTGGGGCTTTGTTCGGTGATGATGGGGTTTGGGGAAAGTTTAGCGATTGTGACCGGGGTTCTAAGTGTTATACTCGTAAGCCATTTCCGTAAGTTCATCAAAATGAGCATGAATCGTTTCCATAACCTCCTTTGTTCGACGATTCCGATTCAAACCTTAGAATTATCACAATATCCTATAAAGACTCCAATGTCGGCTTTTGCTTTGAGCTTTCCAAAGTCATCACGATCATTATTCGGATAGCAAAGAGATCCAAAGATATGAAAGTGTTTGAGATTCGGTTTTCTATTGTGGACAAGCTCAAAAGGTGTTTTGTTGTATGCTTTGTAATCATAGAACTTTTGAGTATAGCATGCACGAGATACACTTACGCCCATAAGTAACTGGAAGTTTAGCATTGATTAACATTGTTCTTTCAGCTTCCACTAACGCTCGGTTTCTTTTCAACAACTCCGCTTTTGTTCGTGTGTGTGCAATAGATGTCCATGTCAATTCCCACTTTCTCATAAAATTCACGAAGAGTTTGATTAACAAATTCAGATTGCCTCTATCCTGCTCGATTAGTCTCGAACGGTGTTTAGAGTGCTGAACTTGTATTTACGTGAGAAAGGTGATGATCATCTGTGGAGCTTGATCTTTGCTTCAAAGAAAGTAGACCCAAGTCCAGCGTGAATAGTCATCAACAATTACTAAGATGTAGCGCTTTGCCATTGATCGCTTTGCAGCGCAAGATCGGGCCACACAAATCCATGTGAAGAAGATGAAGCACATGCTGAGAGTCGTGTTCCACCTTTGAAGGAAAATGAGCACGAGTGCTTTTGCCTTGTTCACAAGTTGAGCAAAGGTGATCTTTAGAATACCGAAATCGTATGAGTCCTTCAACTAGTTTGTGTCGAGCAAGGTTGGTGATGGTTTGAAAGTTTAAATGTGAGAGACGACGGTGCCATAGCCAGGATTTTGTTGATGTTGCCTTTGAAAGTAAGCAGATGGGAGAAGAAGCAACCATGTCTTGCATAGAGATAGTGTAAAGACTTGAATTACGCGCCGACATAAGGTCGTTTCCTTGCGATCACTTAATGAAACAAGTTTTCTCCCCGAAAGCAACCTCCAAATCTCCATCACGAACCGACCTACTCGAAAGCAGATTGTGACCGAGGCCTTCCACATAATTAACCCTTCTTATTTCGATGTTTCCATTAATGTAGTCTCCGTAGCCCATGATAGCTGCGAAGTGATCATTCCTGAACCTGACAGTGCCAATGAACTTTGCAATAAAGTTTGATAACGGTTTAAGGTTGCCTGTCATGTGTCGGGAACATCCGCTATCAACAATCCAGAATGATATGTATCACCCGCATTACACATAATGATGACACAGATGGAATAGAAGTAGATGTGGAACCCGAAATGTTAGAGGGTTCCTGGAGCGCTTATAGTAGACATACACACATCAATAGCTTTAGGTATCCATTTAAATACTAGTGTGTTATATATCCATTTCTGCCATCTCCAACTAGTATTTGCTTTAGTCTTAGTGAATGCACTAGGTGGTACTACATTCCTAGGAGGTGAAACTGGAGCTACAGGGACAAAAAGCGCTTAGAATCTAAAGAGGGCGGTCTACCAAGCACAAATTTAGAAAGATTAGTGGGCCTAGAGGTATTCCGGTTCTTAGGATTCCTTAAACGAGATGATAGCTTTAGCAACACATTTGTCATGACAATCAGAATTCATACTTTTACTACAAATAACACAAGGTGCATCGATCAATATCAAAAGTACTTAACGGTTTAGCATTCGTTACATCACTATTTCTATTACATGTGCCGGACGCAATATCTATAGTGGAAGCAACGTGAGTCTTATTCATAGTCCTATGGTGTTCTTCTACTTTAGCATTCCTTATTGATCTTTTCTTAGGTCGCAACTTCCTATTCTTCATGTAGTGCTCTAGGTCGTGAAGTGCGGACGCTTTGGAAAAGACTCAACTATTCCCTGCTTCAGAAGAAGGAGGCACGTTCGCAACTTGTGATTTGGCAGTAGGGATTCTAGGTTCACGATTACTAAGTGTTACCGGTGCTATTCTCTTAATCCGGTTAGGCGAAGTTGTTCATACTTTCCTAACATTTCTCTTAACTTAAAGATAGTGTGAATCGATCTTGATTTTCGACCTAATATTTCCAAAGAAATGCATAACTTCTTTAGTGTGTGCAAGATAATGATCAAGTTCATGTGATGCTTCATCACGAAGTCTTTTGAGTAAATCAAATATGACACCATATTCCTTTTAACTTTTACAAGTTCTTGTTCATATTTTGAGATTTGACACTTAAAAGACACGCTTTGATCATCCGCTTGCTCAATTTTAGGATCGTAAGATTTTGCACGCAACCGATATTTTGTGTTGAAAAGCAAGTTGTTGATCGTGAATATCTTTTTGACACCAATTGAAACGACGTATTGCATTTGAAAGTTCGTTTGACAATCGCTTGTTTTTTTCAACTTTTAAGGACTCGACCAAGCACATTATCGTTCTTAACATTTACCACGTAAACAACGATCGGCAGAGATATAATCAAATGCATATGACAAAGAATTCAATAACACATCATTATGGACATCACACGATGACATCTTCCAAGAGTCGATCAACATCTTTTCTCAACATTTCTTTTACGCTTAGTGTTAGAAATAGATGTTTCTACTTTCTCGAAAACGACCTTCATCAATCCAAGTTCCTTATGAAAGTCCCTTTCCCAAGACAATGCACAACTTTTCAAATTTTTAACATTTGGTAAAAGATTTTTCAGAAAAATGTCTCTTTGTTCTCGCGCTAGAGGCGATTGAAAGTGTTGAACTTTGATTTCGGAATGATATTCTATCTCATGTTGTAAAGTTTTGAGGTCAGCCATGAAAAGGTCAAAATATCCAAGAATTTTGCGATTTTCGTGTTTTGAGTTTACTTCATCGATGGAAGGTAAAGGACCATAAGTTTGTGCATAATGCGGTTTGGGATTATCATTCGAAGACTCGACGTTTTATGATAATCCTTGGTGTGTTAGAAGAATCTGCTGGTGTGACGAAAGTGACCGCTTTTGAATAGTTAAAAGGTTTGTTGTAAACAACTTTTCTAATTTTGATCGACTCTCGCCTTATGCATCTAATTCCTCTTGAGCGATGATATTCAACAACACTCATAAATGTAATTATCAATTTTATATTCTCGTGACCGAAACTTCGTGATTTGGTTTGAATGATTTTATTGAAAGCTTAGGTTTGTAATCAGCAAGATTCGGTCCATATCCATTTGGATTGGGTTTAAAGTAAACTTTTCAATGGTCCCGACTCGCCATGTTTGTAAACAATGCTTTTAAACTCTTTAAGTTTGTTTTGCAAGCCGATGATTTCTTCAAGATGATCATCTATTCGTTTCTTTGAATGCTTTTTGTATGCAGAGAACTGTTGTTGACAAGTTAACAACTCAGCTTAGCTTTTTGATTTTCCAAGGTGAGAGCGTTAATTTGCTTTTTATGTTCATGTTTCAGCTTGTTCTATTTCGCACAACAAAGCATTCTTCAAGCGGCTAGATCAATGATCCTGCTTTCTAAATATTTTTCGTTTTGATGAGATTTGGCAAAGGCCGCTTCAAAACCGTTTTCACGTTTTTCTTGAGTTTTGAAAAGTTGAGTTGCTTTTGTAAACATTCAAAATCCTTGGTTAATAAAGATTACATTTTGCTTTTCAAGTCCTGATTAATGGCATGAAAATTTTCCACTATGGTCTGTTGGTCTTGTATTAAACGAGCAAAATATGGATGAGGCAAAAGTTCGGCGTGTTCAACGTGAGTCTCAACATGATCATTACCGAGATCCTCAAGTATAACCACGGAGTCAATTTGATTATCAAGGGAAACCGTTTGGTCATCTTGATCGTCAAATATAACTACGGGTCTAGTTGAAAATCGTCGGAATGAGATGTGGACGACTCATTTTGAACATTCCGAGCCTTGCTTGGATTCGGATGTTGGCGAGATATGAGATCGAGATAAATATGGTTTGTTCGGTACTGAGACAAGCCATCAATATCAAACACTGGGCCTGTGTCACTCATGTGTAACTCATGCATATTAGCCATCAACATAATGTGCATTGGCCGCAAGTCCTCCATATCATCATCCGAAGTCGCATTTGCCATAAAGCTCGTTCTTTGTCCGTGAGAGTTCCACCGCCTTCATCCTTAAGAGCCAAAAGAAGAGCCTCTTTGAAATAAGCATTGCCCCTATTCCTTGGCTTTGGGCATGCATTAGCCAGGTGTCCATTCTCATTGCGATTGTAGCATCGAAGACCATTCAACCCATTTTGAGCATTTCCTGTTCCACCACTTGAGCTCGATTGTTATTCCTACCCACAGCATTAAACCCTTGACCACCGCCCATCTCACGACCATAACCACGATTCTCAACTTCAATTCGCCCATTGTTCATAACAGCTTGATTCCTTGTGTTAGATGAGGATCGAATACGGTTGTTGGACTTGTTGGTATAACGGCTAAAGGCATTAGCAATCATAGCAAATCCTTGTTGCGGTGCTTCGAACGGGATCATATTCCTCATTAGCTTCACTGACAAGTGCTTGAGCATTGTTGTTGTTGTTGTATGGAACCAATTGAGTTTGAGAGTGAGGCTGTGAAGGATCATATGATGTGATTGTAGCAGGTTGGTTGAGTTCGGGTTGAGGAGAATAACCGCTTTGAGCATATAAGGCAAGTTGTTGATTTTCGGATGTGTCGTTGGGCAGCGATTTGAGCACGGAGAATCCTTTCCTATCAACTTCCTTTTCATGAGGCTTCAAGTAATCGTACAACAATCCATATGTAGAATGATGCAAATTCTTCGCTTGACGGAGAAAAATGACATACTTCTCCCATTCAGACCAAGACTACTCAAAAACTTAGTATTCACTGCAATTCTTGGCATGATGATGTTGTGTTTATCCAAATCATTGATGATGTCTAAAAAACGATGATGATAAGACTCTAGTGTCTCTCCGGGTTCAATCATGAAGTGTTCATAAGCCAAGTAAATTTTGGATTCCAAATCCTCCCGATTAAGTACAGAGCCTTCCTTAAGAAGATGAATATGATCCCACATTTCCTTTGCAGTCTTTTGAGCATCAACACTTCAAGGAATTGGGTTAGGTAATCCTAAGAGGATGTATTGCATTGCAAGTTCATCAGCTTCATAGTGTAGAAGTTCTTGAGGATTTAAGTCTCAAAGTAGAGCAATGTTTGTTTGTTCATCTCTTGGTGGAATAGCATTTGGATCTCCGGTACAATGACAAGAGGCATCTCAAATGGAACTTCCAAGATAACCTTCTTTAAGAACTTTCCATGTGGCTTCTTCAGATCACAAAACCTAAAGAACCTTATCACCCATTGATCGTAGTTTCCTGGAGTGAGCATTGGAGGTCTATCAAGTGATCCACCCTCATGAATTGATTGTTGGCCGCTTAAAGCTTCACACATCTTTGCAAACCAAGTGGGTTCCTTCATAGTGTTCCTTGATGGATGTTGATTGAATTCGTTGGTGTAGGGTTGAACTTGAAGACTTGGTGGTGGTTGAACCATTTGAGGTTGTGGAATTGCAGCAAGTTGTGGAGTATGTTGTTGATTAAATTGTTGTTGATAAATTGCTTGTTGTTGATTCCATTGTTGATGTTGGGGACTTAATTGTTGTTGACGTTGAGAATAAGTGTAAGGGAAATATTTAGAGTATGGTGGTTGTGACATGTTGATAAACTTGTGTTGGTAAAATTGGATCTTTGTAGTCGAATGAACCTTTGTTGATGAAGTATCCTTAGGCATAGAAATCACAATAGCCAAGTAGCACTTATGCGTAAAAACACCAAAGTTACGCGTAACAATCAAGAGTTACGCGTAGATTTAGCTTACGCGAAGTTGGGAAAGACGCTAAAGTTATGCGTAGACACAAAGTTAGGCGAGAAAGTTAGGTAGGATTATCTTATGCGTAAGACTAGGCTTAGGCGTAAGATGAATCTCATGCGTAGGATTTCTACGCGTAAGCTTTATGCTTATGCGTAATTTTAGGTTTTTGCCCAAATGATCTTTTACAAGCATGTAAGTTTTCAGCTTATCCAAGCAAGAAAACACGGAGTAAAACCACGAAAACGAAGATCAAACCAAGGATAACCTTACGCGTAGTTTTAGGGTTTTGCTACGCATAGGATTACTCGTAAAAATGATAATGCCCAAATATGTTTCTAAACCAGTTTTGTGTGATGAAATAGCTTCAATAACACCAAAAGACACAAAAGTGTGAAACTTGATTATCCAAAGCTCTTAAAACAGTTATGCGTAGGTTGAAACCCTCGTATAAAAACTAGTCTAAAACAACGATTCACGCATAAAGTTTGAAACTTTTTGCCAAAAACACGTATTTTAACACCTTAAAACTTTGAAAGTACAAGAATCTTGGATTCAAAAGTGTAAAAAAAACGTTTTTAAGCGAACCAAAGTATCAAACGTGTGTTTTAAGCATAGGACCGAAACCCACTTCAAAAACAAACACGATTCACCCAACTAGTAGGCGATTGATACCACTATTAGGTCACTAGGTTTACAACACAAGCTTACAAGAAAGAGATAAAGGCGATTGAACAAGTAAACCAAACACACAAACACGTTATGATAAGGACGGTTACGCGTAAGATGTGAATGAAAGAAAAACTTGAACAACCAACCTTCAAATGAAGGTTTACAAGAGTATTTATAGGAGGGAAGCTAGGGCAACACTCCTAGTCCCTTCCTTTCTCCTATGGGCTTGGGCCTAAGCTCATGGGCCTTCTACATAAGCTTAAAGCTAATAACAAACATAAATGCCATAATTAAGCTAACTATTACATATGAGTAACTAACACTTGAATAAGGTTTAGGAGTGATTCCAACACTTAAACCTCATGGGTGCGGATTGAGTACCTTTCATGGCAAAAAGTCAATGGTTAACATCATAACATACTTTAATTACCGTTTATCTAAACATGTACTCAATGGTTAAGATAAATTCAAATTCACCAATGTGCTACAAATTGCTTAAAATCAAATGGGTTTTGACTTTTGAGCATCCCACATCGTATTGTGAAGAAAAGTAGCTTGTGGGAGGTGGTTATAAATATGGAGGGAAGTATTCATTTAGAAGCAGACATGTTAAATTCCTTTAAAAGCCATAATCCAACATTTGTGTTTGCAAGCTTATAACTTGAGTTTTATAAGTTTGCAAGCATTGACGTTGGTTATTGGTTTTTATATCATTTGACAAGCTTTCGGTTATGTATAAATCTATCAAAACATTAACCCACAATTAATTATAAAATGCGGTATACCCACAAAAACTTGGTGTGTGATAATATACGTGATTCGTTACATGTGCATTCCCCGACGTTATGCGTCGATTTGCTATATGGTTTTGTCCAATTTTAATAGCATGCAACACGTTAGGGCTTTATCTTTTATACGCAGTTTTTTTGATTACATACAATGTGGAAGTAGTGGTGACATGGTAGTTGTGTGAACTTGTTACTGTCGTAAAGATCGTCCATGCATATGACACAAATGGTGGTAGGAGGTATGAACACTCGTTTTTTGAACGGCAAATATTATAAAAACGCTTCTAGCAAGAAACTAGAAAGAAAACACATTACAAAATAGCAATCATAGGATTTTGCATCCAATTTACCCAACTGAAATTGGATTTACAAATCACCGCCACCACATGACATAAAAAACTCCTTCCGAAACAATCTTAGCCTGCTTTTAATATGATTATATAACCAAGACAACCACTCCTAATACGAAAGAATTTGAGAATTGATTTTGTTCATACATCTCCATTATTATGATGATGTGCGAAATATTGTAGTTGACTTGAATAAAACGGATACATGAGTGATATTTTTCCGTCCCAAATTATAAGTCCATTTTGACTTTTTCAAAGTCTTTGTTTTCCGACTTTGACCTTAATTATTTTTTTTCATGTTATATTATACTTGATGAAAAATATACAAATGAAAATGCATTTAAAATACAAATCCATTTATATATTTTGCATCATATATAATATAACACGAAAAAAAACAATTAAAGTCAAAGTTGGAATAAAAAGAATTTGAAAAAGTCAAAATGGACTTATATTTTGGGACGGATGGAGTATTTATATGGGTGCTAGCTTCATTTATATGGGTGCTAACATGGACTGAATTCAGGGACTGAATTCCTTTTTGGTTGGGCGAATGTGACAACTCGTAATTTCAAAATTACTACAAACTTTGGAAATTTCACTATTCATCTCGAATTTACTATTCAGGTTACTATTCATCATTTTCAGTAAACTAGGTTTGAGTATCAAATACTGCAACTGGAGGGAAGCTGCTATTCATGTAAAATCATTGAGGACATTTCATATAGACTAGATTTAGTCTACATATCATCAATAACACCATTTCATATCAATATTATGCATGGGTTTGCATTTTTCATTAAACGTTTATTTTCCTATTAAATAAACGCTATCGCGTAAACATTATTTTGAAACATTTGATCCGACACTTCCAAAAATTATAATAATATATTTTTATACTCATTTTAAGACTATAAAAATTATATTATTAGTTTACCCGATGTTTTCAATTTATTTTGTATATAAATTGTTATATATATATATTTACCTACGGTTCAGTAAAATTCAACACGATAAATATTTATTCACTCAATACTTGTGAGAAATGTGTTTTTATAATTTTTATGACTTCAATACATTTTATTTTGTTCCGTTAAAATCTATTTTTAGTTAACGCCACAATTAATATCTAATTATATTTACAAAATATCTATTATATCT
>OU343217.1:294567403-294672502 GCA_910596185.1 Chrysanthemum makinoi | reverse complement strand
CAATTTTTAATGTAATTCCACCTTTGTCTCAACCACATGCACCACGAGGAGAGGGATAAAATCTCCAGACTCAACCCGCCATAGATGTGAGTTCTTCCAAATGGAGTGTCTTTACCATTGGAGATTGAGAGTTAAACAGACATGTAGATCTCCTAATAAGAACATCGGATCCTTGTGGTGCATTGTTTACTGATGTGGTAAACGAGAGTGTCTGGTAAGCAAATGCATACGTCTATCAAATGGAGTATTTCCTTTAAAAAGGTGAACTACATTGAAGATTTATCCATTCGATGAATGACATTCAGCTCTTTATTTATCAAAGTCCAATTGACCAACACATTTTGATGTCCATCAGGAAAATCAGTAGCAGATCCTTCGTTAATAAAGGTTGACTCATCAGCCTTTAGGTCCAAAGGAACATACTTGGGAGATGACTTTCCTTTAGACGTATGTGTCCTTGCCTTAGACGCATGAGCCTTTGCTATTCTCACAGATCTCCTTAGAGATGTATGTCGTCTTTTGGCCATTGATTGCGTGCCAAACAGTCAAGCTAAATCACTCAAGCCTGCCACTTGTGAATGGCAGGCCGTGTCAGCTTAAAGCGCTCAAGCGAACTCAATGAAGATCTGAGAGTATAGGGTCTCGGTGCGTTATGTCTCAGCGAGCTATGCAATGGATTATCAAACGTAAAGTGATCGAGAAATTTGAACGAAAAAGGGATTTGTGAATTAATTATAACTACAGAAAAACCAATAAATTACAACGGCTTAAATGCAAATTAAAGGAAATTAAAAAGATAAAATCTATTAAATAAACGCTATCACTATATTTAAAATGATGTTTTTGATTTTATGTTTTTATAAAAGCGAATTAAAACTCTATGACGTACAAATTAAAAAATGAAACTTACACAATATTAACCCTAAAAATATGAAAATGATATTTTTACAAACCTAATGATAAAAGAAAATTTATAGAAAAAGAAAATTATTTTTATAACTAATTATCTAATTATTATTAATTAAAAACTATTTTTAACTAATAAATAATAACCTAAAATGAAAGAAAATATGAAACAAAGCTTTAAAAATAAAATTAAGACTTAGAAAAATCTAAAATATCAAATTAGAATTTTCAAAACTATTTTTGAAATTTTCTGATTATTTTTCTATTTTCTAGGAATTAAATACTATTAAAAACTAATTAAATTATTTAAAAATACAAATTTAACTAAGAAAAATATGGAAAAATATTTTTTTGGCTTTTTATATTTATCTTAACTTAAAAAAATGAAAAATTATTTTTTTGAGACTTTTCTTAATTATTTGTATTAAATGCTATTTAAAAATGCTTAAAAACTAATTTAAATTAAGAAAAATAGCAAATCAACTTAGAAAAATCTGAAACTTTCAGGAAAACTCTAAAATTATATAAGGAAGCTAGGAAAAATGGAAAAACAGGTGCTTGTTTGGAGGAAATAGAAACTGAAGTGCCAAGTGCTTATAAATAAGCACTTGAATAAGCCAAAAGCACACCAAAAGGTACCAAACTGAAATGGAAGCTACAATAAGCTAAAAATGACCAAATTCAACAATAATAAACAAGCTATAACCTCTGATAAGCTGATTACAACAGATTGATGTTTTGAGACAATAAGCTAAAACAGATTCTAGGGTACCAAGTTGCAGCTTAAAAACAAGCACTTAAATAAGCTGGAAACAGAAAACCAATAAATGGAACTTGGAGAAGACCTGGCCAAGAACCTTAAAACCAAAAATCAGACCTAGAGGAGCTCAAGTGAGCCCTGCACAAGCTCTGCAAAAGCTCCATAAACCCTGTGCAGGCTTAATGCCCTGCACAGGGCATTTAGCAACATATTGACAAGCTCTTTTGAGCTTTTAGAAAAAATTACAAAAATCTACTAAAATAGACATAAGAAAATAGACCAGTAGGACTTTCTAAAACCACAAGTTTCATAGAAAATGACTCAGAAATGAGTCCACTAAAAATCTGTCTATCTTGACCAAAACTGAGCATTATGCAATTTGACTTTTTGAGCAAGAAGTGGAAAGTTAACTTAAATGAGATTAGGATCAAATTTAAGGACTGCAATTGATGTTATAGGATGAATAAAACCTAATGCAAGCTATGTTTATGGAATTTAAACACAAAACAAGAATTGGATTTGCAAAATCATCAACAGTTAGGCTGCTAAATGGGTTTAAAGAGAATTTTGACTTTGAGCTTATACAGGTGCAATTGGTGACTGAATTGAGTTCAATATAGCTACACAAACATAAATCAACAACTTTCAAACACTGAGCAGACCTTAAAGACAGATTGAGCATAAAATCCAAACACCACTTTTATGAACTGATAAGCAAATTATACTGACCAAGCTGCTAACTGACATATACCATTGATCAAACTAGGCTTACATGCCCTAAATACAACTATATTAACATGTTAAAACTAGAGGTGACCACAGAAACAGATACAAGCTTACTATGCAAATTAGACTAAAAAATGAAAAGTGAGAAAGTTACTCACAACTTGGCCAGTCCAGCTGGTGTCACAGGCTAAACCAGACCCAATATCAATATATCAAACCATTTCCAACCCAAATAAACCTCTGCAACACCTATTATCAGCTTCCATTCCAATTTGAGCCCCAGTTGACTTTTATTCACCAAGTTACAAGATTGCTTAAAACTGATTGACCAGCTTATCAAAAGCTACAAGGAGCTTAAATAAGCTTGTATGAGATTTAAAATAAGCCACTAACACTTGTACATAAGAATTTTGGCGAAAATTGCAACAGTAATCATGAACTTTGGAGACTTAAATGAAAACTTAGATTGATAGTCAAAAGTACAATACAAAGATGTTTTAACTTGAATGAGATACAAATAAACTTAAACTACAACATTTGGCTTAACTTGAACATTAATTTAAAAAAACGACATTTAAGAAAACTTGTTAAAACTAGCTACCCTCTTCTTCTTGCATTTCTGCTTCCTTTTATACACCTCCTGTCTTCTTCTCTCTCTCTGAATATATCCCACCTCTGTTTGAGGCCTTTGGATGACTTTTGATGAATCTTGGCCATTCATTGTGTTTTGGCGAGAAACTTGGATTTAACAGTTGGGTTGAGATTGAGTGTGGGGGAGGGAAGTAATCAAAGTCTTTTGGAAGGTTGTGTTTGGAGTGATAAGGTGGGTGGAAAATGAGCTGGAGGAGGGGGGGTGGAGTGTATGCAGAGTTTTGCAGAAAGCTGTTGGGGAGAAGGATGAATTTGGCGCCAAGGGTATAGTCAAACCACTATTTGACCGGGTATTAAATATATAAAGGGGGTTCAAAATGGTTGTGGCAGGGGTCACAATAAGGCTTAAGGTCCAAAAAGGTGTAAAAGGTTATTAATAGTACAAGGGCCTAATTGTAAATTCTGAAAATACAAGGACCTTAGCTGCCAATTCATCAAAGAGATTTCAAGGGACCAAAAGTGACAATCTCACAAAGTACAAGGACCAAACCTGCCATACTTCAATTTCCAAGGGCCATTTTTGCCAATTTTTAAACTTGGAGGACCAAACTTGTAATTTTCTCAAACTTTTTATATTTTTCACCAAAGGACTAAATTTGACAAGTTATGATTTAAAAAGGACCTTTGGTGATTTTACTTTTGAAATTATGTGCTCGGGGACTGTTTTTGACAACTTTTGAAACTTGGGGGCTGAAGCGCCAATTATGCAAACTTTGCTCATTTTCATCGATTTTGAACATTTTGCATCTGAAACATATAAAATGCAATTTTGGAATATTTTCAGTATTTTGATGCATTTCTGAGCATTTTTAGACGTTTTGCAGTTCAGATTGACCCAAAAATGATGAGTATTTACACACTCATCAGCCATTCTCTTCTTTCTCCTACCAGGTGTATAGATCTCCTTAGATGGAATATCTTCAGATTCTTCATGAATATTTGCAGAAGGACTTGGAGAAGTAGAAGGGGACTTAGTTGGAACACCTCCACGTAGTGCATTCATCTTGTGAAGCATCTTTCTCTCCTGAGTAGACTTGACAGTTGGTGTTTCAGCTTTCTTAACCAAAAGCTGGCAAATCTTGTGCTTCAGTAGCTTCTCCTTCTTTATCAGCAGAAGGCTCTAGGGAGTTTACCTTTGGTGGTACAAGAGGAGTAGAAGCTCACATATCATGTGCTTCAGAAGAAACAACCAAAATTTTAGCAGATGAGATTTTGTCAGGTGAACCAGTAACCTCTGTAGTAGTTTCAGCAGAAACCATAGAGGGTTCAACAGAAGGAACCTTGTCATCTTTCCTTTCCAAAATATCTTATTCTGCATTAGCAATTGCCACAGTTGGAATAAAAGTTGGCATATCTATTGCTTCAGCAGATTGTTCAGTAGAAGTAGTCTTGATGCTTGAAGGAGTGGCTTCAGCAGTTGCTTCAGAAGCTACCACTGGAGAGATCATCTTAGGTGAAGCATCATCAAACTTCTCCACAATCGCAACAAACTTGGGTCTTTTGGCATCTGGAGTAACTGTATTCTCAGCAATTCTTTTTAGGCTGGAGGAAGGTGTTGAAGTAGAGGAAGAGTTCTTCTTAATCAGATTGTACAGGCGATACAATTCTGGATCAGGTAAAGCCAAGACTTGCTTCATCGTCAAACCACGGTTATACACAGAGGAACTCTGATATTTCACCATAGTTCTTATCTCTGCTTTAGTTGGTGGTCTTTCTCTCTTAGCTTTATTCTTTTGAGCAATAATTTCTTTCCTCTTGGTAGCTGCTTCTTGCTTTCTTTGTTGTCCCCGGGCCATCATTTTAGCCATAAAATCCTCACTCAAAATCTGCTCCCAAGATGCTCTGAGCAAGTGAAGGATTTGAAATAGCTTGCTGAGTAAGAACATCCCAGTGTTCAGCAGGCATCTAAACACGCAATGCATCCAATTCCCTTTGTCTTTTAGGAGGCAAAGTTGAAAAATCCTCTGCTTCAAGTTGTTTAGCCAATAATTCACTTTTCTTTGACACTGCAAACTCAGCCAATCGACTTTCTTGTCCTTGCCTTTCCTCTTCACTCACAAGGTCTAGACCAAGCTCATCTTCAGTCATTACACATTTCCCTTTATCAGCAGGCTCCTTAGCACATTCATCTTCGATTAAGATCCAGCTAAAAAGGATCACCAGTAATCGATGCAACCTTGTCAACACCAGGTTCCTTTGAAGCTTCAGAAGAAACCTTACTCAAATAAGATCTCTTTCTTCTTTTATACTGAACAGGTTTCTTGAGCTTTGTAGATTCAGCAACCACTGATGAAGGATCATTAAGGGACACATCAGCTAACATATTTAGAGACCCGTACTGAGGTTCTGCTTGTTCTTCATCAGAAGAAACCATATGTTTCCTTTTACTCCTCTTGTCAAGTCTGTCCTCTAGCTCCTTAACTTTGTTCCTCAGCTCCACAATCTCAACCCCGAGAGAAGACTTAGTTTGAGTAAGCTCCTTTTTGAGATTATTAACTTCTGCATATCACATTCAGAGCATATAGAGAGGTTAGTGTAATGGTGTCCTCAGCTCCCTGGCCCGATTGCTCAGTGGTAATGGGAGCTTCATTGGACCTTTCAGGGGAATTATGGTCATGCTCAAAATGAGGAGAAACATCATCAAATGGTTCTCTTTGAGGACTAGGAGAGGATATCCTGTTTAGTTCAGTCTCAGCATCATCAACATAAGCCTGAGTAGGTGGTGGACTAGGACATGATCTAAGGGGAGATGTAGGTGGAGGTTGGTCAGGAGCAATAGTAGATGCCTCAGCAGTTGCAAAGGGGCCTTCATCAATGGTGACTGATGGATTACCATCAGCAGCAACAAATGGAGAAGGTGGGTTATTAGCAACATTCTCCTCATTAGCAGCCTCATTTCCTTGAGGCAACATAGCTGCTGACAGAGGATGATGTACCCCCTCAAAGTAAGTTCTCATAGAGGCAAATAGTTTAGCTGAAAGAGCTCCTATGGGATAAAAAGCTTGTGTTTCTGTAGTGGTGTCTAGGATCATTTGTAGGAATATAGGGTACATTAAAAACTTATGATGTTTCCTATTTATATTTTCGACCAAATTATCAAAAATAAATTTAGAAAAATTATAAGTTATCCCTTGAGATAAACACACAATACCACAAGCCAATTGGGTAGAGAATTGATCCCATGCTCCTGATTTGTTGCTAATGCACTGGCAATTAGGTGAACCAAGAATCTCCACATAGGGCAAAAATGCTTTTTCAACCATATGTCCGTCCTATCGCCTTGATACCCAATTGCTCTTAACCCTAAGAGTATCTCCACTTACTTGGTGAAAACCCATTCGGCATCATCCGAGAAGTTTTCTCCTTATCGGGTCCTCCGTCACCACGTTCTGTTCGCCGACCCGCGACAACAATCTCTGTTTCACCGTTTTCATGAGATGCCCAAAATTGTTTGACCAATGATTCATAAATCGCATTAGGAGAATGCGTTAGGGCAAAGTGAATCTTAGACCGCTTCAAGAACTCCATCATTGGTACATACAACTCATCGCCCTTAGCATTATCCAGAAATGCAACTTTGTTGTGATCTTTCTTGAATTGAAGTTCCATGAGATGAGTTGAGATTTTAGGGTTATGTTTCTTGTAAATTTGATTGTTTTGGGAGCAGGAGGAGAGGGAATCGGTTTATTTTGAAGTGGAAATATAAGAGTGATGGTTTGGTAGAGGTTTGTCCAAAAAAAATAGTCAAAAGTATTAGAACTTTTTGGTTGACTATGCTTACGTGTATTTAAACTCTACCCATAGAAAATATAACACTTCAGCCGAAACAGATGGTCAATCTGCTAAAGTTATACACTTCAGCAGAAACCATCCAAGATATTTGTATCTTCAGTAAGTATCTAGAGTGTTACTGTGCCAACCACCTCGCATTAATTTACACTTAACCTTGCATCCATCTATATAACAATCCCAATGCACACTTAATCCTTATCTTTTACCCCTAAATCTTCATCACAAAACCCTAACTTCTTTATGAGCCACAATCAACCATAAAACACCATGAATACCAAACCTGAGATTATAGATCTCACATCTTCATCCTCATCATCATCATCATCATCATCAAGTGATGATGCTAACCCATGGCTACATTACTTTCCTCAACCATATCCACAACCAAGAAAATCACCCTTTCTCCCTTCTTCAGAAGATGATAGCGCAGTGAATCCAAGTGAATTTGCTGATGATTCTAATGACTCCTATAAGGAGAGAACATCTTACTCCCAACCTCGGCACCTCAGCCTCAACGAAGGCCACGAGCCGAGAAATCCGCCACTCCCGAGGAGAGAGGTGGTTCTTGGTCTTTCTGCACCAGGTTTTGGTGCATCAACACACATCGTATAAGGGAAGGGCTTAAGGAGGGTGGATGGATTGCATTTTGGTTGAAATCAGTAGATGAAGCACAAAGGAAACTTTATTTTTCTTCATCATCATGATTTTCATCAATCCATCCTTCCCATTATGATCCTTAGCATCTTTCATCGATACGTGATGCGTGCATCTCCAACCCTCGAGATAGAATGAATGGGTGGTTATGCAAGACTTTACAAACACATATCCAGCATCTAGTGTGAAAGATGTGAGCGATCATGCATATCCAACAGCCTGTTAGATGTTGGAATAAATGATATGAACTAGATTAGGTTTAGTAGATGATGTATAGTACTTTTCTTGTAGTTGCATTTGGAGTTGATTAAATTTTGTAAGCTATAAGCTGTAAACTATTTCTTGAATGAATGAAAGAACAATTTGACTTCAATTTCTTCTCTTTAGTACTTTAACTTCAGTGGAGTCAATTTGTTTACTTCAGTACTTTGGATTCAGTAGAAACAAGCTTTAAGGCTTTCTTGACCACATATCAACGAATCACACCAGATGAAGTTAAACTTGAACTTGGAATAGACAAACTGCTCTTGAAATAGACGAACTACAAAACATACACAAATACACACAAGAACAAACCAGAGACAAACAAACTAAAGAATTATTAGCAGGTTAGTGTTAGCAAACAAGATTATAAACAATAATTGATAACGCTACACTCGTCGTTCGGGGTCAAGGAAACTTCCTTTTCTTCGAGCAAGTTTTATAACACCCTAGGCAGTGAACCTAATCGTTGTAGTGTAGTAATTAGGGTAAGCCACGGGTATTAATATCGTTCTCTAGGGGAATAGGAATGCTAGTAAGGAGTTACTACGCTAAGGTTAAGGAAGATTATTTTTGTATTTTTATATTTTATGAAATGGAATGGTACAAATCGGGTATTGGATTGGGGGTTTGGGTATTTCTACCGATTACTCTACTATTATCTAATTATCTAAACTAAGGTTGTGGGAGTCTATGTCTAATTAATATGTGCTCGTTATGATAGTTTAAAATGTGTTTACTTAGGTTGTACTACTCCTTAATTATCTCCTATTGATGGTTGAGTTGTCACATCCTTATTCTTAGTTCGTTATTGTGTGTCAAGTTGTAGGGTATGCGTTCTCCTAACTCTTTGAACTTACAAAAGGGTCTCGTCTACAAAACCCACTAGGGATGATAAACTCTTACTCTAAGGCACTCTTTGGATAATTTAGCCTACAACTACTCAGGTAATCATATTCTAAGGTTCACAAAGATGAATCAAGCATTAAGTACACAACGAATGATCTATCGCATTACTAGATCATTGATCAACTAAGATAAGAAACAACCAATCAATATTCAATAATTAAGTTTCATACTTTCTAAGCAAACACACAAATAAATTAGCCGGACATGGAGAACATGCAAGCATACACACAAATAATCAAAGACATAATTGAATTAATGAAGTAAATACTTATCTTGATGTAAGATAGGGTTTAAAACCCTAAAATACTATACAAGACTCCTTAGGTTCGGTTTTAGGTTTTCACTCCAAAAAGACTCTCTCTAAAACTGAAAAATTCGGATTCTATATATAAGATTACATATGCGACGTCGTCACCTTATGTTTATTGGCGACGATGTCGTGGTCATTAGGGTTTCGTCTTGGCCCGCGTTTACGCTAACGTGCGTCACCTTGTAATCCGTGACGCCGTCCTCTTCGCCGGCGTCGATGCGGATTGCATCTAGGCGTCTGAGTAGCGACGGCTACTCTTTACAACTAGACGTCGTCACTTGAAAATCTGAGTTTGGGTTGAATCACAAAATCCTCGGGCCGGTCATGATGCACTGACGCCGTCGCCTTCTATTTTTAGCAGTAGCAAGTGTCTCGATTTTGACTTTGGCCATTTTCTTCGTATATTCGCGCCTTTTCGTCCAAATAAGTGCCATTCCGGCATTTTGCCTTCAAGAGACCTAAAAAGTGAAAAGGAACGATATTAAGCAATAACGGATACAAAAGTCAAATAAGGGCTAAAACGACCCTCCAAATGGTACCTTTTAAAACCTTATCAAATATCCCTACACTTGTTATTTGCTTGTCCTCAAGCAAATGTGCTTTTAACCAATTAATTTATAAGTTAGGGGTCATGAAGCATTAATTCAAAATGGTCCACAACACATATAAGCCCCTAAAAAGTCATAACAAGCACGGAAATTACATACTAGCACCTCACATGGGGTGTTTGGATACTCACATCTCTCCGGTGTATATGAAATATAACAAATAGGAAATGGAAGATAAACACTCATTAACGGTCTAGTACATAGATTACCATAGGCTTGAGAATAGATCAAACCTCCATCGCTTTGGAGTAAGCACCTAGGAAAGACTATCAAAGAGGTCTTTTAAAGGGTTGTAATGTTAGGCTTACGGTAGGGAAACAAAGGTTTTGGTGGGATAGGCTATTTAGTGGTGGCAAGTCAAAAATCTCTATGTTAAATGCATACGAAGAATGGCGTTGCTAAGCCAAGACTCGACACTCTAAACTCTAGATAACTGAAATAAACAAACATAAATTCAAAGATAGATGTAGGATGGTAGCCCGTATTTTTTTTTTCATACACTCTATATTTTTTTTTTCTTTTTTTTTCTCTTTTTCTATTTTTTTTCGATTTTTTTTTTTCATACACTTTTACTCTACCATCCTCTACGATAACATCAAAATACTTGGGATTTATAGGCATATCCCTACACTTGAGTTTTTATTATTCTAACTAATTTGACACAATGAAAAGATCAAAACACTTGGGGTACATTATTACACAAACAAAGGGAATTTGAATTTAACGTTCCCTTCCAGTCATTTCATAAACTTTAACTTTTCCCATGAGTCCCAATCGTCCCAAAACTGTATACAAAGGATATGACTCGACTTAGCAACTTATGCAAGCAACTAGATAATTGAACTAAGGGTTTTGGGTGATAACAAACATTTGCACTAAAAGTGAGTGCATAAGGGGTAGGCTAAGGCTGATTTGGGTGTATATTTGGGGGTGGGGTGTAAACAATGCTCTTCATTGATATTTGGAAAAACCGACATCACGAAAACCCTGAAAAGGATAGGCTCGAGGGTTAACTAGGGTATCGTGTACTAAAGATGAGTACAATAAAAGGTGTGGGGAATTACTCAACCGATATGGAAGAAGTAATTATATTACGGGTATCAAACAAGGGTTATCCTAATGCCTCTTATCATTTAGTTATTCCTAACTACACAAGTTTAGCCTCACTTGCGGTCTCGGAATGCATCACAAAACAAGTTCTAGAATCTAATATACTACCGGTTCACACTCTAAGCATTGAATATGAATGCTTTAATTCCTACTAATCTAAAGGCGATCCTCACATTTTGGTGGAATTTGGGTGGTAAAGGGTTTTTGTGCTAGTCATGCAACTTCCTATCCATGAGACGCTTTTGTTAAGACTAATGGCCCACTCCTATATGTCATAAAAAAAAATTTAATTTGGTGCCAAAATTACCCTAACTGACATTTTCTCATGGTTTATTACACAATCACAATTGGACAAAGCAAATAATCAAGGATAAGCATAGTTTCAAAGTACCCGTTTTATTTTCCTCCTACACTTAAACTGAACATTGTCCCCAATGTTCCCGAAAATATCAAAGTTATGATAATGGAAGGTAATTAAAAGCGAAAGAAACTAATACTCCTTTGATTAGCTCGGTAGGATCCGGTGTAAGTGGTGGTTAAATCCTTTTCAAGAAGAATTATGCGTGAACGCTCCTTCCAATTTTATGTAACTTCTTCTCGACAAACTAAACACGCACACTTGAAGAAAACAAGAAACCCAGTAAAATGGCGGTAATAATATATAAGACTCAATTTAAACTAGGATATAATGCTTGTGGAATGGATGTTTACAGAATTTCTAAGAAAATTAAGACCTGGAAAATTCCAAAAAATTATAAGTAGCTCGAGAAACGAGAAAAAAGTAATCTGATGTTTTACTCCTTCAGCGCCGTCGGTGCAATCTGACGCCGTCGAGTTATCTGACAAAAGCGGTGCGATTTTCGGGAAAAATTCGGAAAATTTACATCTTTAGAATCTGGAAAAATTTCCTGCAAAACATCCATTATGACTCGATACAAGCATTTGACTCGAACAAACAAACATAAATATCTTTTAGTTAATTGTTATTCTCATGTTTACGTTTCTTTTGAAAACGTGTGTAATCCTCCCTACACTTATCCTTTATGTAAAATACCTTTATATGCAATTAAGATGAGGTTAAAAACAAAATAAAGTATTTTTACAAATTTAAACATGAGGATAAACAATTAATAAAAGATATATGACACTAACAAGCAAACAATTAAGCATGGGTTGCCTCCCACGAAGCGCTTTTCTTTATTTAAGAGTCTTGTAGCTAGACTCATAGTCGTGCTTCTACGTTTCCTCACCACCACCCTCTTGACTATACTTAAGCCATTCCAACGCTCTTTCATTCTTTTTATAATCATCTCCTAATTCAAGGCATTTTTTGTAATACCGCTTAGTTTTCTCATATGGGTACCTAAGCCCACTATGCTTATCCCTTTCACTAAGCAATGGAATAGGGGTCATTCTATTACAAACCTCAATGTCCTTATGTTAAACCTAGGATGAGCACGTGGCATTTGGTAGATGAAATCTTCAACTTCATCAGAGAATGTAATTAGACCATCAATCATCCGTTCATTCAACCTAGTCAATTTTTTGAAAGGTTTTCCAAAAATTACTTGAGTGAGGTCCTTATCTATAAATTCTCCTAAGTCTTCTAAGACCATGAACTCTACCAAATAAACAAAACTTCCGACAAACACGTGCAAATAAATGACTGCTTCAACAACATTGTTCCCTTGATAAGTTAACTCATTGACCTTGATTTTGTTGTATAGGTCCCTTGAGATTAAGTTTAAAGGTAAGAATGAATTCAAATAAGCATCGAACCCTTCTAGTCCTATTTTGCAAGGGAATTGCATGTTAAAGGGGCCATCTTTCTCAATCCTACACCTAGGGTCAAAAATTGGGAGGGGTCTTCCTCAATTTCATTAATGACCTCTCCGTTATCAAGTGCCTCACCATAATCAAATTCCTCATCAGAATCAGAGTAATAGACAGGACTTTGTTGTTGCCAATTTATCTCATTATGCCCTAGGTGTTTACCAAAATGGTGAGTGGGTGAAGGGTTTTGTGGGATTGCGTTCTCAATCTCGGGATTGGGAACGGGTAGAGTGAAGAATATTCGATGGAAGATACGGATCATGGTGAATGATGGTTTTTACGAACAAGGGTCACGAAGAAGGGGGATAGACTAAGAGCTAAAATGAGAAAAATTTACTTGATAGACAAAGAACCTAAACGAGGTGGACTACTAACTAGCTATTCTATTCCCCGTGGCTTAAAACTTGATAGCTACTGCAGCGTCGTTCGAGTCAAGGAAACTTCCTTTTCTTCGAGCAAGTTTTATAACACCCTAGGCATTGAACCGAATCGTTGTAGTGTAGTAATTCGGTAAGCCCGCGGTATTGATATCGTTCTCTAGGGGAATAGAAATGCTAGTAAGGAGTTACTACGCTAAGGTTAAGGTTGAGGAAGATTGTTTTTTGTATTTTTATATTTTATGAAATGGAAAGTACAATCTCGGGTATTTATTGGATTGGGGTTTGGTATTTCTACCGATTACTCTACTATTATCTAATTATCTAAACTAAGGTTGTGGGAGTCTATGTCTAATTAATGTGTGCTCGTATGATAGTTTAAAGATGTGTTTACTTAGGTTGTACTACCCTTAATATCTCCTATTGATGGTTGAGTTGTCACGTCTTATTCTTAGTTGCATTGTGTGTTTAAAGTTGTAGGGTATCGTTTCTCTAACTCTTTGAACTTACCAAAGGGTCTCGTCTACAAAACCCACTAGGGATGATAAACTCTTACTCTAAGGCATTCTTTGGATAATTTAGCCTACAACTACTCCGGTAATCATATTCTAAGGTTCACAAAGATGAATCAAGCATTAAGTACACAACGAATGATCTATCGCATTACTAGATCATTGATCAACTAAGATAAGAAACAACCAATCAATATTCAATAATTAAGTTTCATACTTCCTAAGCAAACACACAAATAAATTAGCCGGGCATGGAGAACATGCAAGTATACACACAAATAATCAAAATGAGAATTGAATTAATAAAGTAAATACTTATCTTGATGTAAGATAGGGTTTAAAACCTAAAATACGTACAAGACTCCTTAGGTTCGGTTTTAGGTTTTCACTCCAAAAAGATTCTCTCTAAAACTGAAAAATTCGGATTCTATATATAAGATTACATATCGGCCGTCACCTTATGTTTAATGGCCTTGCGTGGTATTACTTCCTCATTAGGGTTTCGTCTTGTACGTTAACGCGGCCAGTCACCTTATGTCCGTGACACCGTCTCTTCACTTCGGACGTCATCGGATTGCATCTAGGCCGTCGAGTAGCGACGGCCTACTCTTTTTACAACTAGACGTGCGTCACTTGAAAATAGAGTTTTGGGTTCGACCGGTCACAAAATCCTCGGTGGCCGTGCAATTGCACCTGGCCGACGCGCCTTCTATTTTCGGTTTGTGAGTGTCTCGATTTTGACTTTGGCCATTTTCTTCATATATTAGCGCCTTTTCGTCCAAATAAGTGCCATTCCAGCATTTTGCCTTCAAGAGACCTAAAAGTGAAAAGGAACGATATTAAGCAATAACGGATACAAAAGTGATCAAATAAGGGCTAAAACGACCCCTCAAAATGGTACCTTTTAAAACCTTATCAATAATATAAAAATTATAAACAATAATATACAAAGTTTACTACAAAATCCTCCCCTGAGGCCTATGCCTCCCCTTAAACTTTGCAGTCAAGGGTTTAGCATTCCAATATTGACCACAAGGTGTTGAAACCTTAGTCCATCAAAAGCTTTTGTTAACAAATCACGCCACATTATCATCGGTATGAATTTTGGCCACTTATATCAAATGTTTTTCATATGCATCTCTTTATAAAGTGGTGCCTCGATTTCAATGTGTTTAGTTATTTGTGGCTGGATTTTGACAATGCATATGGTACTTTGATTATCAATAAAAATTGTTATGTTCATGAAGTTATACCCATAATCCAACAAATTGGTTTTGAATCCAAAGGACACGTCCACGACAATTTGCATGTGACAATACTCTGCCGATGGTTGAGGTAGCCACAATGGTTTGTTTCTTGCATTGCCAAGAAATCAACCTTTTTCCAAGGAATTGGCAACCTCCAGTTGTGGATCTCCTATCCAGATTAGCACCAGCATAATCACTGTCACTATATGCTTCCAACTTGAAAGGAGACTCTTTTGGGTACCAAAGGCCTAAATGAGGTTGGCCTTTGAGGTACTTAAAGATCTTCTTGATTGCATTGAGATGGGAAGCAAGTGGAGTGACTTGATGTCGAGAACAAACACTCACAGCAAAAGTAATATCAGGCCTTGAAGCTGTTAGATACATCAATGAACCAATCATGGACCTGTACAAATGAACATTCACAGGTAGATCTGGTTCATTGTTGGTCTTTGTCTTTGGAGCTTCATAAGGTGTTGTGGCAGTCCTAACACCTTCCATACCAAATTTCTTCAAAATGTCCCTCACATATTTATCTTGAATAATAAATATGCCATCTTGTTTCTGCTGAACTTGGAGACCCAAAAAGAAAGTAAGTTCCCCCATAGCACTCATCTGAAACTCGCCCTTCATCAGCTCGTCAAACTCCATGCACCAAGCTTCGTTTGTGGAGCTAAAAATAATGTCATCCACATAAACTTGCACAAGAATGATGTCTGAGTAATTCTTCTTCAGGAACAGAGTTTTATCAATAGCACCTCTCCTATAGCCATGCTTCATGAAATGATGGCTAGCTTACCAAGCTCTAGGTGCCTGATGTAAGCCATAGAGAGCTTTTACAACCTTGTAAACATGATTTGGGTGATCTGGGTCTTCAAACCCCTTGGGTTGAGTGACATAAACCTCATCTTCAATCTCACCATACAGAAATGAACCTTTGACATCCATTTGATATACCATGAACCCCATGTAAGATGCATAGGCCAAGAAAATTAACCCACTTCTAGCAACAGCACAAACACTTCATCATAATCAATTCCCCTTCTCTTGCGACCTTGAGACTAATCTCGCTTTGTTCTTAATCACAACACCCCGAGCATCTCTCTTATTCTTCAAAATCCACTTTGTCCCAATGGCATACTTGCCATCAGGTAGTGGAACCAAGATCCAAACTTGCTGATTGTGAAATTGTTGCATCTCTTCTTGCATTGCTTCTAGCCAACTTGAATCTTCAAGAGCTTGAGAAACACTTGTTGGTTCCACTTGAGACAGAAAGCAAGCAAACAGACAATGGTTAAAGTCTGTGTGATTGTCTCTTTGTTGATTGAAGACATAGGAGAGAAAAGCAATCTGTCCAAACTGAGGACTTGTTATAGCCCTTCGAGTTCTAACAGGTGCTAGAAGATCACCAATGATGTTGGATTGAGGATGAGCAATGTTGATCCTCTAAGTAGCAGTGGGGCTGACTTCAATGGATGAATCAAGATTAGTTATAGTTGGCTCAAAATCAGCATCATAAGAAGGTGAGGTGAAGATGCCAGTTTTAGGTTGATGATTTCCAAGATCTGAGGGTCTTGGAAAGCGTGTATGAGGTTCTCCAAAGTCTGAGGACACTTTAGAAGGAACAGGAGTAGAAACAGCATAGCCCCGCGAATTGTTGATGACGGGAGGCTGGATCAATGTCGATGAAACATGGTTTCTCTGATAGCTTCATTGCAATCTCCCCATTCACCTTCTCACTTCAAGCTTAGTCGCAAACTCTTGAGTCTGAAGCCTAGCAAGATCCTCAGCATAATGTGATTCATCTTCACTCTCATCCGAAGTATCTCTAGAAGTGCTACCTGCAATATGGTTAGGGGAGAAAGAAGGCACAAGTATAGGTTGTTCATCATCTTCAAACTCATTTTCAGAGTCATCATCCAAGGTACCTGCATTGTTAGTGGGAGACTTTTGAGACCCTGCACTTTGGTTAGCCATATGTCTAGTATAACCCAAATAATTAGTTAAGTAGTCAAGGTCAAACGACCACACATGACCCTGTCCTTGAACATTGGGCTTATCTTCCAGGTATCTCAGGTTCAAAATCTCCTCTATCTTCTTGGCTTGCAAATTGTACACCCTGTATGCCTTACTATGAGTTGAATAACCCACAATATACCCATCATCAGCCTTCTCATCAAACTTCCCCAACGGATCACTGGTGTTTAGAATGGTCACTTGACAACCAAAAGGTTTTAGGTAATGAATGGCAGGAACCTTCCCAAAGAGAAGTTCATATAGTGTTTTGAGGTGAGGTCTAGTAATGGAGACCATGTTTAGCACATAGCAAGTCGTACCCACAGCTTCGATCCAGAACATAGTGGGCAATTTAGAGTCTGCAAGCATTGATCTTGCAGCCTCTATTAACGTCCTATTCTTTCTTTCACCACCCATTTTGTTGTGGGTTCTTGGATTGCTATAGTCCCTTTTTATCCCTTTAGACCTCTGAGTTCTATAAGAATATCATTCTTGAACTCTGTCCCATTATCACCGAATTCCCTTAACCTTTTGTTTAATGATTTTCAACGAGGGTGATGAAGTCAGTCAGCACTAGAGATGTTTCATCTTTGGTCCTTAGAAAGAACACCCAACAAAATCTGCTATAGCCATCAGTGATAACCAAACAGAAGTACTTGTGATCAATGCTTCTGACTTGAGTAGGACCAAATAGATCCATGTGCAGTAGCTGAAAAGGCTCAGAAATAATGCTCATTGCAGTGATAGCTTTGTAGGAGGCTCTGTGTTGCTTTCCTTTGTTGCATGCAACACAATTATGATCATTGGTGAAAACTTTGGAGGGAAGACCTTCAACAAGACCCATTTTAGAGAGTTTGTTTATGGTCTTGAAATTCACATGAGCCATCCTCCTATGCCATTTTGTACACTCATCCAGGGATGCTTTAGCCACCAAACAAGTGAGGTCACCTTCAGGATGAACTTCATTGAGGTTGAATGTGTATAAATTGTGGGTTCGAGGAACTCTCAGCAGAATTGATGTTTCTTCTGGAAGCTTGAAGTCTTTAGACAGCATAAGACATTCATATTCAGAGAAGAGTACCTTGTTCTTGGTGTCACAAATTTGTGAGACAGAGAACAGGTTGAAGTGCTGAAGTTCCCTAACATAGTACACATTCTCAAAGTTCAGTAGAAGTGTCTTGATGGTGCTTTTCCCAGTGATTCTTCCATCACTTCCACCAAAGGTCACATTTCCTCCTCCTTCTATAGGAACAAAATTGTGCATCATATCTCTGTTCCCAGACATGCTTCTTGAACAACCACTATCAACAATACCAATATCTTGCTGGGATGATCCTATAGTAACAAAAATATATACAAAAGAATGTTAGTATACAAAGAAGGCTCAAGTCATTACTGACTTGAACCTGCCTTGTGGATCATATGATTTAGGTCTAGCAGATGAGAAAGATCCACCATTGCTCTTGGATTTCCACTGAAATTTGGGTCCCTTTTTATTCCAAGAATAACCTGCTGAGGGCTTGACAGCAGTACCCCAAAATCCGTTCCCAGCATTCATTGGGTCAACATATGTAGGCCAATAACCATGATTAAAATATGGGCTTGTTGGTTGCACATAAGGTCTGGCAACTGAACTTCTCCAAGGAGAGTCAGTATGAGCTGCTTGTGGGACATAAGGTGGAATATTATCAACATTGGTCCACACTGGTCTAGGTTTCTGCTGAGTAGCACATGCACCCAATCTTTGCTCATAGAAATCACAATCCTTAATTAAATGAAATTTACTTCTACATACAAAACAGATCTTCCTTTTGGAAGATTTATTCAAATGGGGAGATGTTCTATTACATGCAGAAGTACTTAAATCAGAAACATTAACGGAATTGTTTTTAACAGACTGATTATGCAAAGATTTTAAAGACAAATCTTCATATTAAACTGTCTTGGAAGTTGATTCCTCAGTAGCTTCCCTAGAAGGCTTGTAAATAGACTGGGGTGCAGGCTTGGGTGTAGGCTCAGGTGAGGGCTTGGGAAGGTCTGACTTCTCACTTGAATCACAGCTGGCATAAGTAGACCCTTGATCCGATGAATTGTCCTTGTCACAGCAAGAGACAAATTCATTAGATGAGGCATCAGGGTTTGGCAAGTCTTTTGACTTTTTGCCATAAAGATGGTGTGATCCATCAAAGTCAACAGTAGTGGATAGTTCAGTGGGCATGAATTCACCTCTAATAGGCCCAAGGACAGCATGCAAATCACCTTCTTTTACAAAGTTAGCTAACCCTGCTGGTGTTGATTTACGCCCATCATACCTAGCTTCAGGACCTATATACTTTTGAAAGCCTAAACCTAAACCTGAGTTTACAGATTGACTACCATAGAGTTATTGAGCTACTTTGTCACCTGATACTAACCATTGTTTATGTCTAGCTATTTCCTCAGCTAGTTTTTCTTTAAGCTCTAGGTTCTCAGACAAAGTATTAGCTTTTTCTTTCTCAAACAGTTTTAAGTTAATATTTGCAATATCTAGATCAAACTGTAACCCCTTTATCTTTTCTTCATAAGCTATCTGATTCTTCTGAAACCATACCTTTTGTCTTTCTAATGTTTTTAATGACAGTTTATAAGCTTCATTATCAACATAGCATTCATTGTATTTAGGTTTCATGGTATCATAAGCTTCTTTAAGTTCATTGTATCTTTCACTACAACCAAAGATCTGATTTGTGTACTGAAAAGTCCCATCAAGGCAAATTGATCATGCCTCTCCTCCGAAGTACATCTTGCCAGCAATCCAAGCTTCTCAGTATCAGCAGCTTCTTCATTCACAGGTTCATGTGCAGCCCAGTTGACCTGTTCATCCATGGTGACAAGAGCTGCTGAAGTTCCAGCTTCCTTCTGTTTCTGCTGATAGGAAGTGTAGTTAGCTCCTTCTCCACTCTTCCTATCTTTGCATTCCCGTGGGAAATGACCCATCTGGTGGCAAGTGAAACACTTGACCTTTCTCATGTCAAAACGAGCTGGTTCCTTTCCCTTGAAGCCAAAATTCCTCCCAGACTTCTCTTCAAACCTTTTGATATCCACTGAAAGCATGGCCACCTGCCATTTCAGTTTCATCTCCTCCATTTCAAGTGGGTCCACCTGCTCAAAATCTTTATATACAAGATGCTGTTGAGTATCATAATCAGCAACAAATGAATGAAGAATATCCTCCAACACACTAGTAGTTTTAGCTTGAGAGCATGATGGAGTGGGACGATTGTTATATGGTGGAGTAGGAGTGTATGATGATGATGGTAAGTAAGTTGGACTAGGAGCATGTATCATCATATTGGAGTGAGATGCTCCAACAAAGGCGTATGACCGAAGAGGACCACGGTAGGGAGTTCGACATCGGAGTTCAAGGGATGCGAGTGTTGCCGCAGCTCATCAAAGGTGAGCATGTCCAACCCACCTTTAGCCTTGAGGGCTATACTTACATGTAACCATGATGGAGGCAAAGATCGTAGGAACTTTAAATTGCAATCATCATTGTGGGTTTGCATTCATGGTTTTAGCTGACTCAAAATCTTATGGAACCTGTGGTATCCCTTGTGGATACCTTCTTCTTTTGAGATATTGAAGTCTTGAAAGTGTTGCCTCAGCATGGACTTCCTCATCCTCCTGGATTCTTCATTGCTACCGAACCTTGCTTTGAGAGCCATCCATATGTCCTTTGCATCATCCATGTGATGAAAATCACACAAGTGATCTTCAGGAATGGCTTGAAGAAGGATAGTTTTTACTTTGTGCTCTCTCGCACGACGACACCTCTTGGCAGATTTGGGAGGAGCAATGGTGAACTTCCCATCAAGGTCTGGAACAGTTTTCTTCAGACTGTTTCCTTTCTTCACTATCTCCCAAAGATTCCAATCAATATTGGAGATCCAGTTCTGCATCTTCATCGTCCATAGATCATACTCTTCCCTTTTTAGATAAGGAAACTTACCATTACTGTTGGAAAGACTTAGTTGTTGCATGGAAGTGGTGTTGGTGTTGTTGGTGTTGGTGACTTCAGTTTCATTATCAGATCTAGGCATGGTGAATGTGGGTTTGGTTGTATGGGGGTGAGGTTGAATATGGTTCTTAGTATCGTAGAGACTTTCCCGTGGCTCTGATACCACTTGTTGAAAACACAAATACCTTGATAGATCTTAAGCACTCGGAGATCGTTAGTGTTGCCTATGTAATCACAAGCAAACTAATAGAAAATCTCTACAACTTGTATTCTTTAGCGGAATGTAAATACAAGTTATAATAACTAAGAACTCTTAGATCCTCTATGGATCTTTTTATTAATTGAAACTATGTGTTTTAGACCGTTATCTATTACATACTATCAAGTCCCTTTTATAGACAAGGAACACTACACTATTTCTAGAATATCGACTAAGCATGCACCTAGACAAGCATGCAACTAAACATTTGTTTTCTCCCATACATATTATGGGTAAACACTAAACAATATTGAGCGGTACAATAAAATCCATGCTAACCTCGGGCAGTTAAAGAATAAAGATGGGTTAGCATATTTAAATAATACTGCGCCTGCTTATCCTACGTGGATTTAGACCTTCAGCAGAATCACTATGTCTGCTTTAACACTTCAGCTGAAGTATCACTTCAGCTGAAGTATAAGTTCAGAAGAATCCATTCTGCTTCAGCAGAATCCATTCTGCTTTAGCAGAAACCCTTCGGCAGATACTTCCTCAGATTCAGTAGATTACCGTAATTCCCAACAAACATCAGCTCTTTTTTTATGTAGACTTGGATTTGATTGGACTGTTTAGACGTTTACAAATGTTAGAGTATATGATCAATACTTTTCAATATGTATAAATTATGCGTGTATAAATTTAAATTACCTCCGCATCTTGCAAAACAAAATCCAAACTGTATGGATCATGTTCTTCATTCAACTTGTGATAATGCCAAATTGATATACATCTCTCTTTTATTACCATTCTAGTAATCATGGGGTCAACATTTTCTAAAGAAGTTATTTTTTGTTCATGTATGTTTACTCCTGTAAAGATTTAGACATATACTTCTTGGTAAATATATTTATAAACGTTTCTATTATTAATAATAAACAATATGTATACATCGTGAACTAATTTCGAAATGGGAACTCTTCCTTTGAATGTTTCTTTCACCAAATGGAGATCTCCCTAGAATAAAGTTATTCCCTCTAGAACTTTTGTGGCAGTCTTGCTTAACTTCTACAAAATTTAAAATATAAAATATTAGGAGTAGATTAATAAAACTCTAGGTATAAACAACATTATATAACTTTAAATAAAAACAATTATTTATTTATGAGTTAAATAGTTTGGAAAAATTACCTTGATACTTGAAATTAGAATCATAAATGGTGCTTCTGGTCTTCCCCGAACTTGATTAGGGACGTAAAGAAGATGTTTGGTTACCAAAGCTCATTTTTGAGTTTCTGTTTATTCCTACACATTATTAGGCAGTGGGAAATTATATAATACATGCTAAACCGTTGCTATAACAAACACAATTAAAATGACAATACCTTCAAACTCCTTTTCATATTTTAGAGACTGATTCCCAAGTGTGTCACTTTCTACCATTAGCATACCCAAAAGCGCCGATCGAGTGTTTCCCGTTGAACATGTTGCAGAAGATGAAGAACGTTGTTGTAACGTCTTATTACTGATTGAAGCATCTAGCGTGTATAACCGAACAATACAGGATTTGAAATTAATACAAAATTATAGCACGACAAGCTAATAAATCTAAATTAAACATACGCCTTCGATATCTAAAGTAATATTTAAATAACAATATCAATTACATAATAGTAAAAAGATATTACCCTCACATACTGTCGGCACATTCCGCGGACGGATTTGAGAGTTCCTTCCTAATGGATTACTTTCAAACATAGTTTTACCCATACTAATTGTTTTCTTTCTCCGACTTTTATCAGTTGTTGTTAAAAATATAAGGAAATCATTTTGCATTAATTAAAAAAAACAAATCCACTAAAAAAAAAAGAAATTTACAAAATAATACATGAGCCTTGTCTTCCTGATGTGTCACTTTCAAATATGAGAGTATTGGTTACATTTTTTTCCTTTTCAGAACAACCTCCTGTAAATATATTCATCTGAACTAATTTACCAAACAATTACAAAAATAAAACAGTTTCATTTAATGACACTGGAA
Organism: Chrysanthemum makinoi; assembly: GCA_910596185.1. NCBI lineage: Eukaryota > Viridiplantae > Streptophyta > Magnoliopsida > Asterales > Asteraceae > Chrysanthemum > Chrysanthemum makinoi. The sequence goes on along the minus strand of OU343217.1, from coordinate 294,649,599 downwards.
TGATTAATATGCAACAAAATAACTTTTGAAAACCCTTTGTCACTTTTGTTCAGGTTACCTTCAATCATACTTTTACTCATGACATGTTTTTGCAAATGCCCAGTTTTAGCAGCTTCTGAGAAGAAACCACCAAAAACATCTGTTAAAACATAAAAAAGAAAACTACGAAAAACCAAAACAATTAAAGAGAAAAAAAATACCCTGTGGGTGATTTGGTGAATATAAAGCATCAATTTCTGAAACAACAATTGGTATATAAGTTATACAAATACCATATAAAGAAACACACATTACTATTCATAATTCTTTAAACATACAAAACCATATACAAAAACATAGAATACATGAAAATTGATTAAGGAAACAACAACATATACGAAATAACTACAATACATGTTTGTTATTTTCTTGCAAAAAAACAAAAACATACAAAATACATAGAATACATGCATGTTGTATGCATGTATAAATTTAATGAAAAATAATTGAGGAAACAACAACAAATACAAAATAACTACAATACATGTTTGTTGCTTTCCTGATGTGGCTGATTCCAATACCTCAACATCAATAGTTCTAGCTTTCTTAATGGTACGTGAATCTGTTTTAAAAAAATTAGATACCTGTCAAAATACATGGTAACTACACCATGTTTAACATGAAAAAAAAATACACATCTAAGTACCTGTCAAAAGAGTTTTGCTAGTTCTTCTTGGTAGAGTATCACTTTTCCTGTGATTGTTACCTACAATTAAAGTGAATGACAAGAAAATAAAACAATAAAACAATGAATTCTTAAAACAACAATACAAACATAAATACATCACAATAATACCTTTTGAAACAGAAGCACCACTCTTCATCTCTTTAGCTCTTGTAAGCCTTTTAGATTGTCTTTGTGGCTGCATCTTTGAATAAATTGTATGTATATAATGATTCAAAATTTATTGAATACGTCTGTATAGAATGCCAATACAATATATCATATATACCTCACATATTAGGATAAAATTTTATAGAATCATGCATATAATCAAATTGTTAACCGGCCTTAAATATAGGCCTATAATATATCACCATATATATTCCTAATATATCCACATATAATTAAGGAGATAAAAATGAACAGAAAAGAGAAAAATATTTATACCATTACAAAAACCTAGTTGGTTTCATTACTTGAGGCATTTAAAGTGTATCAAACACATGCAGGTTCAAACCTCACATGCGTCCATTTTTTGAAGTATAATTAAACATACATATGTGGCACCCAAACTAAACAATGCCTAGGTGGCATTGACGTGGCACTACGTGTGAATAATGACATCATACACATCTTGATATATATATATATATATATATATATATATATAGTGTATATTTATTTTCAGAACCCTATTAAGTGCGAGAACCACATTTTTTACTCCTAATAATACATAATGTACATCAAGTTAATGCATAATGGCATTTATGATAATACATGTAACTTAATTTGATAGGAAAATTAAATTATGGGCAATATGAGAATTTAATTCTTCCATAATAAAGGATTAAATCACAAAAAAAGTTTCTTCATGTTTATTTTCTTCCAGATCTACTCTCTTCCACTTTTCATCTTTATTCCTCAAGAACCCTAGCCGCCATCTTTCACCATTACTGCTGTTTGGTGAAGCCACATTAAAAACAAACACATTCTAATATAAAGGGCAAGGATCTAAATTCATCACAAAACCACGTTCAATTCCCTTCTCTTTACAAATCCGTTCCTTAAATCAAGGGCTTAGGAAACCAATCTAGGGTTACAGCCTACATTTGCACCATCATCCCAAATACCAAGATCAAGTGATTCACACCACATTGATTTAGAAACTGTCGCCCTTCATGAAAAATCGAAACGGTGCCATAATACCGTCACCCCAAAAAACTTTTGTTCAGTTTCTTGTGAGAGAATTTATATTTTTTTTCTATTATGAAGGTTTAGTCGATAACAGTAAAACAATATATTGTTGGTCTTGATGAATTGTTGTTTGGTACTATTGTAGGGTCATGATCGACAATGATGGAAGGTGGAACATGGATGGTAAGAATTAAATTTTTTACTTTTTTATGTAAATTTAATGTTTTGTGCTATTTAACAGTTTTACTAATTAAAGGTTTTTTTCATTTTTATTATTTACACTTTTCCATGTTACTAATTTGGATTTGGATGGTAACAAATTAATTGATGACAACATCATCAATTGCATTCAAAAGGTAATAATAACTTGTTTAAATAGATTTTACGATAGATGTAAATTCCATATATTTGGGTAAAAAGTGTCAAGATTGATCGATATACATCATGTATGTTTTAAAAATATGTATGCTCTGAAAAAAAAAACTTGTGTTATTAAACATATTTGCTTTTAAAAATTTCTGTTTTTGATTTTTTTTATGTTTAATAGTTTATTAGTAGTTAAATGTTGGTATGATTTTATTCTCTCTTCATTCATATCTGATAGTTTCAATACAATTATAAAACATGTATGCTTCATAACAATTATGGTTCAAAACATGCATGTTTCAAAACACTTATTTTTTACAACAAGTCTGTTATGAAAACATACACGTTCTCAGGAACATGTATGTTTTAATAGTTGTTTATGATTAAAATAAAATATGTTTGATATACATAAGATTGTGCATATGCGTTATGATAGTTATGAATAATTTTTATTTTTTATTTGTTGGAGGTTTAATTATTTTTGTGCATGCTTGTTTCAGATTGATGAAAATGACGATATCATTGAAGACCGAGAAGTGGATGAACACAAATACACATGAAGATAATTTGCGACTTTTGAAGATATACGATTATTGCATATGTTTTTATTTTGTACCTGTAATTAATTGAAATGTAACATTAAATATATGAGTATTGGTAGGTTGATGGAAAAGTGTAAACAATTATATACTAAAAACACATTTAAAATTACGTTATTTAGAAACATACACGCGCCTCATTTTTTATATATAAAAAAACTAGCTCGTTATTTTTAAAAAAATAGATAAATGAGATGATAATAAAAGTAATAAGATGAAAAAAGATGTTGCAAAAAGATGAAAAATTAGTATGTAAACAAAATAAGAAAAATAATGAAAGAAAACAAATAGTGAATCATATTTATTTATTAATATGAAGTCATAAGTAAAACATTTGTGTGAATTACAATAAACATGCAAAAAACAAATTCATATCACATTAAGTGAATATCTGAACATACATGTTGATAACTGATCAAAGACCGTGAAGAACCTCTTTATAGATTACATTTGTAGTAGTCTTCAATAAATTACTATCGGCATCATAAATAACAACCTTCAAACCCTTTTTGCTTTTTACACGAGAAAGAGCCACATATAATTGTCCGTGTGTGAAAACAGGACGTGGTAGGTATAAACCAACTTTCGAAAGTGATTATCCTTGGCTCTTGTTTATCGTCATGGCAAAAGAAACTGACACAGGAAATTGTTTGCGCACGATCTTGAGTGGTAAATGTTTATCTGATGGAGTAATTTTCAACCTTGGAAGTATAACCGTATTCCCAAAATGTGTTCCGTTAATTATTTTGGCTTGAATAGACGCACGCGTTAATTTAGTAACTTGAAGCCTTGTCCCATTACATAAACCTTGTGATTGATTAATGTTTCTCAACAACATTATTGGGACACCGACCTTCAATGCGAGCCTATGGTTTGGGACACCCGAAAATTTTAAACCGTTGATAAATTCCGGTGAAAACACGGCTTGGTCTATAGCACCACCACTGTCATTTTTATCTATGTTGTCACAACTAAGATAAACCATTTCTTCACCAGGAAAGGTTTGAAGCAAATGATCATTAATACTATCAACCACTTCATTAGTTGGAGCAAGAGTGGCCTTTTCCTGGAAGTAAGACGGATCACCTATGTTATCAAAAATGTTTGGGTAAGTGAAATCTATAATAGATTGTACAGGATCATTAGTTTCATGTATTAGAATATCTTCAGGTATATCTATCAAAACCTCTCCGTCGTGTTCTCCTCCAATATCTCCATCTCCTACTTTCAATATCCATTCAGAAAATTCCTTTATCTCAGGTACATCCTCAGGCCGTGATTCGACCGTAAGGCGCATAAGCGGATAATTTTAAGACTTTGCAATGATCCCACAAGTACGATTGTTTCAAAGATGCATTTACAATGTCTTGCCGGGAACCTTTTGGAATAACTGCAAAAGACTGCCTAAAAAATCACCGCCAAATACTACAAATATATTACCAAAGGCGATCAAAACTGTCGCACTGTTCTTACATAAGATATCTCTCAATGACCTATCTAAAGCCTTAAAGCACAGCTTATTTGTCATGGGAGCCTCATCCCAAATAATAATCTTGCATTTCTTAAACAACATGCCCAGGTCACTTTGCGGAGTTATTGAGCACGTAGAAGTCTCATCAATATTTATCGGAATATGGAACCTCGAATGAGCAGTCCATCCACCTGACATCAATAAAGACGCAATGCCACTTGATGCAACGTTTGTGACTATGTCACCATTTCTTCTAATCCCGGCAGCAAGGGTTTTCCATAAATATGTCTTACCAGTCCCTCCGTATCAGTATACAAAATAATTTTCCTCCTACCGCTTGTAACGGACGTCATGATGGTGTCATATACATTTCTATGTTCCGTGGTTAACGCGGCATATAGAGTCTCGTATTCACCAGAACTCCGATGGATTATAATCTCTCTCAAGAAAGATTAGCCGTTACCAAAGTCGGCGATGTAAGTGTCATCGGATAAGGAAGTTCGGAAAAGCCTTCAAAGTGGTGCCTCTTGATCGCATAAGTTGTTCGATATAAAGCAAACAAACATTCTTTTTCTTGTCGCTAGTCGTGAAACTCCAGATCAAATTAGCCATATATGAGGCGTAGCTTATGTATGAAAATAACAGTTGTCAAAAATAGTGAGCAATGTAGGATATTTATAGAGTAACATACATATCGTAAGAATCAGTAGATACTTTTTTTGTTGAGGTGACCTGCAAAAATATGGTCTTTTAACCGAGATGATGAATCAAGAATTTGTAATAATTAACCATTTCCATTCATGTATAAATTTATAGAAAACGTTAGTAACAAAGCTAAGTCGGTGGTTATACGTGGAATGCCTAAAAGAATTCTTCTCTTGTACTCTACATCTTCTGATAGCAAATTCCAAGTTTGTAACCAAACTTTCAATTGTGTGTCAAGCTCTTTTTGGGACAATAATGTAACAAAAAGGTTGCGCAAATGCTCAGCAGAGGACCAATGGGCTACCTCTTTAATACCCTTAATATGTTCCTTGTCGTCATCTAAAAGTCCCGCTGCGTAGCAGGCATCTTTGTTAGTAGGATAAACTACACCGTTAATTTTCCTTATCTCAGCATTATTTCGACAACCTTTTTGATTATTTAGTAGCATCCGACAATAGTAACCTTCACCTGCTGAGATTGGCACATTATGAATTGTTATTTTTTAGATGATTGTTTTTTATGAGTAGGACTTGATCTACTTCATATATGGTCCATATTAAACTTTTTATTTGGCATTTTTTAGATGAATTGTTATTTTTTAGGTGATTGTTTTTGATAAACAGGACTGGATCTACTTCATATATGGTTAATATTAAATTTTTTATTTGCCATTTTTTAGATTAATTGTTATTTTTTAGATGATTATTTTTTATGAGCAGATCTACTTCCTGTATGGTCCATATTAAACTTTTTATTTGGCATTTTTTAGATGAATTGTTATTTTTGATTGTTTTTTATAAGTAGGACTGGATCTAATTCCTATATGGTCCATATTAAATTTTTTATTTGGCATTTTTTAGATAAATTGTTATTTTTTAGATGATTGTTTTTTATGAGTAGGACTGGATCTACTTCATATGGTCCATATTAAACTTTTTATTTAGCATTTTTTAGATGAATTGTTATTTTTTAGGTGATTGTTTTTTATAAGCATGACCGGATCTACTTTCTATATGGTCCATATTAAATTTTTTATTTGCATTTTTTAGATTAATTGTAATTTTTAGATGATTGTTTTTTATTAGCAGGACTGGATCTACTTCCTATATGGTTTATATTAAATCTTTTATTTGGCATTTTTTAGATTAATTGTTTTTTTTAGATGATTGTTTTTTATGAGCAGGACTGGATCTACTTTTCTACATGGCCCATATTAAACATTTTATTTGACATTTTTTAGATGAATTGTTATCTTTTAGATGATTTTTTTTATAAGTAGGACTGGATCTACTTCCTATGTTGTTCATATTAAATTTTTTATTTCGTATTTTTTAGATGAATTGTTATTTTTTAAATTATTGTTTTTGATGAGCTGGACTGGATCTACTTTATATATGGTTCATATTAAATTTTTTATTTGGCATTATTTAGAAGAATTGTTATTTTTTAGATTATTGTTTTTTATGTGTAGGACTGGATCTACTTCCTATATGGTCCATATTAAATTTTTTATTTGACATTTTTTAGATGAATTGTTTTTTTTAGATGATTGTTTTTTATGAGTAGGACTGTATCTACTTCCTATATGGTGCATATTAAACTTTTTATTTGGCATTTTTTATATGAATTGTTATTTTTAGGTGATTGTTTTTGATAAGGACTGGATTACTTCCTATATGGTTCATATTAAATTTTTTATTTTCCATTTTTTTGATTAATTGTTATTTTTTAGATGATTGTTTTTTATGAGCATGACTCTGTCTACTTCCTATATGGTCCATATTAAACTTTTTATTTGGCATTTTTTAAATGAATTGTTATGTTTTAGATGATTGTTTTTTATGAGCAGGACTGAATCTACTTTCTATATGGTTTATATTAAATTTTTTATTTTGCATTTTTTAGATTAATTATTTTTTTAGATGATTGTTTTTTATGAGCATGACTGGATCTACTTTTCTACATGGACCATATTAAACTTTTTATTTGACATTTTTTAGATGAATTGTTATCTTTTAGATGATTGTTTTTATGAGTAGGACTCGATCTACTTCCTATATGGTTCATATTAAATTTTTTATTTCGCATTTTTTAGATGAATTGTTATTTTTTGAATCATTGTTTTTGATGAGCAGGACTGGAATCACTTCATATATGGTTCATATTAAATTTTTTATTTGGCATTTTTTAGATGAATTGTTATTTTTTAGATTATTGTTTTTTATTAGTAAGACTGTATCTACTTCCTATATGGTACATATTAAATTTTTTATTTGGTATTTTTTAGATAAATTGTTGTTTTTTAGATGATTGTTTTTTATGAGTAGGACTTGATCTACTTCTTATATGGTCCATATTAAACTTTTTATTTGTCAATTTTTAGATGAATTGTTATTTTTTAGTTGATTGTTTTTGATAAGCAGGACTGTATCTACTTTCTATATGGTTGATATTAAATTTTTTATTTGCCATTTTTTAGATTAATTGTTATTTTTTAGATGATTGTTTTTTATGAGCAGGACTGGATCTACTTCCTATATGGTCCATATTAAAATTTTTATTTGGCATTTTCTAGATGAATTGTTATTTTTTAGATGATTGTTTTTTATAAGTATGACTGGATCAACATCCTATATGGTCCATATTAAATTTTTTATTTGGCATTTTTTAGATGAATTGTTATTTTTTAAATGATTGTTTTTTATGAGTAAGACTCGATCTACTTCATATATGGTTCATATTAAATTTTTTATTCGGCATTTTTTAGATGAATTGTTATTTTTTAGATGATTGTTTTTTATAAGTAGGACTGGATCTACTTCCCATATGGTCCATATTTTAATAGTTATACATTAATTGCCTATTATCTTTCTTCCCACCTATTATATTTAGGTTTCTAAAAAACAACTGATGTATATATTTATATAGCTTATAAGGCAAGTGGAATCCACGGGTTTTTAGAAGAGATATTGCAAAAAAATGAAAAATTAGTGTCTAAACAAAATAAGGAAAGAGTAAAGTCCAAAATATATCCTTGTGGTTTGTCTCGTGTCTCACTTTACATCCCTAAACCTTTTTTTGGCACAAAATCATCGCTCTGTTAGTAAAGTTGGCACAAATACATCCTTCTGTTAGTAAAATCAGTCAATGAGGAATAACGATGCAGATATTTCTCCGTTATCTCCTAACGGAAGAGAGAATATTTGCACTTTTAGTCCTTAGGTATCAAATATTTCTCCCGTTAGATCATCAAAAAAAAATTAAGCATGTAAACAAAATAAGAAGGAAAAAAAACCCGAAATCAAACAGCTTGAATTTGAAAGGAATAGTAAGTAATAAGTCAATGATAGTATAGAGTATAATGCTTGTAAGTAATAATGTAATAAATGTCATGCATTGTGGCACATGATTTTGATGATCTAATAAACGTCCATGCACGCGGGCTCAAATATTGATGGTTTTGAAAAATAAAAGTATGTAGTGAGCGATAATTCAGTGATAACCCAATGAACATATTGTGAGCACCTAAAAAGTTAGGATAGGAAAAAGTGTAAGTAAAAGATGTTTGTGACTTATAATACATGTAAAAAGAATCGCATAAACATTTCATATGTGCATTAGTACATACCTTTTGAAGCTTGGTCATAAACTTTGGAGAACCTCTTTGTAGACTACATTTGTAGTAGTGTTTGATATATGACCATCCGCATCCGAAATAACAACTTTCAAACCTTTTGTAACTAAGTAGTTACATAGAATCACGGGAAATTTAAAAGAAATTATTCATTAAGTAGTTACCTACATGAATAAAGTAAAAAATAACAAAGAACGTAAACAGGTTTCGTCATTTCATGAAGGGAATAATAAGTTTAATATTTGAATGAAGCAATAAAAAAAAATAGGTTTATAACTATTAAAATATAGAACAAATACAGGACGTGCATGTATAAAAAGTATGCGGTCAACATGAGTAGTCATGGTCATTCCATAAACACCTAACAGTTTGAGAAAAAATGAAGTTAGCGATAAGATTATATGTAAAAAAGTATACTTATAGACCCGTGAAATCGCGAGAATTTTTAAAGAAATTATTCATAGTTTAGTTCATTCTTCCATTACATAACACATTATCTAACTACTAATATAAGAGATTACATTTACTGTGTGAACATAGCATATTGGGAGCTTGGATAATGGGTCTAAATAGGTATTATACTAAGCATTCTAATTAAGCTTCTATTATATCTTAGTAGATAAATATTCAAAACTCCAATGGAGACACCATATATGTGAAGTTCAACTGTCTACGAAATAATATAGGTTTGCAGTAAATGTCATTTGTTATAGAATGACTGTACACAAACAAATAAAAACATCACTCTTTTAGTATTTGATTAATTCGCGTTTAAATAAAAGGTGATTTAATGTGAATACACTCTATATTATCACTTTTTTTTCATTAAGTCATAAACAAACACTTCAGATGACTTTATATATTTTTTTTTAATTATTATTAAGACAAATAAGTCAAATTCAAACACCGTCTAAATGTTATTACTTTTTTGTGTGTGTCCATAAGAACCCGCACTAAATGAAGCATATCCACACAAACAGCAAACACCAAACACCAAACGCTAATAAGTAACACCAAACACCAAACTTTAATACGTATAAACATTAGAAGAGGTAATTTCAACCCATTGGGCTTATTCAGGTTAGGTTCTATCTTAATAAGTCTTAAATAAGTTAAATAAGAAAGTTAACTTAAAAGGAAACATAAGGCATAGGCATATTTGTTTTAAGTTAACAGTGCAAGTACATTTCTAAATATAAGCCTTCTAAAAGATCATTTCTAAATTCTAAGTCATCATACGAAAATTTGCAAAAATATGTCTGAATTATACTAAGTACATGGCAAGATGGATGACGTTGTCCTATCTACCTTCTCATCTCAAGTTCTCAACTACACATGATGTGAAAAAACTGAGTCTACTTAAGTTTTGTATTCCCTCTCAACTACACATGATGTGAACTGGAATTTCTACAGTAGATCGAGATCATAGTCATCATATATGAACAAAAAATCACATTGCTTATTATTATCCGTACAGGGGCATTTGGATACACGTTTTAAAAGTAATTACATGATTAAATAATCAGAATCAGAATATCGACTATAATAAGACAGGCTACTGTTGTCAATGATCAATCTTTGAGTGTCTGAAAAGTTCTAATTATTCAAAAGAATACATTTGTGGAAAAATAAAGTTGTACTCACTGATGAAATTAGAGCATCAATCCCAAATTAGTCTTACAAAAAGTATAATTAATGCTCAACATGTTATATCAGCTTTTTCGAAGAACAATAACGTAGCAAGTTGTCATACTTGAAATTTTGTAAAAGCCTATATATAACAATCCAAGCATTTATAAAAGCTAAAAAAACTGAATTTAATTTATTAAGTTTAAAGCCTATAGAATACCAAATTTGACTTGTTACCTCACCCAGTTCAACCATCCAAAATTTCGGCCTATAGGTAGTCAGCAAGCAACTGTTAGCTTGTATAGTGCTCGTTCAAAATGCGTGATAAGTTAAGAAAAAGGAGAATCCACTGGTATATTGTTTCATTATTGCAAACCTATGAGAACACCATTCATACCATTACTCACCTTTGACAAATCATCAATGAATGAATTGATAACAGCAAGAGAAATGCTAAATACCATTCGGAAGCCTCACAATTCCATTAAATACTAATATTTGACCATTCGGAAGCCTCACAATTCAATTAAGATTATCAAGCAGATTTTTCTTTATTTTTTCTGTCAAGGTTATGTTTACAATAGAAATACATTCAATGAACCGAGAAACATACTTGCTAAGTCTAGACTTGGTGTCCTTTCCGGCTGTGTGGCCTGGAATATCCATTGCTAGTAAAGGTCCTCCTACAATGTTTCCATGCAGATCAGCGGCCTCAAACATAGCCGCGATTCCAGATGCAAGTGGCCACAACGGGTATTTCTCCATGAATTGTCAGAAGATGGTGCATGTTCCTTGCAATGTAGCTATGTGTTGTATATATATGTGGCAATGGTTGTGTAAATATTGGCTGTAAAAATGCAGCATTTTAGAAAAACGTATGACACCCAAGAATACACTGGTTTTGTATTGGAAGATTAGGCAGTTGAGCTATTAGACTGCTCAAGACCAATGAATGTGCCGCAACCGATGAAACCTAAATGATAATAGACATAGAATTAGTGATTTTTCAAAAAAAAGTAAATTGTAATGAATACATAATAGACATAGAATTAGTGATTTTTCAAAAAAAAAGTTGTTAGGTCACTAGTTTTACAAACACAAGTTATAAGGGAAGAGATGAAGGCGGATGAACAAGTTATACGCACACACACACAAGATAATATGACCGGTTATGCAAAGAGAGTGAATGAGAGAATAACTTGAACAACCAACCCTCAAGTGAGGGTTTACAAGAGTATTTATAGGAGGGAAGCTAGGGCAACACTCCTAGTTCCCATCCTTTCTTATGTGGGCTTGGCCTAAGCTTATGGGCCTTCTACATAAGCTAGACCTTAAACAAACATAAAGGCCATAATAAAGCTACCTATTACATATGAAATATAAATACTTGAAATACTGTTTAGGAGTGATTCCAACAATCTCCCCCTCAAGTATATATGAATGTAAACGGTGAAGGCGTTGATGTAATAGTAGCTCTGACGTCTTCTGACATTCTTCTTTCTTGTGAGAGGAATTGCCTTGATTCGAACAATCTCCCAGTGTAGAGAGATAGTTATCTTTGAACAGTTATGCTTCGACGTCATCATCAACTTTGTTCTTTGATCATTGTTCTTTGTGGTGAAAGTGATAGTATGTTGTTGTTGCATCAATCGCCTCAGTCCGCTTCGCTTATTTGCTCCAGTGTCTCTACGTCATTCTTCAACATGCTCACACGCTCTTTGACGTTGGAAATCAATACCGATGAAGTTCTTTAAGTCTTTGACTTTGTAGATTCTTTGGTTTGACGAAGAATCATTCGATCTGTTGTGTTGCATCTGAATAGAACTTCCATTAGTGATGATGTTGGCGTGAGCATGAGAAGAATCAGCACGATCATCCCGCTCCGGAGCTTCCATAAGAAGAAAACATTTCAAACGGTTAGTAATAAGCGGTTTCCGTCACTTACAAGTTTGAACTTCGAGTGTTAACAAAGATAGTGTGAAAACACAACTCTAATTCTTACAAAGGCCGTTTCTGAACCGGAGTCCCACAAGTGAGATAACGCGATGTGCCGAAGTACATCTACGATTACAGCCGAGATGAGTCGCCGAGGTACACCGAAGCATCACCTCACGACCGTGTGACCGTTTGAGACACACTCCGCGTAATCCACGGGGAGTTACCGAAGTGACTTGCTTTGTCGTGGCTGTTTGATGTTGACCACGGCAGAGTTTCCATTCAATCACCGAGGATCACAGATGTGAACCTCTCATAAATGTTCTCGACAGATTGCTAAGATCTGTGAAGGACTCGATATGAACCATTGATAATCTTATTTGTTGATCATCAAGTGATTAAATGTCAAGTGTTCCTAAGAGATCTTTTGATGAATCTCGTGGCTCTAGACTCAATAGTGCGTTTTGGTTTTCCTGAGCGAGACTAGGGAGAGGGTCTCCTTTTTCAATACCGTGATCTCTAGAAGCCAATAGTTTACGTAGGGTTCCCTGTGAGAATGAAACAAGCTTCTGTTGAGAAAAACTTGAGTGGCTAAGAAGGTATAGTGCATGCGTCACCTGGGTCCATGCGACGACTTTTAATCTTCAATACCGGCGTCACAAAGTGACAACCAGTAGCATATGAATTGAACCCTGCGCCTAAGTTGAATAACTGGAGGGCTATTTCTTTTCACCCTTTTCTTTACATTTCTTTTTATTCTTCAACTCCTTCTTTCTCCGATTCTCATTTTCTCCTTTTTACAATCATTCCTAAGGACTTCTAACACTAACTAATGGTAGCGTCCTTGGGTAGATCCTTCCTCGACTCTCAGGATCATAGGACGGTTATTCCTAACCTTAGTCACCTTATAACTCCATGACTAGCCTATGATTGCCATTAAAAACACTGTATGTGAAACTATCTCTCAAAGGGTTTGTAAATGAAAAACATGTTTGAACCACTGTAAGAGATAAGGTTTTGCATAAATACTCCCCCTCCACATGTGCTTGATAGTTTAAATGGTTAAATGCACAGTGAGGAAAGAGCAAGACTTTTGAATTGATCCACTGAAGATAGACAATCCCCGCGAGACACGGTTACGTTGCATAGTTAAAGAGTTACAATGTCAGCTTTTAGGTGACAACTAGCTCTAATAACTACCTTGAAGGTGTAGACAAACCTTGAAAGGTTGTTATACCCGTCAGAGTTCATGTCTATCAAGAGTTTCTCGAATGGTACTTTCTACTTGGACAAGTTCTTTGCGAGACACGTTTACATTACTAGCGAACTAGCTTGAAATTATTACCCATCCCAGACAAGTCTTTTCGGAGTTACTAACAGTTTAGTACCATCAATTCGTTGGTTAAGTCTGAGGTACACAGATTCATTTGCATTTTGTACAACATATTTCTTATCACACAATTTTCTCCCCCTCAAAAATGGCATATAAAATGTTATTTTTGAACGGTTGAGAATAAATATGACCATTTCGAGTGTTGCGGGAAGACGACCACTGTGAACAATTTGTGAACAAAGTTTTAATTCAAATACTCCCCCTCGACAAGTGATATAAACGGTTGAGGTTTTGAAAAAATCATATGGGGAAGTACTTGTTCTTTTGAGCAAAACCTTGAAAATTGAAAGGTTTGATAGGTTTTACTCAAAAGTAAGAAGCTTTCGCTCCTTATCTAAGGATTGTGGCAATCAAGCGCTACCACGGGTCCTTTCTTGACAATTACGGGTTGTACACTGTTATGTGTGCACAAGCCATTGACATAAATAATCACACATCCAAAATTATATGAAGGAAACAATTCAAGGGGTACCGTGAAGTGCGTGATGTTCCTGTGAGTGCGACAGTATGCTGAAAGCCGTGATGTTGATCCTAGGTTGACCACCAACATAAACTCTCCAACGCTCAACGATCCCTTCAACAACCGTTCATCAATCATGGTGATGATCCTTCTCACATCCCTCCTTTCCGAGAATTCCAAAGCGCTTAGAAGATCCAATTTTCAGCGTATATCCTTCAACCTCTGTACGCCAATCCATCCCTAACCCGCTTCAAGGTATGATCCCCACTTCACGAAGTTCACTACACGCCATTAAGCAGTTTCTTTGAAGTTCACTGTGGTAAACAACTCCGAATGGTTTGCTGATGAGCGTATATTGACTTAGCTGATTGATGTCGGGAAGATCAAGCATTGGAGGAGTGAGGTTGACATGTTTTTGATATGATTCAATGGCAAGCTGAAGATCTTCAACACGTTCTTTGATGACTATGCGTCTGATGAAGATGAGCAGTGACTTGATGAATTCACGTTGTACTTCAGTTGGAAATTATCTCATGCGACCTTGAACTTTGGCAAGATACATGTCTTCAATATCGTTGAGGTTCAAATTCTCAAAGTCAGCTTCAGAGAATGCATAGTCCCTTTCGTCTTGTCTTTTGACCACAATCTTCTTGAGAAAAGTGTAGTCCCATTTAGACGATAGACCAACATGTTGAATGGCCACGATACTTTTAGAACAACACGCATGTTGAGACTTCGGACCAAGCACTTCGTAGTAGATTCTTCGGCGTTCCGGCCAATGGTGAATCCCATACATTGCATCTTGGTCATACGCTACCACTTTGTTGGAGAACATGTGGGTAGCACGTTCCTCGATGGCTATACAATCAGAGTATATTGCAGCAGGGAATGGAAGTGTCAGTGATGTAGCGTATTTCCTTGAACCATCGCCACCGTGTTGAAGAAAATCTAGGTCTTTGTTGAAGAAGTATCGAAGGAATCCTAGGTCGATCGGTTGGCCAATGGTAGGTAGAGGTCGAGACCAGTCGGTGTAATATGGAGGATTGTCCCGTTTTGTGAAGTCGATGTTTGCTTCTGGGTTGAGCCAATCCATGTTATTAGACATGGCGTGAGCAATGTTTTCAAGGTGATATTCAACCTCGATTGCACTTTCCGAGCTGTCTTTCAAAAGTAGGAATGCTTCATTCTTGATGCGCTTCAATTCAGATTTCGTCATCTTCTTCACACGGAATCGTTCTTGCAAAATCTTTGCATGCTCCAAGGTACTACCGTCTACCAATTCTTGACCTTCTTCAGGGTAGGGAGTGTTGTTAACAAGTGTAGCAAACCATTCAAATTCTTTAGTTTTATCTTCATCTAGCCATGATATGACGTCAGTATGAAGCGTCTTCTTCTTCTTTTTCGAAGGCTTTGATGATGATTCTGGTTTCTGCACTTGTTTGGGTGAGGTAGGTTGTTGTAGGGGCTCAAGGACCTCTTCATTGTCACCACCTGTATACTCAAAGTAATCACCGCTTTTGTTGAGTCGGGGTGGTAACTCGGAATCGCCCCGAGGTTTATCAAGAGAAGACCGAGGTGGAGGAGACTTTGTTGAGAAGAAGTTCGTGTGGAGGAGGTGGCATCGAAGAAGATTTACCGATTGCTTCGGCAAGTTTAGATGCGAGAGTCCTTGTCCTTATCATCGTCATCTCTTGGTCGCTTTTGGTTGATTGGTGACTTGCATGATGATCCGAGTTGAAAATCAAGTAGACTTTCGAAAAATTTAGCTTCATCCGAGTAAACGCTCCAGATCGCTTTGACATTTGCATCACTAGTTTAGCGATTAACTCAGATTCAGAGAGATCAGCTTCTTTGGCCATTGTATGTTTAACCAATGCGACGATGTTAGGGGTGAGTTGTCAGAAAATACTTCTAGTCACACCGGGATAGTGTCGAGAAGAAACTTGTGGGTATGATCTCTTGTCGCCTTTTCCAGTTCCTTTTGGACTTTAGGAACGATATCCCTAAGGTACTTGTTTGTGTAACCTTCGATCATTTCGTTCAGTTCCTCTTTACGATGACTCTTCATGAACTTCTGAACAAATTCCTTTCTTTCTCATCTTGTCTTTCTCATCATTTAAGTATGAATTTGGTCAAAAACCAATTCAGTTTTTCTGTAGAAGCATGTCCTTCTTTCTCGACTTGTTTGACACTTTCACAATCTTTTCATGAGTCTGAGAAATCCAAGATTTAGGTGGTTTCTTCACAGATTTGGATGATGATCTGGTTGACTTCTTTGATGGTGGTGGTGATGAATGAGATGAAGAGTCTGATGATGAGGAGACATGAGGAGACTTCAGGTCCTTAGGAGTTTCTGAGGTTTTCTCCTTTGAGTGTGTTGGACTGTCTAGAAGAAACTTTGTATAATCATCATCGTCATCTCTAGACTTTTCTTTCTCAGACTTCTTGGTTTCCGGTTCCTCAAAGTCATATCTGACAGTATCCTCCAAAAGCTTTTGTTGTTGCAGAATATTGGTGGCACCAGATCCCTTATCGGGTCGATTAACCGTGACGATGGGAGAGGAGTGGGCAGACACCACTTGATCCTCCGGGGCCACCCATTTGATCTTTAGCAAATTCTTCAGCCTTTTGAAGATGTCTGACGATTGTAAACTTCTTCTTGTATGATTGATCCAGTTGCTCTTCTTCTTCTTCAGAGCTCTCATTATATGGCACAAGTGCAGGAGTCTTCCCTTTTCCTTTATCAGTTTGAGGACTTAGGGGTTTTGCTATCGAGGAGTGCTTCAGCTTGCGCTTCAGAGTAATGAATCTCTTCATCCGGTGTAAGAGTTCGAGTCCTCGCTTTCAATGAGCTTTCTTTGCGGTTCATGTTTGGGAATAGGTTCGGCTTCCTTTACAGGAACAATCCTTTTAGAAGGAGGATTCCTTTTAGGAAACTTATTTTGACTCACAAGACTTGTTGCGCTTCCCCGCACTTCCTCTTCTCGGTTCTTCTTACGGTGTTCCGTAAGATTTTTCGTCGAGATGACCAACTTTGCCTTGTCTAACCGCTTCTGATACCTTTTGTATGCTTCGAGCTTTCTGACATCTTCGTTAGAAGGAAATCGGCAACACAAAGACCTTGTTTCTTTGTAGACGTTTCCTTGATTCCGACTGATAGAATAGGTTCCGTCAACATATCGTGATTGTCGGGGTCATTGAGCCTCTTGGGAATATCAGGATGAAGTTCAAGTGCTCTCTCGGATCAACAATTTAGTATATCCGATGTAGGGAATCTTTGAGCCAAGTTTGTTGAGAAATGACATCATGTCATCCCAAATCAGAGCTTCGATAGCGATGTGTTTCTTGTTGACCAATGCCCAAAATATTTGCGTTCCATGAGCTTAGGATGCTCATAGCCACCGCCACGACCAATTAAAAAGACTTGGTGATGATCATGTAGAGAGTTCTCCCGGGTTGAGGAATACTCTTAAGCTCTACGTGAGAATGCTTGGTGATTATTCCTGTAGCCTCGTCATAACCGATATCGATTAAGAATTGGAGAGTGAGCTCTTCAACAGGTGTGGCATATAGTTTGGTTGGATCGACTTCGTGAATTAGGAGAATGCCCTTAAGTCTGCAGTGTAATGGTGACTTGTTTGTGATTCAGAGTCACCGCCACGCAGCTTTCCGTCCTTTGACCCTTTCCATAGTGTTCCGGAACTGTTGGATATAGATCTCGGAATTGCAGAGTGAGTGAGCATATTCTGATACGGATGAGTCATCAGAATGTCAATAGCAATTAAACACGAAGATTCAGAGCAAGTGAGGGTGTCAAAGTCAACACGGAGATTATTCTTTCCTATCTTCATTGGATAGCTATGAGGATAGATATCACAATGGAGAAACTTCGTGTGCATCCACATTCATTTGTTCAGCCATGTCGTGATCTCAAATAACATTAGCCAAAAGAACCAACATATCGAAAGATATAATGTTAGTCAACAGAAGGACTTATTGTCTAGTTATTGAATGTGCAGTGTCAATGATTGTTACGAGTCCTAAGTCACTTGTATGTTCAATAGTCCAATGACGTCGTGAAATGTTTCGTGAGTTAGTTAACTTTAAGTTTTAAAGTTTATTTTATCACTTATTGTTCACAACATATCAAACGATTTGAGTTTATTAGTGACATTTTTGGATTCGTGATGATATGATTAGTTTATTTACAAGTTTGTACACGTAACAATTCATAACGAAGGTATGATCTCGGCTTATGCGTATGATTGGTAAAGTTATGCGTAGATAGGAATGTATATGCGTAGGCGTAAACTTACGCGTAGGATCCTAACTTACGCGTAAGAAGTGTTACGCGTAGGAAAAGCGGACCTTATGCGTAGGCATATATTAACCTTACGCGTAAGGCTACTCGTAAGAGTTGACCTTATGCGTAGAGGTCACTGTTTACGCATATCCTTAACAGGATACGCTTAGTCCCATATGTAGAACCTTATGCGTAGAAGCTACGCGTAAGACTAATCTTACGCATAACAAGCTACGCGTAAGGTGATCCTTATGTGTAGAGTAACAACAACCTTGATTCTGAATATTAAGTGTAGCAAGCCTGAAACAAAGCATCATATCATCAATGTTTAACACATAACATTCATTTTATGACAGATCAAAACACAATTGGACATTTTAACACTTATGCGTAGAAAATCTTACGCGTAGTCTAAACCCTAAATCTACGCGTATGAAATCTAGCCATGGAATATGCACAAAACTTTTTCTGGTAGTTTAAGAGTGTTGAGGAAGTCTTTATACCAAGTTATAACACTTAACTCGTTGTGAATCAAAAGTTACCAAATATTATGAACTTTAAACCCTAAATCCAAAATGTTAACCAATTCGTGTTTCTGGGTGGTTAATAACTATGGAAATCATCAATTCATCATTTTAAGACTATATCCCAACAATCTTTTATGACCAAAACACTTCACATTTGGAAAAACCCAAATCGACACATAAACCCTAATTTTCAAAACTCATTGATAAGTGATTAAGGTGGGTTTTGATGGTAAAAAGGATATCCTTGATGTATTTAAGACGTTTTGACACATACTTTTTAACCACAAACACCACAAATGATTGTGTTCATACGCTATAGAACACATAATCACTCGTAACATGAATTTTAACCGTTGGATTTGAATAAAATTCAAGACCTTATGTTAAAAACATGTTTAGATCATAAAAACACTTACACAACGATGATCAAATCAACAGATATCTTGAACGATTGTAAGGCGTAGGATTTGTTAGGTTTTGTGTAATAAATGTGAAGAAGAAAAGTAGGTGGAAGGTGTTTTATTAAAAGTGAGTTTATCCTTTTGACAGTTTTGGTCCCTCCACCTTTTCCATATTTTCAAACAAAGCTATTAACTTCCATTTTGGTTACCAAACAAAGTTTTTAGGAAAGAAACATGACGACACTCCCCCTCGACTTGAGAAAATAATGAAAGGTTATTAATTTAAGTCCGAGGAGTGTCTTTGAACCAGAAAATGTACCACCATTTGTAAAAGAATCAACCGAGATATGATAACATGCAAGTACACAGATGTTTTGAAATAGTTAAGAGATTATTTTCTCCCCCTCAACACTTGATCGGAAAAATACTGAATTTTGAAAGATTAAAGTGTTGACGGAAGAAATGTACTTGCCATGTTGAAAGAAAGATAGATTAGGAGAATATTTTTGTTGTTTTATCGGATTTTATATTTTTGTATTTTGTTTTTGAAAAATTATTTACAAAAGATGTTTTGGTGTTTGACAGGTTTTTAAGACTGTTTTAAGAGGTCATCCAATTCCTCTTGAGTCAAACACCTCATACCAATTCGGTGGACCAACTCATTAAACCTAGCGGGAGGCAAGGCTTTGGTGAGAAGGTTTGCCAATTGGTATTCAGACTCACAAAAGTATAATTCAACGGCACTGCTCCACGTGGTCCTTGATGAAATGATAGCGAAGATCGATGTGCTTTGATTTCGAAAGTGCTGAATCGAGTTGCACGAGATGCAATGGCACTCGATTGTCGTAGTACATCGGGATTCTGTCAAATACGTAACCATAGTCTTTGAGTTGTGTTCTCATCCGTATGACTTGAGCACAACATGCGGACATGGCTACATATTACGCCGGTTGATGACAACGATGTACAATCCCTGCTTCTTTGATTGCCAAGACACCGTTTATCACCAAGAAATTGTAGAGCTCCCCAAGTACTTTTCCTTGAGTCTAAGCATCCTGCGTGGTCGGCCCCAAAAGCGATTAGTTCAAAACCAGAATCCTTCGGATACCAGGTCCCCAAGTTAATGGTTCCCTTGATGTATCGGAGGATTCTTTTAGCCTCGAAGAGGTGAGTTTCAGTTGGTCGCGATCGATAACGGAGCATAGATAAACGGCAAAGACAATATCAGTCGCTAGTCGTTAGATACATGAGAGACCCAATAATACTTTGGTATTTGGTAGGGTCAACTAATTTCCCATGTAAATCAACATCTAGCTTCTTGGTATGAGCCATTGGTGTGGCATAAGTGTCACAGGTTGTCATTCCAAATTTGTTTAACAATTCAAGGGCATATTTGGACTGACTCAAGAAAATACCACGGGGTGATTGATGAACTTGCAGTCCTAGAAAGAACGTAAGTTCACCCATCATGGACATTTCAAAATTTTTCTTCATTAGTTTTGCAAAAGCGGTTGAAAACTTTTTATGTGTAGACCCAAAATGATGTCATCCACGTAAATTTGAACAATTAAGATATGTGCCCGTGATATTGTATAAAAAGAGTTGGGTCAACCGAGCCTTTGGTGAAATTATTGGCAATGAGGAAAGATGATAGCTTATCGTACCATGCCCGAGGGGCTTGTTTGAGACCATAAAGAGCTTTGTTCAGTTTGTAGACATGGTTCGGGAATTCGGGATCAACGAATCCATCGGTTGGTGACATAGACCGTTTCTTTAAGTTGTCCATTGAGAAACGCCGCTTTGACATCCATCTGATAGACCGTCATATTCATATGAGCCGCAACGCGAAATATCCGAACGACCTCAAGACGAGCAACCGGAGCAAAAGATTCTTCAAAGTCTATTCCCTCTTCATGACGATAACCCTTAGCAACTAGGCGTGACTTGTTTCGATGACGCATTCCCTTCAAAGATCCAATTTGTTTTTCCAAATCCATTTTAAACCAATGGACGTAGACCCCTCGTTGGTCTTTCAACCGTTCCCATACTTCAAGGCGTTTGAATTGGTTGAGTTCTTCCTGCATGGATTCAATCCAGTTGTCTTTTGTCATTGCGTCTTTAATGTGTTTAGGTTCAGATTGGCGAGCGGTGAGTGCATAAATGCAATGTTCACCATCGGTGAAGGACGTTGTCTCGTAACGACTGGTTGATTCGGGTTGCCAATAATGTTAGCCGGAGGATGGTCTTTTGTCCAACGATGTGTAGAGGGTTGATGTTGGTATACATTGTGCAGATTCCGAGGATTCAAATGGTTTGTTGAAGATTCCGCGACATCGGTGCAGCAGTTCATTAGCAAACGGGTTGAAGAACGCATTTGGATCAAAATCTGCGGTGGGGTACTTCATTCGAATATCATCACCGGTTCATCATTGTTGGAAGCGGTGTGTTCAACTGTTGTGTTGGAGTCAACAGGTGTAGGTGCATTTTCAAGAGTTGTTGTAGCAGTGTATCGGTATAGGAATATTATCGGGTTGTCGCGGAAACGGATACACCGAGCACGTTCATCAATATCATCACTGAACAGAGGAGCAAATAACCTTTCCATTTGTTGACGAGTTAGCTGGGGCTTTCTTCACTGATGATGGGGTTGAGGGAAGTTTAAGCGGTTGTGAGCCGGGTTCTAAGTGTTATACTCGAAGCCATTTCCGTGAGTTCATCAAAATGAGCATGAATCGTTTCCATCACTTGTTTTGTACAACGATTCCAGATCCGAAACCTTTAGAATTTTCACAATATCCGATAAAGACTCCAATGTCGGCTTTGGCTTTGAGCTTTCCAAAATCATCACGATCATTATTCGGATAGCAAAGGGATCCAAATACATGAAAGTGTTTGAGATTCGGTTTATGGTTGTGGACAAGCTCGAAAGGTGTTTTGTTGTGGCGTTTTTTAATCATAGAACGGTTTTGAGTATAGCATGCGAGATCGACTTCGCCCATAAGTAATCTGGAAGTTTAGCATTGATTAACATTGTTCTTGCGGCTTCCACTAACGTTCGGTTTCGTCTTTCAACAACTCCGCTTTGTTCGGTGTATGCGTGCAATAGATGTTTGATGTTGAATTCCCACTTTCTCATAAAATTCACGAAGGGTTTGGTTAACAAATTCAGTTCCTTTGTCCGTCCGATTAGCGACGGTGTTGCGGAGTGAACTGTATTTTGTGAGAAAGGTGATGATCATTTGTGGAGCTTGGTCTTTGCTTCGAAGAAAGTAGACCCAAGTCCATCGTGAGTAGTCATCAACAATTACTAAGATGTAGCGTTTGCCATTGATCGCTTGCACGCCAAGATCGGGCCACACAAATCCATGTGAAGAAGATGAAGCACATCGAGAGTCTGTGTTCCACCTTTGAAGGAAAATGAGCACGAGTGCTTTTCCCTTGTTCACAAGGTGAGCAAAGGTGATCTTTTGAATACCGGAATCGTGGGAGTCCTTCAACTAGTTTGTGTCGAGCAAGGTTGGTGATGGTTTGAAAGTTTAGATGTGAGAGACGACGGTGCCATAGCCAGGATTTTGTAGATGTTGCCTTTGAAAGTAAGCAAATGGGAGATGAAGCAACCATGTCTTGCATAGAGATAGTGTAGAGACTAGAATTACGCGAGCCGGACATAAGGTCATTTCCTTGTAGATCACTTAATGAAACAAGTTTTCTCCCCGAAAGCAACCTCCAAATCTCCATCACAAAATTGACCTACTGAAAACAGATTGTGACCGAGGCCTTCCACATAGTAAACCCTGCTGATTTCGATGTTCCCATTGACATAATCTCCGTAGCCCATGATAGCTGTGAAGTGATCATTCCCTAATCGGACGGTGCCAATGAACTTTGCAATAAAGTTTGATAACAGCTTTAAGGATTGCTGTCATGTGTCGGGAACATCCGCTATCAACAATCCAGAGAATGATCGTATCACACGCATTACACAACATCGACACAGATGGAATAGAAGTAGATGTGGAACCCGAAATGTTAGAGGGTTCCAAGCGGTATGTTAGACATACATACATTCAATAACTTTAGGTATCCACTTAAATCCTAGTGTGTTATATATCCATTTCCGCCATCTATAACTACTCTTTGCTTTAGTCTTAGTGAATGCACTAGGTGGTACTACATTCCTAGGAGGTGAAACTGAGCTACAGGAGCAAAAGATTGCCTTAGAATCTAAAGAAGGCGGTCTACCAAGCACAGACTTAGAAAGATTAGTTGGCCTAGAGGTATTCCGATTCTTAGGATTCCGAGAGATTATAGCTTTAGCAACACATTTGTCATGACAATCAGAATTCATACTTTTCGACAAATAACACAAGGTGCATCGGATGAATATCAAAAGTACTTAACGGTTTAGCATTCGTTACATCACTATTTCTATTACATTTGCCGACGCCTTAATATCTATAGTGGAAGCAACATGAGTCTTATTCATAGTCCTAGGGTGTTCTTCTACTTTAGCATTCCTTATTGATCTTTTCTTAGTTCGCAACTTCCTATTTGTCGATTGAGTGCTCTTAGGCTGTGAAGTGCGGACGTTTGGAAAAGATGCAACTATTCTGTCGTTAGAGGGAAACACATTAGCAACTTGTGATTTGGCAATGGGAATTCTAGGTTCTCGATTACTAAGTGTGGTGGTGCTAATCTCTTAATGATTGTTGGCGGAAGTTGTTCATACTTTCCTAACATTTCTCTTAACTTAGAGATAGTTTGAATCAAATCTTGATTTTGAATCGAATATTACCGGCAAAATTCATGACTTCTCTAGTGTGAGCAAGATAATGACCAAGTTCTTTTGATGCTTCATGACGAGTCTGTTTGAGTAAATCAAATATGACACCATATTCCTGTTTAACTTTTGCAAGTTCTTGTTCATATTTTGAGATTTGACATTTCAAAGACACGTTTTGATCATCCAGTTGCTCAATTTTAGGATCGAGAAGATTTTGCACTCAATGGCGATTTTCTTTTGAAAACTAAGTTGATGATCGTGAATATCTTTTTCACACCAATGAAGGCGGCGTTTGCATTGTAATTTCATTGAGTAATCGTTTATTTTCAACTTTTAAGGACTCGACCGAAGCACATTATCGGTGTTCTCAACATTTTAACAACATTTTCAACATTATCGCAGAGATATAATCAAATGCATATGGCAAGGCATGAATAACACAACATTATGGATATCAAAGACAGATAACATCTTCCAAGAGTCGATCAACATCTTTTCTCAACATTTCTTTTTACGTTTAGAGTTAGAAATAGATGTTTCGTTTTCTCAACGCTTTTCATTACCCCAAGTTCTTTATGAAAATCCTTTTCCCCGGCAATTGCACAACTTTTCAAGTTTTTAACATTAGGTAAAAGATTTTTCTGAAAATGTCTCTTTGTTCTCGCGCCATAGGCGATTGAAAATGTTCAACTTTGATTTCAGAACGATATTCTATCTCATGTTGTAAAATTTTGAGGTCAGCCATGAAAATGTCAAAATATCGAAGAATTTTTCGATTTTCAGGTTTTGAGTTTACTTCACTAATGGAAGGTAAAGGACCATAAGTTTGTGCAAAATCTGTTTTGGGATTAACATTAGAAGACTCAGGTGTTTTGATGATAACCCTTGGTGTGTTAGAAGAATCCGTTGGTGTGACGAAAGTGACCGCGTTTTTATAATTAAAAGGTTTGTTGTAAACAACGTTTTTTAATTTTGATCGACTCTCGCCTTCTGCATCTAATTCCTCTTGACGATGATATTCAACAACACTCATAATAAAGTCATCAATTTTGTATTCTCTGGAAACTTGGATTTGGTTTGAATGATTTTAGTGAAAGCTTTGGTTTGTAATCAGCTAGATTTTTTCCATATCCATTTGGATTGGGTTTTAATGTAAACTTTTCAATAGGCACGATTCACCATGTTTGTAAACAACAGTTTTAAACTCTTTAAGTTTGTTTTGCAAGCCGATGATTTCTTCAAGATGATCATTTCGTTGAATGCTTTTTGTAGGCGAGAACTTTTTGACAATGTAACAACTCGACCTTAGCTTTTTGATTTTCCAAGGTGAGAGCGTTAATTTGCTTTTTATGTTCATGTTTGATTGTTCTATTTCGACAACAAAGCATTCTTGAAGGCTAGATCATCGACTGTCTCTCTAAATATTTTTCGTTTTGATGAGATTTAGCAAAGGCCGCTTCAAAACCTTTTTCACGTTTTTCTTGAGTTTTGAAAAAGTTGAGTTGCATTTGTAAGCATTCAAAATCCTTGGTTAACAGTGCATTTTTTCTTTTTAAGTCCTTGTTTAATGCATAACATTCCTCCATTTTGATTTTATGGTCTTGAATTAACCTAGCAAAATCTGGATGAGGCAATAGATCATCTTGTTCAACGTGAGTCTCAACATGATCATTCTTTAGATCCTCAAGTATGACCACGGAGTCAATTTGATTATCAAAGGAAACCATAAGGTCATCTTGATCGTCAAATGTAACTACAGGGTTAACTTGAAAATCATCAGAAAGAAATGTAGAATACTCATTTTGAACATTCGATCGCTTGCGGATTCGATATTGGCGGAGATATTAGTTCGAGATATGATGATGGTTTGTTGGGTACTGAGACAAGCCATCGTGTCATACAGGCCTGTATCACTCATGTGCAACTCATGCATATTAGCCATCAACATAACATTTGATTGGCACGCAAGTCCTCCATATCATCATCCGAGTCGCATTTGCCATAAAGCTCTGTTCTTTGTTTGTGAGAGATCCACCAGCTTCATCCTTAAGAGCTAAAAGAAGAGCCTCTTTGAAATAAGCACTGCCCCTAGTCCTTGGCTTTGGGCATGCATTAGCCAGTGTCCCTTCTCATTGCAGTTGTAGCATCGAAGACCATTCAACCCATTCGAGCATTTCCTGTTCTACCACTTGAGCTCTGTTGTTGTTCCTACCCATAGCATTAAACCCTTGACCACCTCCCATTTGGCGACCATAACCACAATTCTGAACTTCAACTCGTCCATTGTTCACAACAGCTTGATTTTGTGAATTTGATGAGGAATGAATACGATTGTTGGATTTGTTTGTGTAACGGCTAAAAGCATTAGCAATCATAACAAACCCTTGTTTCAATGCTTCGAATGGATCGAATTCCTCATTAGTCTGACTATGGAGTGCTTGATCATTGTTGTTGTTGTAAGGAACCAATTGATTTTGTTGAGGTTGTTATGATTGATCGTTTGATGTGCGAGGCGTTGGTTGAGTTGCTTGTTGAGGAGGATAACTTTGTTGAGCATATAAGGCAAGTTGTTGATTGTCCGGATGTGCGTGGAGCAATTTGAGCACGGAGAATCCTTTCCCGATCAACTTCCTTTTCATGAGGCTTCAAGTAATCGTACAACAATCCATAAGTAGAATGATGCATATTCTTCGCTTGACGGAGAAAAATGACATACTTCTCCCATTCGGGACCAAGACTACTCAGGAACTTAGTATTCAACGCAATTCTTGGCATGATGATGTTGTGTTTATCCAAATCATTGATGATGTCTGAAAATCGATGATGATAAGACTCTAGTGTCTCTCCCGGTTCAATCATGAAGTGTTCATAAGCCAAGTAAATTTTGGATTCCATATCCTCCCGATTGAGTCTGAGATCCTTCCATAAGAAGATGAATATGATCCCACATTTCCTTTGCAATCTTTTGAGCATCAACACTTCGAAGAATTGGGTTAGGTAATCCTAAAAGGATATATTGCATTGCAAGCTCATCATCTTCATAGTGTAGAAGTTCTGTTGGATTAAGATCTGCTTGTAGCAATGTTGGTTTGTTCATCTCTTGGTGGAACGGCAGTTGGATCTCCGGGTACGATGACGGTAGGCATCTCAAATGGACCTTCCAAGATAACCTTCTTTAAGAACTTTCCATGTGGCTTCTTCAGATCACAAAACCTAAAGAACCTTATCACCCATTGATCGTAGTTTCTTGGAGTGAGCATTGGAGGTCTATCAAGTGATCCAGCTTCATGAATTGATTGTTGGTACGCTTAAAGCTTCACACATCTTTGCAAACCAAGTGGGTTCTTTCATAGTGTTCCTTGATGGATGTAGATTGAAATCATTTGTGTAGGGTTGAACTTGAAGACTTGGTGGTGTTTGAACCATTTGTGGTGGGGGAATTGCACCAAGTTGTGGAGTATGTTGTTGATTAAATTGTTGTTGATAAATAGCTTGTTGTTGATTCCATTGTTGATGTTGTGGAGTTAATTGTTGTTGTCGTTGAGGATAAGTGTAAGGGAAATAGTTAGAGTATGGTGGTTGAGACATGTTGATAACCTTGTGTAGTAAAAATGGATCTTTGTAGTCGAATGAACCTTTGTTGATGAAGTGTCCTTAGGCGTAGAAAAGACAAGGAACCAAGTATCACTTATGCGTAAAAACACCAAAAGTTACGCGTAACAATAAGGAGTTACGCGTAGGATTTAGCTTACGCGTAAGTAGGATAAAAACACTAAAGTTATGCGTAGACAAAAGTTAGGCATAGAAAGTTAGGCGTAGGATTACCTTATGCGTAGACCTAAGTTTACGCGTAAAGTGAATCTTATGCGTAGGATTTCTACGCGTAAGCTTATGCTTATGCGTAAGTTTAGGGTTTTGCCCAAATGATCTTTTACACTTCACAGTGCAAAAGATATCCAAAGTCGACGTATTTTCGGACTTATCCAAGTAAGAAAACGGACTAAACCAGAAAATGAAGATCAAACCAAGGAAAATCTTACGCGTAATTTTAGGGTTTTGATACGCGTAGGATTACTCGTAATTTTATTTTGCTCAAAGATGTTTCTAAACCAGTTTTTGTGTGATGAAATAGCTTCAATAACACCAAAATAACACAAAAGTGTGAAACTTGATGATCCAAAGCACTCAAAACAGTTATGCGTAGAAATACACCCACGAATAAAAACTAGTTCAAAAACAATGATCCACGCATAAAGTTTGAAACTTTTTGCCAAAAACAAGTATTTTAACACCTTAAAACGTTGAAAGTACAAGAATCTTGGATTAAAAAGTGTAAAAAATAAGTTTTTAAAAGAGCTAAAGAATGCGTTAACCTTACGCGTAAGACCCAAAACCAAAAAAACTTCAAAAACAAACGAGTACACCCAACTATTTGGCGATTGATACCACTGTTAGGTCACTAGTTTTACAAACACAAGTTATAAGAGAAGAGATGAAGGCGGATGAACAAGTTATACGCACACACACAAAAGATAATATGACCGGTTATGCAAAGAGAGTGAATGAGAGAATAACTTGAACAACCAACCCTCAAGTGAGGGTTTACAAGAGTATTTATAGGAGGGAAGCTAGGGCAACACTCCTAGTTCCCATCCTTTCTTATGTGGGCTTGCGCCTAAGCTTATGGGCCTTCTACATAAGCTAGACCTTAAACAAACATAAAGGCCATAATAAAGCTACCTATTACATATGAAATATAAATACTTGAAATACTGTTTAGGAGTGATTCCAACAAAAGTAAATTGTAATGAATACATAGAATTAGCATCAAGAACTAACAAAAGAGTGTATATAAGAAATGGGCATTAGCATTTAGGTCTCATGTTCAGCCTATCTTTATTAATGAGATCCAAAAGAGTTTGTCATAGAGTTGCTAATCCAACTTTAGTACAGTGAATCATCTCTTGTGCTTATAAAATAAGAGTTGTAGCATATAGTAGCAAAAGAATTAAAAAAAATATCTTAACTTTTAAGGGATTCTTATTAGCAAGATAATCCTTAACAAACATTAAGAAGTAGATTATAATTTAATTTGAACATAGAAGACTAACATAAAGGGAATTGGGTTAAATAGGTTGCAAGTCACTCAATATGTACTATCGATGGATAAGACTTTCTATATCAAACTCTTCATAAAGTTGTAGAATTATACCATCTAAAACTATATCAAATAAAACATTCTTAAAAAAGTTTAATGGCCATTGCTAAATTCTAATTCTAATTCTATTCATAGCAGATACACTTGGTATTCATGAATATAATACCATATCAAATAAAACATGCTTAAAAATCAAAACTTCAATACATGGTTATTAACTTAACTTTAAGTATAAAAAACCAAAACCAAAACTTTGATAATTTTAACTCCTGTTCGTAGCAAACACACTCAATATGTACACATATGAAATAGATTATATAACAACAAACCAAAGAGTTTGGGAGTTCCAATGGAAATGCTTAAATCCTTATGCAACTTGCCTCAATACAGGCATTCAATACTAATAAGCCATTATAACAGATAATTCTAAATACATCATATTAGGCCACAACAAAGCTATTAGTAAAAAATACTTTCCAAAAGCTATTACTAATTTACTACTCTGAATTATCTCATTACTTCAAATCAGTTTTTAAGCATGAATCCTTTATAACTCAAATACGCAATCCATAGTCCATTTTTCGCATCACCTCTAAAACCCAATTCCAAACGCAGCCTCGGTAACAGTTCACTATGCATAGTTACTTTTACTATAGAAGTCTATAAGCATATCAAACAAAAGATTCATAAAAATCAAAAATTTAATACCACATTCTTAACTTTCAACTCAAACGCATAACAAACACACTTGATTTATACACTTATCAAATCAAACATCCATAAAAACCAAAACTCGTATAATCCTACCTGTTAGAATAATCAATCCCATACAACCTCTTAATAACATATATACATATAACTAAATATATATCAAACAAAACATTCACTAATATCATAACTTTGTTCTGATTGAATTTGAAAAAGATTTAGAATTAAACCTGCTTCCATACAGAGGTTGTCTTCTTCTTTTGAGAAACCCCCGTGGTTGATGTCCAGTCGTAGGTAATTTGACCATCTCAATCTGCAACTTTTTTCCGTACCTTTTGAGCCCTGCATATCGTTTTCAAGTCAGGCTTCAAAAGGGTGTCACAAAGAACCATGAACGTTATGGTGTTTTAATTTGCACTCCAAATGAGTATTTACACTAATTCTAGTTTGTAAAAAAATTCTATATTTGGTGGTAGATACACGCACAGACTCATAATAAAAATCATGAACGTTAATGTTTTGGCATATGAACGTTTGGTTTTTTTTAGGTAAAACATAATTAATAAAAACATTAACCTATTTCCAAACTCATTAATACTGATTCTTATGAACGGTTGGTATATGAATCATGAACGTTATGGTGTTTTAATTTGCACTCCAAATGAGTATTTCCACTAATTCTAATTTGTAAACAAAATATTTTATATTTGGTGGTAGATACACGCACAGACTCATAATAAGAATTCATGGTATAGAATATGTTTAGGTCAATAGAATACCCGGTTGTGATATACTCATTTACTCCAATTCTAGTTTATCCTGATTAACAATTCTAAAGGCGTGTACATTGAAACGAACCTTGAAAACAACCACTCCACCAAAAAGCTTTCCTAATCTCTCATGGAGATTTTCCTTATCATAATCAGAAGTGCTTAATTCCATCGATTATCTTAGCTGTAGCAACATACCATAACAATATTAGGCACACAATAGAGAAAAATATAATCTTATCTACCAGGAAAAAGTTGTCATACAAACCGGTGAATGAGGATTAGAATACTATTAACAAATGAATTAGAAGAGCCAAGTCCTAAGATTTTCCCAACAAATAGAGCAATTTGCATTAATGGACTGCAAAAATTACCAAATACAAAGTATGTATGACCAATAAACATAGAGGTGTCATCTGGCTTTCTACCTTCATAAGGACCTGTACGAACAAAAAATGGCACAGTCACAGAACTTTGAAATGCATTAGGCACAAAGAAATCAGGTAAATAAGTAGTAAAACATAAACAGTTAATCAGATTCTTTGGAAGATAATAGTCAATCCCATGAAAATTGCAATGGTTTCTACTACGGAATGTCATACGGTGATTGCAGTGTTTTTATTCTTGAAAAACTATAGAGTCAAAAATACTTATTTGCCAATGTTATCATTAGAACAAAATAACTACGGTAGAGGTTTCGGTCCCTTAAGTTTGCTCACATGTCCTTGTTAAAGGGTATTTTAGACAACTGGCGATGGTTAAACATTTCTTTGAGAATAAATAGATACAATTACTAAGGGCTAAGAGCAGATTTGCAATATAAATTAGGAAAATACCTGAATCGTTGTTGCAGGAGTGCCATCTTCATATTCAAAAGCCCTTTTTGGCATTGCAATATCACCACCAGAGAAATAGGGATTATAGTGCAAACCTCCCCTGATTTACCGTCGAATTGACACACCTGAATACAAAGACCTTCCTGACCCGTAGCTTTCAACTACAGTGACATCTTAAAGTGGCATGTTTGACCAGGTCGTTTGAGCGCAGTGACCCGTTTGTCCCGTGCCTTTTGAGTGCAGTAACCTATAGATCAAGGAGTGAACATTATATTGATTTTACAACATTAGGCACAAAGCTTACAAAAATTTAATGATTCTTTCGCAACCCATCAATATAGGCAAATTTTTGGTACCAATATAATAACTAAATATCAAAAAGTAAAAAAAAAAACACCCTCCAAAACCTCTCGACATGGTTAAAAAAAATGAACAATGTTTACGTTATTAATCGAACATGTTTACGCTATCAGTTTTTTTTATTATCTCATGGTAAACAAACTCCCTCCAAAACCTCTCGACATAGTAAACAAACATCCTCCAAATTTTGGGTACATATATTAATCGAATATGTTTACGTTATTAGTTTTTTATCAGTTTTTTTTTTATCATATCATTATCTTATTTCTTAAAAAAAACCCCGAGATTAAAACGTTGCATTATAAAAATACCTTTTTTATAAGCGGTTTAAATGACCAATTATGAAAAGCCCGTTTATTTGTAGTGGTTTGAACAACCAATTACAAACGGTCACTTTCCCTTGTTAAAAAAGTCCCATTAAGAATTACCAAACAACCCATATAAGCACCATATAAGTTGACATATAGAGATGGTGATACCTCAATTCCATCTTGAAAGTAATCAAACCTAAAGCTCTTCTGAATTACAGCGTCTTGAAATTCATCAAGAAGGGACGTCAGATAAATAATAAGATCCTGCAACATCGTAAAAAAAAACTAATCAGTAATTAACAACTAAAGAAATTAGATGGAATAGAAATTTAAAACTATCAATGTAAGCAAAATAAGAAGAAGATGGAAAACCCTATTACCTCATATCGAATCTTAAAATTCTTGAACCTCTTTAACGTTTTGAAATTGGGAGCTATGTAATTAATTTGTTACCCAGAAATAACCGCATTTACATGGCAATGAAAACTGTTTTGAGGCAAGCCTCGAAGTTTAAACATGGGTGAACAATGTGTTATTGTCATTATATTTATACATGGACAAATCAAAAGATTACTTCAATATCCAAATTAAGGTAGTGTTTGATAACAACTTAATGTGTCTTAATTGAAAAATAAGTAAATTAATTAAGCTATTAAATGAATGTTTGTTTAGTGCTTAAAACTAACATATTACCTCTCAGAAAAAGCCAATGAGATGAGAGTCTACAAATTAAGTTCATCCCTTTTATCATAATTTTACATATTTACCCTCCTACTTCTTAACTTTATTTTAGATAAAAGGGTGTAATAGTAATTTTTCTAATTCAGTCATTTTATTCAGTACACAAAACAAACAACCATTTATTCATCTACAAACAGACAACATATATCTAGACAGATACTTTAATTTAACGTGACTTAATAAAAAAACTAAACTAAATAGATGTTTAATCTCTTTTCCATATCATCACATTATATCCTCAAACAAAAAAAAAGTTAATTGATAAACTCCTACAAACATCAAACCTTTTGCAGTTGTTGTAACCCATTAACCAATTCAATCAAATAGTCAATCATTACAAATTCAATATGAACATCCTGTATAAAAATAGATTTGAACAAACAAATAAAAAACGTATAATAAATTAATCAAAACAAATAAAACACATTGCTTACCAATTAGTAAAATCCTCAATTCTTTACGTAGGGTTAAGGTTGATGATAATGATTGAATCATATATAAATCAACAAAAGATATTTGACAGCCAAAATCATAAATCCTAAAACACAACCTAAAAAAAAAGACAAAAACAAAAAGCCATAAGAAGAACATGATTAAAAAAATTAGTTCCCAATCAAAACTCATATCAGAAATAACAAATTACATCTACCATTACTAAATTTTTTCATCATAAACATAAAAACAAATTAAACTAAAACTTGTATTAACAGTTAAATTGAAAAAAACAAATTAAATCGAAACTTGTAACATCGATTGAATTGAATAATGGGTTTGCATCCTAAAAAGAAAAAAAATAAAAAACAACAATAATATAAATCAAATCGATTCAATAGAATAAATCTTACCGAAATTATTGGGTGAAACTCAGTAGAAGGGAGATTTTGATTTTGTTTTGAGTATAATATACATAAGATTGTGCATATGCGTTATGATAGTTATGAATAATTTTTATTTTTATTTGTTTGAGGTTTAATTGTTTTTGTGCATGCTTGTTTCAGATTGATGAAAATGACGATATCATTGAAGACCGAGAAGTGGATGAACACAAATACACATGAAGATAATTAGCGACTTTTGAAGATATACGATTATTGCATATGTTTTTATTTTGTACCTGTAATTAATTGAAATGTAACAGTAAATATATGAGTATTGGTAGGTTGATGGAAAAGTGTAAACAATTATATACTAAAAACACATTTAAATTTACGTTATTTAGATACATACATGCACCTCATTTTTTATATATAAAAAAATAACATATATGCACCTGAATGCTAGCTAAAGAAATGGTTTAGGAGTATCTAAAAATGGGATTTAATAAAAAAATTCAATAAAAATATAAAAATTGCATTTTACTTAATACCCTTTTAGATGATTAATAATTTTTAATATTTAAAAAAAATCTCATTGGTTTAGAGGAGTTCTCGCACTTAACTTGGTTCTGAAAATAAAGTCCCCATATATATATATATATATATATATATATGTATGTATGTATATATATATATATATATATATATATAATTTAATGCTATGTCTAATATTTTGATTTTAAATTTGAAAATTTGAATTTATATGACACCAAAAAAAATTGACTTAATTATGGTTTTAATTAAATTCCCCCTCCTTTCGATCTATTTACCGTCTGAAGGCAATGGCCCTTAACCTTAGGATAGGCAAATGAGTCTACAGTTGCAAGCATATGAACTCGCTCTCATAGACAGACATGTAAATCATATTTAGTATATATAACACAACCATTTTTTCACCAAACATCATTTGTACATTTGTAAAAGAAGATGAATAAAATGAAAGCTCTAAATAATCTTGATGATGTTGTTTAACAAGCTCTTACCAAGAAGTTTTACGCGACAAATAACGTTCATCGTTACTAGTTTCAAAAAAAATTTAAGTTTTCATTTTCATTTTTGGTAAATATTTTTACGTATTTCGATATAATTTTAGAATAGTTTTTTAAGTTGAAATATCACGGCGTATATTACAAGATTTCAATAATATTTTGTTTATTTACTTTACATGTATAAACGTTACATAACATAGTTAGCCACAGTATCACAACTATATTATTTATCGTAATAAATTATCGTCATTATACACGGATATTAGTTTGTCATCTTTTAAACACCCCTAATAAAATTAAATTACGGTTATGGATCGATCATTATATACGGGTGCAAATACAGAATATCTTCTAATTGTCAAAGTTAGAGATTATTATTTAACTAATAATAGAATAGAATCAACTAGTCATTTGTGTCCCCTTTATAAATATTTGACATTTATACTCATGCTTGCTTCCCACACTTAACCGATCTTCTCTCATTTTATTTTTCCAATTTTTTTGAAGTTGCACCATGAATCAATTTAGGCTCCGCCCAATAGTGAAAAACATGTCTCGTTTTCTACCAAAACCCAGTTTTTATTCTCAATCACAAGGTTGTCAGGATCGGGATCCTACCTAGGATCGTTTTTGGCTTTGCAAGATCGTGATCGTAGGATCGGATCGGGATCTTAAGATCCTATGAAAATGTGTATATTTTTGTATAGGGGTTGTAGTTCTATATATATATCTCGGCATAAGTCTACACTTAGTCAATTTGTATACTATATAACGTTAAAAAATAAAAAGAATGCCCATACTTTAAAGTTTACTTCGTGGTGAACAATAAATAAACCAGTTTTTTGTTTATCCTATTTGAAATGTACATACGCTAAAGACTTAATATAAATTAATAAATCATATGTGTGTTGGTAAAAATAGCATGTAGTTGTCGTGAAAATATTGTTAGTCATTATCGTAATAATTTTGTACTTAATTTAGCCAATGCAAACACTAATTTCCTACAATGCGCATCTGTCACTTTAAACCGAATGGTCATTTGTGAAAACAATGAATTAAAGTTCAAAAAAAAAGAAAAACAATGAATTAGTGATTGAGATTGGGCTTTTTGAATCAAACATGGGGCTTAAATGCTTCACATAGAAGAAAAAAGTCCAAAAAAATGGTTTAGCAACAGGATCGGATCGTAAACGATCCTACGATCCTACGATCCGATCCTACGATCCTGAACGATCCTACCAGATTTACGATCCCGTTGCGATCCTGATCGTTTTTTAAGTGTAGGATCGTAGGATCGTGCGATCCTACGATCAGGATCGCGATCCTGACAACCTTGCTCAATCATCTTTTAATCCAGGGACCATGAAGGATCAAAAGGTTAGTAATAGCAGTTTTCTAATTATTGGTTATACCCAATACCGTTTTCGGTGTTTGGGGGAGGTTAAGATGTAGACAGCCTTACCCCTACCTAAGGTAGAGAGGCTGCTTCCAGTTCTACCAAAGGTAAAAAGGACCTCCGGCCTTTTGTAGGGAGTGAGGATCGAACCCCTGACCTCTTGGTTGAGAGGCAAGGGGTTTTCCAACTGATCCAACCCTACTTGTTGTTTTGTTAATTATTTGCTGATTCTTAACTCATTATAGATTTATTATTATTATTATTATTATTATTACTATTATTATTATTATTATTATTATTATTATTTCTCTGTATAAACTCATATAGTACTTCCATGCTTCGTAATTTCAAATCAAGTGAATGCAAGGCATGATTTAGTTAAAACATTTTACACAATCTTGGTTTGTCAGATTTGTAGATATACCATTTGATAAGCAATTAATTCCAACAATCAAGTGGTGTTAACTTTGTTGCTGTTATGTCGAGACTTTTACAAAAAAGGGATTAAGGGTAGCTAACTAAAGCATTAAAATCCTAAAATGGGCGTTTGTGAGATGGTTATATAGACTTAGGAGCAAATGTGAAGAAATTTTAACATAACAAAGATGAAAAATAGCTATAACTACAACTTGAATTAGATGCATTCATAATCTTTTAGATACACCTTAATATATTATCCAGCAAAACATTAGATGCATATACATATGTTAGAATCATTTCATTAAGTTAGACGAATCTTGTGTATTTTTTGCCCCATACGAGTAAAATTTGTTGCTAGTACTACTTTACATTATTTCCATTTTGATGCATATAAATGAATAAAGATGCATCTAATTTAAGACGATGCATATCAAATGTGTGTTTATAGTTATTTTTCATTATTCCCATTTTAATTTTTCGTGTTACTAGATCTCTACCGGTAGTTATATAAAACATATTTAGAAAAAAATATTTTCGGACAACCCTAGCTACTCCGCTTGAGGTCATCATGGTGAGAAATAAATGTTCAACTTTCTCCACGACTATACATACCAAATGCGTTCTATCATCCTTTAGTTATCGATAGATAATTACTCTAATATGTCCATATATGTTTTTGTTATTTTTTTCTTTACATAAATATCAGGGATTGGCTAGATTAAATATCAATGCATATGACGAGTTTATAATTCGAAAGGATCGGCATCAAAGAAAACATTTCAGTTTAATCCAACCCAGAAGCTCAAAATCACTATGTAACGGACGTGAGACTAAAATGGGGAGCAATATTGAAAGTTCTTATGAAATACTTAGATGTGGAATGATTCTCATGAAAAATTACATCAGCCTAAATGACCAGTTATATGTTTTCTTTTCTTTTTTTGTCATCAACTTAGTGTTATTAAATTATTATTAATCTATTTATTAAAGCTACTCACAATTTAAACATAGCTTTTTTTTTTTTTTTTTCTTTTTTCTTTCCTTCCTTTGTTCCCAATATACCCCGCACCTTTGTTTCTTATTCTGCTCCAAAATTATCTTCATCTCTTAAGTCTAGTTCACAAGCCTATCTCTATCAAAAGTGAAACACCCCAACTATTTCCTATAGAATTGTGGTCTTTACGCCGTAGAGACCACAATGTCTCTACGCCCTAGAGAGTAAAGGCTCTCTACGCCATAGATGGCATGGTTACACAAAACCTGCGCTTTCTCATTTTTTTAAAAAACAAGACTTATCCGCTATTCCGAATCTGCAAAACTTGAATACTAACTTCATTTAACATAAACATGAATGTACAAATACATTATTTCCTTTCAAGACGTGTGGAAACAACATTGAAATATGGGTGCTTTCCCAAACACTCCATTTGATCCTTTTTTCTGAACTCGAACAAAACATACTTATTACATCATGCTGCAAATTTGACCCCAAAGATATTTGAGTTAACCAAAAGATTTCACATCTGAAGGACACGAGAGGGTTTACTTGTTCTCAAGACTTGCTCGCTTTCTAATTAAAAAATTGGATGAGTATCATTCACTTCAAATTCTAGGCATCACTTAATCCTTATCTTTATCTTTGCATATATGAGAACCTATAAAACATTTAACAATTA
This sequence comes from Chrysanthemum makinoi, assembly GCA_910596185.1. Classification (NCBI taxonomy): domain Eukaryota; kingdom Viridiplantae; phylum Streptophyta; class Magnoliopsida; order Asterales; family Asteraceae; genus Chrysanthemum; species Chrysanthemum makinoi. The sequence continues at coordinate 294,611,256 of OU343217.1, read as the reverse complement.
AAATGTAAGCTTTTACTTAGTTAGTAACTTTTAATAATTTAACGAAACATAAATACCATTCAACTCTATTACTTTGAAAACATAACACTTTTATAAATAACTTTATAGACATTTATTAAATAAATATTACTCTTTTTATGTCACGAGTAATAAATCCTTTTCCACATATCTCATCTCATTCTCCTCTCTACTTGTCACGCCGAGTACTCCACGTTATCGAGAGGGTACTTTCACTTACCCTCAAGGGTTCCATAACTTACCCCAGAGAGTACTTACCATTAACCCCATGCCAATGGTACTATTCCACATAAACCTTCGTAACTTCCATAATTAAGTATCACCAATCTTTCACACACCTTAACATACTAGCTAGCTTAACACAATTAAAGCACATTCAATTTATACACACCTTGCATAATTCATTAAGGACATACAGACATGTAAAATTTTACCTTCACTATGCTCTAGCATGTAAAGCTTTGCATGTTTCATAGACATAATATCATACTATTATCTCATATAGCACATTCGACGCATACTAAGAAAATCAATTCATGATTCATCATTAAATCAATTGTCCCTAAATGTCTCTATTTCTCCTCATACTTATCATATAGTATTACATTAATACTCTCAGCTATTTACATGTACAACTTTGCACTTTAGCACTTTCGTTGTTCACATTTATATGCTTCATGCTTTAGCAATTCACATGTTAACTTTACATTTCAGCACCTTGACATTGTCAGATAAAAGAATGTATGTGTAATATGAATAATTATTTGATTACTTGAATAAATACTGCCACACGATCGGCTAAAAGTAGGAGGAATACAAAAGTTAATTTTGGGTAAACCCCACCAATCAAGCTAATCACTAATTACATTAAAGGTAGACACTAATTGACACCTAATTACATTAAAGATAGACACCAATGATTTGGACTTATCACCATATTCAGTTAAAACTCCCCCGTATTTTGAGCGGCGAAATCGCGAAAACTCGGACTGTAGATTAAAAGCGAATAAAGTAAAACTAATAAATAATTTTTGAAGAAGACATTCAAAAACAAGTGGATCTTGAAGCAGCAGCAGATATAAACACGCAACAAACCAGATAAACCAAATTATCCGTACCAAACGGGATAAACCAAAGTATCTCTTACCATTAGAAAAAACAGGATAATCCAAAGTATCCCCTACAGTAAAACAAAATAAATTACAACTAAAACTCATTCACTAACACCAAAAGAAAAGATGAGAAAACAAAAGTGGTTTTAAAACATCAACCCTCAAAGAACCTTTCAAACAAACGAGGAGTGTTTTTCCCTAGAAAACATAAATTCCACGTCACAAATAAACATCAAAACATGGGTGGAGTTTATTATAGTACTTACAGAGGTAAAGGTTTAAAGAGAGCCCTCCAAACCTCTGACGTGTAGCCGGCGGCCGGAGATGGTGGCGAAATAATTTAGGTTTGTTAGGATCGGTTGACAAAAGTTATTTTTGAGTAAACCCTACTATAATTACATTAAAGGTAGACACTAATTGACACCTAATTCCACAAAAGTTGTAGATTAGCGGGAACACCCTGACCTCGGGTGCCTTTTGGCACCAGCAATTGTCCACCCCACAAAGAATAACTCCGGTAACTCTCCTGGCCTAGTGGGAAACCAACTAGAGTAAGCACGAGCCAAGACTCGGACCCCTAAGCTCTTAATTTATCAATTTGAGCTTTAAGCATAAACAATGTTTAGCTATTTAGGCGTTTTTATATCTGTTTCTCGAATGCAAGGATTACAATGCTCTTTATTTAGATATAAGGATTACAATTTTATTTTACAATCTGTTTCCCCAAATGCATGACAACCATTTAGAAAATGCTTATAGATGATTAGGTTGAACAAAAATCCCCTTTAACATTTTACTTACGATTCTGATTGATTGGTCTTTAGTCTCTAGGCACTAACAACGTTATATATGGTTTATATGTTCTCCTAACATATACGTTAATTTGCTGTCAATCTTTAAGCATAAACAGCGTTTAGCTATTTAGGCGCTTTTATGTCATATATTGTTTTTGTAAACGTATATTAATGTATGGTAGATCAGAAAATTCTCTTTATTTACCAAACAAGGATTACAATTTTATATTACAATATGTTTCTGGAATGCATGACAATTATTTAGAAAATGCGTATAGATGATTAGGTTGAACAAAAATCCCCTTTAATGTTGTTGCTTACGAATATGATTGCTTGGTATAGCCATGGTTCTCGATCTTTTGACCAAATGATCCACAAAGTTTGAAACCAGTTTAAACTCTCATCTTTTTAAAACACTAACGTAACCACTTCAAAGTTGTGTTCGTCCGGCATAATTGATCTTTAGAGACCTGCCACACAGTGGTTAAAAATACTCGCAATAGAGACTAATAGTAATGGTGACCCTAAGGGTTCTAGACTAAACGAAACACATGGGCTATGTTTAGCGAGGGCTTAAATGGGGCTTATTCCGACTTGGGCTTTTAAAATAAATCGGCTAATAAAATTAGTCTCGTTTGTCATAGGGCTTATTGAAGAGCTTATAAAATAAGTCGGCAAAAAACTTTAGCCCCATAAAACGGGCTAAAAACTTTAACTCGGGGCTTTTGAAGAATAAATTATTTATTTACCAACAAACATATCTAACATATACAAAAAATCATTTAATTATATTATTTTTAATAATTTTATAATAATATGCGTCAATCCCGGGCCATTTAGTATCATGGAAATCATGCTTATTTTATTATTACCAAGTACTTACCTCGTTGCACGGCTACAAGCTAACATATATCAATATCAACACTACTTCAATCCTACCAAATGAATATGCATATGATTAATACTTTTTCTCATAAACCATAAAAAAGTTTAATGCTACTTAACTAGATGTTCCTATGCTGCTAATATGCTTAGGATGCCTTATAATAAGCTTAACATGTAACCCCATATCAAGAACCTAAAACATGACTTTACACAAAACTTCTACACAAAGTGCATAACCAAATTTGACCCACTATCACTAAACCAGTATTCAGGAATACTTGTTTTTAAAACCAACTTCTAAAATTGTTTCATATGAAGAAAGTAGACAAATGCTTTTTCAACAATATATGGCCCACCTAAAACCGAGCTACAACTTATTTATTTGATTATTGCAGAACGACCAAAATCTCGAAAATAGTTTGACGCGACACAATAATGTTTTAGACTCAAAATCAACTCTTTCGATAACCAAACTTATTTTTCAACATATCAAACCATGACAACACTTGAGGACTTGCACTTGTTGATTCTAACATCAACTTACAACTCTTAAACACCATTAAATCTTTCTTTCGTATCAAATGAAACTTGACATGAAACTTTTATCTATACATACACAAAAAAAAGTTTTCACTCAAAACAATTAATCAAGTTGATGATGGTTTATCATCGTCAAAAGAAAATCCCACCATCAATTAAACGTAAACATGCTTTTACTTAAAACCCCCTGATGCATGAACCTTAGTTTATAAAATACTTAAAAGGATTTATACATTGGAGTTATTTTTATAATCATTAAACACTTGATAGGAAACGTTAAATGAATTACCCTGGCTTGCTTTCTCCTCATGTTCAACACCAATAAACCATCACTTCTACTTACTTCTAATAATCAGACAACTCTCTCCCCCATAATAGTAATAAATAAATAAATAAAAATACCAAACTCCTTCTTCCTTCTTTAAAATCGTCACCCTCGAAAAACACGCACTACTTCATCATTTTAGTGGGAAAATGAGATGTCTCCGGCCTTCTCTAACTAAAAAATTCTGATTATAGAGAGAAGGCTTACTAACTACACAAACTTAGTCCTTCTAGTTTTATTCTTTTCATAATTGTCACAACAACTTGTAACAACTTTAACCGCATAAACTTTGACTTCACCTATCTGACTCTCGGTTTAGACTTTCATCACAATTTAATTGACTAACCAATCACGATTTATAAATATACACAACAATATATTCTAGTCAAATAATATTTTCGGTTTTGGTGTGTAATAAAAAACGATTTATAAAGATGCATGCATAAATGCATGTGTTAAACTGAACTGCGTATATATAGCCGATGCATCTAACTTTGATTGCTTCTAATGTAGTAACTTTTAGTGCGTTTATCGATTTTAAAGTTGAAAACTGAGTTTTTAATTTCACTTGCATCTTTTGATCTTTTTTATGTCAACTATAAATGCGTGGTGCGACACAATGGCTTTACTTTATTTTCTTGTTGAGTTTTTCCCCAATTGTAGACGTAATAGAAAGAATTTGTTTCTTTTTTTTTTTTCTTCTTTTAGCAAATTTCCGAGTTTTCTTTTTAGTCCCCATTCTTCCTGAATTTCATTCGTAAGCATCAGATTTTCACATAAACCATCAAAAGAACCATAAGACCACTTGATCATATAAAGTTTAAGAACCAAACGCCCCCATCCCATGTCTTTGGGGTAATTATGAACCTTAGGTTCAAAGCAATGGGGGGCTCCCCTCGTCCTTGTTCCTCTTCGTTTTTAATTATTAATCCTTAACTATTGTCGGTCTCACTAAATCGTTTATTCACATAGAAGAGACTTGAGCATTTGGTACGAGTATCTGTTGTATATGTCTCTGTTAGTATGACATGTATAGCTATTGTCGGCTCTTACAGAATTAATTTTGTGCATCTCCATGTTATTGTGGGGTGATTGTAATAGCATCTAAATACGAGTTCTGATTTTTAAACAATAACAAGTCTTTCAAAAAGGAGGTTAAGGGTTCAAATCCAATGGAGGGAAAATTAATCCTCTTGTGACCACGGAGGTTCACCTGCGTCGCCTCCGAACTATCCAAAAAAGTAGTCGCCTTGGAATTAGTCGGCTCGTAATTTCAAATCGAAAATCCAGGTAAAATAATAATAACAAAAATGTTACTTTTACACAACTATATAAAATGCAATTTGGAAACACAAATACGTATTTAAAGTACCAAAAGTTCATTTAAACACTAATAAAACATATGTAAAACAAATGATAAGAACCACAAAAATATGTATATGGTACGATTTATCGATATACATATTTAATGATCGCATAAAAGATAGTGAAACATAAAAATAAAAAACTATATTCAAGTGCATATTAGCATTATGCGTATCATCATTTCGCTATTCGTAATAGCATTTTTTTAGAACGGCAATAGTAAACAAAACTATCCTAGCATGGAGCAAAGACTCAAACAACAAACAATTAAAAAAGTTCAGTCAAAGGGCATTTAAGCCAACCGACCACATCTATTTTCTCCTAGCTCTAGCATTACACCAAACAAAAGCATGATGAACAATAAGATCATAAAAAGATGCCTTTGCTGGGACATCTAACGAGAAGATCAACTTATTACGATACCACCAAATATTCCACCAAAAACGAGCACAATACCTTCTAAATATTCTTTCGCCTCCCTCCTAAACTTCAAACCTTCTAACCAATTTAGCCAATCTTGGTACGAGAAAATCCTGGTAACGTGAAGCCCCCACCACACTTGAATCTTTGTGACAATAACAGAAGCAAGCGATCATGAAAAGAAAAGATGATTTGTGGTCTTAACCCCTCCTGACAAAGTGGGCAAACAATAGAAGGCACTCCCAATCCCCTCAAGGACATAGTAAACCTTAACGGGAGCTTATTCATCGCTATACGCCAAGCCAAAATGTTCACTTTAATAGGGACCAACTTAATCCATCTTGTAGGCGCAATGTAGCAAAAATCGCTAGGCGCTAGTCGGACGGTCGACCACCTTCGAGGCGGAATTCGCCTAGGCGCTGCCTAGGCAGATTGGAATTTTATATATATAAATATTATAAGTAATATGTATAACAGAACAAAATACTTCTAATTTCATATAGTTCAAAGTTCACTTAGTTTGAAGTTGCAAAATATACAAATAAACATTAAAATTCAAGTACTTAAAACTTCAAACATTAACATATTACTTCAAATATTTTAATCATAAATATTAAATTTATGCTTGATTCTCATCATGTCCATATTGTTCAAATCAGTGAGAATTAGGTTCGAATTTCATATGAAAAACCCATGATTTTATATTTACAATCATTGGTTTTTCTTTTGTGTTGAGATTTTACGATAAAGTAAGTATGGGTCATAGTTTGAAGTTGCAAAATATACAAATAAACATAACAATTCAACTACTTAAAACTTCAAACATTAACATATTACTTCAAATATTTTAATCATAAATATTAAATTTATGCTTGATTCTCATCATGTCCATATTGTTCAAATCAGTGAGAATTAGGTTCGAATTTCATATGAAAAACCCATGATTTTATATTACAATCGCTGGTTTTTCTTTTGTGTTGAGATTTTAGGATAAAGTAAGTATGGGTCGGTTATTTTGAAAAGAAAACCCATAATTTTTAGTTAAAAGATAACTTTCAATTTTTTTTTTATTTTAAATTTTTACTCTTTTGACTGCCTTGGCCGCCTAGCCCCGCCTAGGCGGATGTTTGACCGAATTTTGACTTTTCCGCCTAGTTTGGCCGATTTGCCAAAAATCGAGGCGGTGTATGCCAGCCTAGCGCCTAGCTGCCGCCTAGCCTGCTTTTTACAACACTGTGTAGGCGGCTCATCCAAAAGACACAACCCCTCATATATATGTTTCAAAGCCGAGGCGACCGAAAAAAGACCATTGCCATTTAGAGACCACGAGCATCTATCATGAACATTGGAGAACACAACCATACTAATCTTGTTTGCTAACTTCTCCAATTGCATGCCTTGAACACCCCTAGGCATTCTTTCAAAACCATAAAGCCATCAAGAATTTTATCAAAAACCGTGACTTGTTTGTTTTCCTCTAAGGCAAATAATTGAGGTAATTTTTCTTTCAAAAGACCATCCTCTATCCAACTCTCCAACCAAAAAGAGGTACCTTTTCCATTCCCCACTTTTTTTTAACACGCTATAACAACTCCACACCTTTAACTTCTAGCCGAGCCATACTATGGACACAATCTTGCAAAATAGACGACTTACGCACAGGAATAACCCGATCGAGATTACCATCTGGCCCATGAATAGCCTTAATAACCGACAGCTACCGACACCTACAACACATCAGGTTGTGACATAAATCTCCAAATCCATTTAAGAAGCAAAGCACAGTTCATAGCAAATAAAATAGACATACCTTAGCCTCCAACATCCTTACTCGTGACTACTTTATCCAAACTAAACCATGCTGTCTTTCTCACCAGAATCCACTCCTCAAAAAAGAAACTACTTCTACAAGATTCAAGACGCCTAAGAACTCCAACTGGAACCTTAAAAAGAGAGAAATAATAAGTTGGTAAGGAACTCAAGACCACATTGGTAAGAATGAATCTTCCACCAATAGAGAGAGTCTTTGCCTTCCACTTAGAAAGTCTCGAAACAACTTTATCAATAACCATATCTCGTGCTTGAATCCGAGACATTTTACTGCCCACCATCACTCCAAAGATATTTGACTGGAGTTTTAGAAGCATCACATCGGATCAAAGTTGCACCCAATAAAACCGCATCATTGGCATAGAATAAGTGAGAAACGTGCATACTCTCTTGAAAGCCTATTTGAACACCTTTAGAGAAACCTACTTCCATTGCTCGAAGGGGAAAATATGCAAAGATTCCATAACCACCATAAATAAAAACGGAGAAAGAGGATCACTTTGATGTAAACCTTGTTGAAACCGAAATTCATGAGTGGCACTCCGGTTAACTAGAATCGAAGCAGTAGAAGAGATGAGGTATCCCTTTATCTAGACCCTTCATGTAGCTCCTAACCCGAAATGATGCAAGATCATGTCAAGGAAATCCCATCGAACCGAGTTGTACGCTTTCTCGAAATCAACTTATAAATCATAGCATTTTTCTTCTTCCAGTTACACTACTCTATAAGTTAACTAAGAATCATTGGGTCATCAAGAATTTGTCGACCATGAATAAATGCAGATTTCTCCTTACTAACCAAACTACCAATCACCCTACTTAACCTATTAGCAAGGATCTTACCCACAATCTTATATTGACATCCTATTAAGCTAATAGCTGTAAAATCCTTCAAAAATTTATCATCGCTAACTTTAGGAATCAAAGCTGTAAAAGATGGTGTGGAAAACTAGAAGGGGGGTTTAATAGTTTTACCGTTTTAAAATTATTTTTCTTTGAATAACAATGGGTGAATTCAAACAATATAGAAAAACAAGAATAAATAATATGCAAGTAAAGGAAGAAACGATCAAACCACAACACTATTGTTTATAGTGGTTCGGTCTACAAGGACTCTTTTCCCATGCCCTACTCCACCCCCGAGTGTCCAACTCTAGAGTATCTCCAATAATCAACAAGCTTCTTTAACCGGCGGAGAAAACCTTTACACGTCACTTACACAATATTGTCGACACAAAGCTAGATGTCGAGTTCTTCTACAAGGGCACAACCACTCCAAACACACTAAGTATTTTAAGGACTTAAATACTAACCACTCATACTTAGAAGTTTATGATGGTTTGGTACAAACAATGATGTATAAATAGCAATAATTCACACAATAATAAACAAACAAGACTTGCAACAATTTGTTGAAGCTTGGAATGCCTTGATCTTCTTTACTACAAAAGATGATCACTAAAAATGAAATGAGAATGAGTTAGATGAAATAAAATAAGAGAATGTATGTTTTTTATGCTTGGAAGGGATGAGAAAACAACTTGGTTTGGCTTGCTATTTATAGCCAAATGTCTCAGCAACACACGGATCACACGGAACAAAAAAATTGGTTCCGTCCTTGTTAATTTTTTGTTCTATGGGTCTGACAGAAAATCTCAACAAAATATTTACCATATCTTACTAAGATCTTAACATATCTAACCAAGATTACATTTGATATCTTGAGTGAGAATCTAAACAAGATATCCAAGAAATCTTTCAAGGATTTTCATGATGATGCAACACATGGTGTAATATACAATTTCATTTTTAGTTTTATATGTTTATGTAAATAAACAGTGTAATGTTAGCAAAATTTGTGTAAATACTAATTTGCTTGTAAAAGACTAGAGATGGAATGTGTCTCTTTGTTTAATGACAAACTACCATTTTGTTAATAAATGTTGAAAACATTTTGTGTTTAAAGAAAAATTTGTAGCTATATGTAAAAGTCTTGACTTGATTTTATACGTTTTCTAAAATGAAATCTATTATTGTTAACAACAAAATATAGCAAAGATCGTAAAATATAAATAACGTTTTTAGGCAATATTTGTATTAACAGATGGGTTACATCCTTTAGGAAACCGGCCTGAACGAAAAAAAAAAAAAAAACCTTCACCGCCCAAAAAATATCCACCACTACCACCTCCCAAAACTTTCTAATGAACTCAAAAGTGAAACCATCGGGACCCGGAGACTTATCCCTACCACAATCCCTCCCCGCATTTTTTATCTCCACATCAGAAACCTCATCTTCGAGAAACCCGTTGATCTTGAGATAGAGTCACTGGATAAACAAAGCCATTTGTATATTGAATCCGTGCATTTGAACAACTAGAAAACCGATTAGCAAAATGTTGGAAGAATTCTTGCTTAACTGTAATAGGATCCATAACCCATTCACCGTTTACCGTAACTCCTCTAATAGTCATTTGATATCTCATTTTGTTTTACGATTCTATGAAAATACTTTGAGTTTTCATCGCCTTCTATCGCCCATTTTACCTTTGCCTTTTGAGCCAAGTCTTTCTCCCTTACAGATTCCAAATCCCGCCACAACTTCCATCGATCCCTCCTAGAATTCAACAACTCTTCTTGGCCACCGTTTTGATCAACTTTTTATCAATCACCTCTATTTTCATTTCCTTCCTCTTTTCGTTTGCTTTATCTCTATTTTGTTGAAACCAAATCTTTATCTTTTGTTTCAAAAGTTGGAGTTTCTTCTTCAAATAAGACATTTCATTAGAATCCACCACCACAGTAGCAATTTTTTAATGTATATAAGCACAAACACATTAGCAATTTTTTAATGTATATAAGCATAGGATAATTGGTCTTAAATATTTTATTAATAAAAAATTACTTAACATCCATTTAATCTTTCAGGTTGAAATAGTAAATCTATGCCAAGAGCTTGGCTTCGATCCCAATGGTTTTAAGGAGCGTATCCCAGATGGAGAAAAAATGGTATTGCATATGCTGTTGTTAGGTTTAAAATGGTTTCCACAATCATATCATACAGATGACGACGTTCTAAAAGCACTAAAGGTTCCTGATTTAGTCATTTCATTGGTCAACTCTGCAATTCAAGATTCCCAACCACATTTAAACTCAAAGGTTCGAATTTCCTCAATATGCTCGGAGCATTGTGCAGTTAAATTCTATACAAACACTGGTCGACTTGCTCTTCACGAGGTTAGTCATAACTTGCATATACATTCTTTTTTTTGGGGTACAATTTGTCTTCATATGATCATGTGAATATGTCCCATATTTATCACCGAGTCTAGGTTACATGGCTTATGCGTTTTGTTCCTACCAAGTAGTATGTATGCATGCTACAGGAAAAAAGAATTACTTTTTCTCTATAAGTAGAAGAGTTATTAAAAAGAGTTCATCTCGACTATCAACACCGGGAAACATTTAATACATTAATTATTACTTACGATGGGAAAATGACCTTAATAATTCAGATCATGTTAACCTATGCATGATTTACTTTTTGAAAACAACTACTAATCTAGTTTTCAATGTTTAATTCTGATTAGAAATGAGTTAAAGAATTACCAGAATTGAAAAGTTGTTCTCTGCTCCAAACAAAGTAAAAGTTAAGTTAAAGTTTGTGTGTGAACCCAATTGCCGCTTGATGTTTCGTTTTAATAGTTGTAAAAAACTTTGAAATTACCAAACAAGAAAGTACACACAAATGACAAGTGCACCAATCTTATGTAATATATCGTCCCAAAAATACCACAATCAAATCAAGATAATCAATGTTCTTTTATATTTATTTATGCAATGGGGTTTTGTTTGATACTGATGTGAACTATAAGTAATCTAAGTCAACTTTAAAGCTAAAGCTGATTAAAAAAAAAAAAAAAAAAAAAAATACTAATTAACTAAGATTGATTTGAAGATAATATGCTATAAACGACTAAACGAGTTTACACTTAGATATTCACTAGAGTATTATTGTGTGATTTAAGTTACACATATGGTTAGACTTTGAGAGTCGTCATCATTTAACCCTAACAATCACCGGAAAGTGCTACAAAAGTCTTTGTCACCTCAAATTATGCTTTAAAAACCAATCTTTGATTTCAAAAAGTGTTTGATATTTAAGTTTTAATCACAGAAATGATCATATGTGTGACTAAATAATGCTCAAACCTATTACTTTAACATCCCCAGTCCCCTACAAATCCTAATAATCTTTGGTTTAGATTAAAGTTTTAACTAAATAATGACTAGTTTAACTTAAAAATAAGAGGAAAAAAAAAGCATAAAAAAATTTATATCAGATATGAAGTTCATTATTTTTTTTGAGAAATGATATACTCAATAAATAATTTTTACAAAACCATCCACAAAATGATTTGTATTCGCCTAATGAGAGAGAATCAAAAGAAAAATGCACCAATCACTTCATGCCACCTCTTTTTGTGAATGGTTTTGTGGAAATTCTTCTGTGATAGTATCATTTTTCTATTTTTTAAGCCATTCGCCAAAAAAAAAAAAAAAAAAAAAAAAAAAAACGACGAAAAGTAAAGGAACTTGTAATTTTGATGTTTAGATGTGTGTATATTACTTTTGTTAATAAACTCAATATATAGCCTAATTAAGATACGAGAAATATGAAACAAAAGCATAACAAATAAAGTATAATAGTAGATCTGAAGTTCCCTAAGTTCACAAATTAAGAACATGATGATGAAAAAAGCGAACCACTAATTTTGACAAATTCGAAGCAATAAAATCAATTAACATGTAATATAATAGAAAACTTATATTACCTCATTTTCTTCATCTTCTGCCAATTTTCTGAAAAAAATGAAAAATTAAATAAATAAAAAAAGAAGCAAACTTCGGATTTAGAGAGAACTTCTCCCAGCTAAAGTAAAAAAAAATAGGGGGTTCACTTCCTTTCAGGCTTTTATATGGCAGGGCATAGCTCACTTTTCTGCTTCATTCGAAAGTGAAATTTGTGGCTACTTTTCAAAACTGCTAGTTTTTCAAACTTTTGTTGTTGAATTCTTATTGGATACATTTTCCCACATATTTTTATTGTAATACAGGAACATGATGAAGAATCTTGGTATTATAAAAGAAGAAAAGGATGGCCTGTAGTTTCCTTCTTTATGGGTGACTCTGCAGAATTCTTCTATAGTGATTCTGGAAATGTGAACGAGGCAGACAAAGTTTTGTTAGAATCAGGAGATGTACTAATATCCGGTAACAATTATAGAGATATATTTCATGGGTTACACAGAATCATCCCGAATTCAGCTCCTCTGCCATTTTTAGAGAAAAGCATGCTTAGACCTGGTCTACTTAACCTTTCTTTCAGAGAAATTTGATTTGGCTACTATGACTTTTTTATGAAGACTGTAATTTTGTTCAATTGCATGCTGAATTTTCTGGTCAACTGGGATAACTTTAAACTTCCAAAATATCCCATGAATGTTTTGAAAAATGGAGTAATATACTAATTAATAGAAATATAACTCAACCTTATGATGAAACTGAGAAGTAGAAGCATGTGTTAGTTTAATCTGCTTTTCTATAGACCATTTCAATGCTTTTGTATATTATCAGAACTCCCAAAGAATAGTCTCATGGCATGTTCTTTGACATATGATGCTGCTTCAGCCCCTCCATGACCCTCAAAAACAGCGTAAAACAAACTCGGTAGCTAGATTTTCCCACTTGTAAACATCATCACCCAGATGCTTGGCCTCATCATCGATATGGATGTGTTGGTCCTCATTTTATCTGCGTGCTCCAATGTCCATGTGACTTCTTGATCTTATGCTTTTAGTACTGGCCAAACACTTCATTCCAGCCTATCCAAGTGGAAAAATAGATAGACGTTAGTATGTCCATGAACACATATATAAACAATCATCAAACAATTAACTATAAAACAAAACATATCCCTGATTGACAAAAAACAACGAAAACTACTTCCGTTTGATATTTTATTTAGAATTAAATCAATTAACATATGATGATTAAACTATATATTCTAGCAGGAAGTACGCACAATAGATAATCTTTAAAGGAAAGCAAGATTAATTACATACCAATTTTTCAGAAATCGAGACAGCGTCATCAAGAACTATATTGATCGAGTTGGAGGCTGCTCTTTTCAGTCATCTTCATCGTCACCATCATCTCACTTGTTGTTGTTTGATCTTGCGATACTATCATCATCATGTTTACTTGTAGGTGTTTTTTAATGTTTGGAAATCGTTGTTGGAGAATTTTTTGTCAATCGAAAATCATTGTTGGAGAATGTTTGCTTGTAAATGTTAAGGTTTAAACTGGCATTCATGATTGCGGTTCACGCAAATAATGTTAGAATATGTTTTTGGAAAATTACAAAAACATCCCTGTGTTATTTTCAATTTGCACATGTAGTCTTAATTGTTTGAAAGTGCAGATCGTCCATGTATCAAAGCGAAATGACAAAAATGTCTCAAACTCGCAAGGACGGAGCTTTGTGTTAACTTGGGTTGGCCGAGGCCCACCCAATAACATTATACCATTGATTCTATACTACTAAGAGCACTAGGTGCCATGACATACCATAGTTACTCATTCGAAGTCCACTGGGTACCACATCACTATAACAAACCTCCACAACTAAACCCCCCTCCAACTCACAACTAATCTCAACTTACTTATTTGAGGTCCACCACTTATACAAACATTACGTATTTACAAAAACGACATAGGGTACAAATTTTACCCTCGCCTTGCAGGCGATGAGGGTTAGAATGGCAAGCAATAATAAGGGGGGCGGTGTCATGGCTAGCTATGGCAAGGATGACATAGCAGGAATGGAGAAGGATGAAAAAGTCACACCGAGTGCTCTAATGTAAATTGATTCAGTAAATGAATAAGTTGGCCCACCCAAATTCCAAACCAATAAAAGCGAATTACTATAGTTGAGATACGTGGCTTGGCGGCATAGTTTGTCTTTCATGTGTATCACACAGTTATATTTATTGAGTTTTTCTAACTTGTGTTCTAGAGGCACAAGACTGAAGCACAAGTTAAGCACATAAAAAAATTACAAAAAATACTTAAAACTCAAAAAAAAAAAAAAAAAAAGGGGGTATTCAGAGACATAGAAAATTCATAAGTATTTGAGTATTTTTTTTGTAAGTCCCAATATACCTTTAATGTGCTTAATGTGTGCTCCCAGAACACAAGTTAGAAATACACATATTTATAAGTTATAGCCTTTCATTAACTAAAATTTTAAAAGCTTGTTATATAAAATATTTCTGATATTCATATATTTGTCTATGTATGTGAAGACATTATTACATCTCAAACTAAAAATTAATATAAATGTTTATATTGTTTCATCTTTAGTACATGTTTAATTGTGACCTCTCGTTCTTATGTACGTCCTGGCATGAGTGTTACAAAATTATTATTTACAAAGTATCTATACTATATAATATACAATAATACTGTACTATCCCGTTAAAGCATTGTATTAAATTTTATTATTAAAAACACTAACTAATTTACAGCACCCCAATCCATCCATTCACAATACTAATCACGTGATACAACACGTGACCACGGGAGACACTTCCTCCTTACGTTTAGCTCATCACAATCATACCAAAATCATACCAAACGAGAAATCTTGCTCACATATTTGGAAACTCATAAAACCCTTCAATTATGCGTTTTTTCTTGGCTCACAAATATGAGAAACGCGTATGAATTACAGCTTTTTCTTGGCTAATACGTTTTGCAATAAATTGAAAACCATCCTACATATCAACTCCCAAAATAGCTGATTTAGTTGGTGTTTGCTGGCATCCTCAACGATTTGGTAATGATCTTGATTGTGAACTAATTTTGTTGTAATCTTATTTCGTTTTTGTTAATTTTTTGTTTTTATAATTGAATTTATAAAATGGCCATAACCCTAAAAAAAATATTTGGGCCTTTTTTTGGGTTTGGTAATATATTTGAAAATTTAATTTTGTGAAGATGATCATGCAATTAAAAGTATTCTGATTCATATGATCCCTAATTGTTAGGGCGATACAACATAGTATAAAATGAGGATGGCCGTGGTGATAAAGATGCACATCTCAATTACTTACCTAATCGTTGAATATCAAATCAACAAATGGCTACCTTTGTTTCTGGGTATATCAACGATTTATCACTTGTTAAGGACAACATCAAGTTACGAGTGCGTATTCTTCGGACTTGGATGCAACCTTTGTTTAGCAAGCCAAATATTGTTCATATGGAGATGATTGTATTTGATGAGCAGGCAAGGATCTACTTCCTATATGCTCCATATATTATACTTTTTATTTGTCCTTTTTTAGATGAATTGTTAATTGATGCTTGTCATTTTTTATATGAATTGTTATTTGGTATGTTCATTTGGGTTTATGTACTAAAAATATCCAAATGTTTTGTTCCAGAACACAAGGATGCAAGCAACGGTCAGGATGGCGTTGGTCAGTGGTTTCAAACATCAATTAGAAGAGGGCAATGCTATCATCCTTCAACGGTATAGTCTTGGCGAGATCCAACCGAAGTTCCGCATCGTTAAAAAACCTTTGCGCCTTAGCTTCCTTTCGAATACTGGCATAGAAAAGTGCATAGATTTCACCGGTTCTCTCTATGGGTTTGACTTTCGTCCCTATGGAACCATTACTTCTCTTAAGAATGAGAAAGTTGTCCAGTTTGGTATGTACAAACCTTCTTATTATTTGTAAAAATTGTCTCTTGTTACATGATGATATGCCAACCAATTGAAACTTTTTTTGTTTGAACATTATGCAGATGTGATAGGCCAGGTGGTTGCTTGTGAAGACCTAGGTAATTATGACAAAAACGGCAGGTCTGGCAAGAAGAAACCCATCACAATCATTGATGCTGAGTAAGTCATTCTAACGAAGTTTATAAAATTTCATTTACATTTAGAATGTATTTAATGAATTTTATAACAATCATATGCGCAGGGCAATGAGCTGCCGTGTACCTTGTGGGGTAGTTTTGCTCAACAATTCGCTGACTTTTTGAATAAACTCGAGGAACATGGTAAGATCACTGTTGTCCTGCAACTCGCAATGATGAAAATCTGGGATGGTATGTTCCGCTTTATTTTCTATTTATAGCCAATTATTTTGTCTGCACTCGAGTCAATATGTATACTTCCAAAATCATTAAAATGTTTTGTATTTGTTTTTTAATACACAGGAAAAATGGCCATCCAAAATGGTTTCAATGGAACAAGGTTGTTCCTCTTCAACAGCAAAGACTGTATACCCGACAATGAATTTAAAGATGTAGATTCTTTTAGGAAAAGGTATCTTAAAACAATATTTGTATATTTTTTTTTAATTAGTTAATATATATTAGCGTTGGAATGCCGTCTTAATAACTTTGGTGTGCTTAACCATATGTAGTTTGGTGGCTGCTAAAGGAATGGAGGATTCTCAGCAAACTGCATCACGTATCTCAACTGCTTCAAAGAATTCTACTAAAGATGATTTCGCCACCAAATTCTAGTTTAGAAACATTGCGAAATTTTTTGATGTTGAACAGGTAAATTCATTGACACCTTCAGCATTTACATCTACGCTTATTCAAAGACTGCAAATATATATAATGAAACCGTAGCATACCAATTTTAAATAGCATGTTTAAAACGATTTCTACCAATTTTGAAGCAAACATACCATTCTCATATTTTTTTGGTCCAAACATTTGTACAAAAATAACATCAACTTTGATATACGTATATGCAGGGTGTTCTCTCCATTATTGTCGCTACAATATTTGCTATCCAAGAGGAAGAAGGTTGGTGGTACCTCGGATACAGGGCGTGCAGAAAGAAGGTGGTTAAGTCTGCAGATATTGTTGACCTTGAATCTGATAGCCAACCAAAACCGGCTGGTGGTCCTAATGAATGGTGGTGCTCAAAATGCAATGCTGCTGCTACATCAATCAAAACCCAGTGAGTATATACTTTTCCTTAAACAGGCTCTGTTATAGTATTGGTTTTTAGTATTTAGTGCCTCAGTGCGTATATAGTTTTTTGCATTTAGGTTCCGCTTACAGGTGAGGGTTCAAGATGAAACTCGCACTTTATCAGTTTGTCTATTCAATGATGAGGTCTAGGCTATTCTGAATAATTTAACTGCCTATCAGTTGGTGGATAAATATGGCAAGGTATTCATGCTTATCAACAGTGCTAATTGATTTAAATATTTTGTACATGCTAAATTGTCCACCCATTTAATTATTGTTATGTAGTCTGATGGTGTCTTCCCAACGGAGATTATGGAAATTTATGATAAGAAATTTATTTTTAAGGTGTCTCTTGATGCCAAAAACAAAGAAAAGCTTATGCCTGTGTTCAATGTCCATTGTTTTTCTAAGTCATTACCATATAAAGTTTAGCCATTTAATTTCTTTTTTGGCTCTCAGGCTAAAAACGAAGCCACCAGTTTAAAGGTTGCTGATGTGACCCCATTTGTAAGTATTTTTCATTAATGATATACTAGAAACATTTTAGTAGTATACATTTTCTACCGTGATTTGCCACGTTTGTTGCTAACCATTTTACAAGAGTTAACCTACCTTTTTTGTGATTTTTCGCAGGATTTGTAATCACAGACCGATGAGAACACAACACCGGTTGCTGGCCTAAAGAATGATGTCGCGAATGCCGAGCAATCGTCTTCTGATACTACGTCTCAAGAAAAAAGGAAGGTGGATCCATTAGATAAGACTGACTTGCTCCAAGGCGAAGAAAATAGTGCTACCAAAAGGACAAAGTTGGTTCTCAACAAGGAGATTAAAGTTGAGAAACCATGAATGAACTGTGTCTTTTAGTTCCTACTTTTGAAATAACCGGAAGCTGTGGATGGATATCCACATAAACAATACATTTTTGTTGGGTTATGTTGGTCTTTGATTTTATTTTCCTCGCTTTTGCGATGGTGTTTGAACTGATTTTCCCTGTGGACAATGTCTTATTATGAATAACGCATCACTACTTTGGGCTTGAACAATTAATCGTTGTGCTTAAAGGTGTTTGCAGGTTTTAATAGCTAACATTCTATACCTGTTTTCGTCTGTTCTGTTCATTTTGCAGGTAAATTTGTGCTACATTCTCTCGAACCCATATGGCTTGATCAAGTTTAACCACCTTCAGTCCTAAAAACCTGGCACTTTGGCAATATAGCTTTTTTTCTACTTGAAAGTTTGTTTGCATAAATAACCAATGTATACTTGCACATTTATGTAATATTTATATGTTCTAATGAATACTTTATGATAATATTCCATCTTTATTTATGACATTTGTATTTTTTTTTAATTATGAACACAATTGTTTTGAATATTTGTTTACTAGGTTCATGAGAAAATATTACCTTTATGTACATGCTAAAACTTTGTATACCATTAGCCAAACGCAAATAATGTGTTTCTGAAGCATAATATCCAAAGTTTATTCTTTATAATGAATTGTAATTACCCATATTGTTGCAACCAGTGTAACTTTGCTAATCGTTACTCATTGTCAGATAAGTGTTATATCTGAAGACAACAACAATACTTCCATCCTTATCACATATTGGACAACACTGATATGATATATCTGATGGAACACTGACATTCATATCATCACCAACAAAGCATACGACCAACATTAAAAAATGAACATTGATCTGCAATTCATATAAGCATCAACAAACCATTTTGTGAAGCATCTACAAACCATTTTGTGAAGCATCTTAAGCAACAACATAGATTGCACTCCATATTTTTAGAAACCACTGATTTACCTAATCATAAAAGGTCATTTGATAATCCAAAAAATAGCAAATATCCTGACCATCCTAACATAACATAACAAGGCATATATCTAGACATTAATTCAGACCTTACTAACCATACAAAATAAACATAAGTTGTTATAGGATAATTTTTTAACAGACGTGAAACACAGAGTACACCTCCACTTCATCTCCAACCATATCTGTAAGCAAATGCATGAACTTGAACCTTATCATTTTGTTGTACCAAAAATTACACTCACGTGCAAACTCCCTCCATTCACCAAATACGTTAACATGGTTGGTCCTTCCAGGATCCTCTTTATGAAACTCCATCTTCACAGTAAAAGTGCAGTCCACATCTTGGTGTATCATCAAAACCTTCCTGTATGTGTGCATCGGTTGGTATTCCATGAATTCTGTAGGTATTGTCTGCAATAAACCATTGGCCACCATGTGAATAACTACTTCTTCATAAACATGAATAACGTGTTACAATAAATATGTTTCATAAAATAATAATACTTACGAGTCTTTTCAACACTGTAATCATATAATAAATCTTATAGAAATTGTTACCCACTTCACCAAAGTGCTCTCGATGTCCTGGCCATCGACAAATGTGGTGCATCCTGTCATCATCTGACAATACATTTAACCTATTAGACATGCTATCCTGATACTATCGAATATCACTAATATCTAAGTACACTTTTCTTCCCTGAAACTAAGGATTTATATAAATACATATATAATTTTCAACTAAATTAGGATGTAAATATTTATCGCACCTTTGTCGTCAAACTCTATAGCAGGTTGCATGTTATGTAGTTGTGTTGCTCCATAGAAATGTATCGGTGTATACGGACTGCCATCCAAGTTAAAAGCCATCAACCTAAACACAGTATTATACTCTTTTGTAAACACCAAGATCTGTCCAGCTTGCAAACCCAAAGTGAATTTCATAATTTTCCAAACTTGTGGATTCAATTCATATTCATCCGGCTGATTAGGATCATTAACACGGAGCACAGGAACCATAAAGTAGTCTTCTCCACAATTAATTGTAATACGATCAGCCTGGCCTATCCCACTTAAGAAATCAGGGCAATTCTCTGTAGATGAAGTTAACGTTTTGCTTAAATACACATTTTAAGGGAATACATCAACGTACTAATAAAGGTAATACAAGATTACGTTGTATATTAATTCATACCCGAGGCATGTTTGGAACCGCCCAAACAAGGCTCTTAAAACGTGAATAACGGTGGTTGTCTTCATCATATCCCCTGAATTCTTTACCATCCCTAATATCGTATCTTGTCATGTAGAAACAGTCATCCCCTTCCTGGATGAAATGCAACCAATCTACATACGGACCGATGTTCTCCTTAGCAAACTTTTTCCAATCCATACCCCTCAGTGTTATAGGTCCTACAATTGGTGTTATAAACCAGACTTTCTTATGAATCCTTGCTGAGCTGGTCAGATATAGATGATTGTTCCCATTGTATCCTTCAAATTCAAATACTTGAGGCAGTTCCTGAATAATTATTCAAAACTTTAATTTACTTTTAATTTACTTCAAATTCATTTGCCTGCTGCCTATCTCCCTACTGTCATATCAACCGCATTCAACCCCAGCATGATTGTAGGCATTTACGTAATAAGTATGTTCCTCTCCCTTTATAAAGTGCAACATTTCCACCTCTGTACACCTACTGTGTTCCACAAACTTGGCCCACTCATCTCCGTACAATTTGTAATGGTTTTCTGACTTTTGTTTGATCCAGACAGGGTAAAAATATAGAACGTTTAAATTATCACCTTACGCGCATACCTGACTTTTCACAAACTTTGCTTTGTTTACAGCAAACACAAATTGAAGACTCATCCTGTCAAATTATCATTAACATATAGCTTAGCTAAATGACTCATTTAGTAACAACAATGGAAACAAATTTAAGCAATCAGACTCTATGCATAACACAAATATCAAAAGAAGTATCCATTTTAAAACATATGAATCACTTTACAAATATAAATTCGCATATCGTATATCATAAATACACAAATGGTTTAAGTTTATTCACGACAGTCATAGGTGATTATGTTATAACTAATACTAATTTATGTTTCCATTATAAACACAACACCTTTATAAAAGTTAAACACTAACACTATACTTCTATTTGTCCGTAAACTTTCGGGTATATGATTTCACCCAATAATCATATCATACATACCATCTAACAAAATAATGATGGACATACTGTCTTATTGTGTCAACTAACTTTTATAAAAGTCATACACCATAGACCATTAATGAACATATATTAGCTAAATAACTGAGTTAGTAACAATAATCTAAACATATATAACAATCATACTCTATGCATAACACAAAAATCTAAACAACAACAGATTTAAAACATAGCAATCACTTCAGAAATATAAATTCGCCTATCGTATATCATAAGTATAAATGCATATCGTATATATTGTAAATACGCAAATCGTTTGAATCGATTCACTATAGGTCTTACGTGATTACTTTATACCTACTACTAATTTCGAATACAGTATAAACACAACACCTTTATAAAACTTATACAGTAACACTACACTTTCTTCTTTGCGCAACCTTTCGACTATATGATTTCACCCAATAATCATATCATACATACCATCTAACAAAATAATGGACCACATACTATGTTATTGTGTTAACTAACTTTTAAACAAAACATACACCATAGATAATTAATCAACATATATGCTTGAAGACTAATCTACATATCTAATAGAGTTTATAGAAACTACAAAACAAATAATCAACGGTTTAAACCTATTTCGTGAAATATGAAACCGCATACCCCAAGCAAGTAACTGTGTATCAACATACTATAAATCACAACCATCTTAAGGGTTAAGAATCAACCTAAACCCTAAACAGTTGGTGTTGACTATATTATAGTTGTCATTCTTACTTACATGCAGATCAAAAGAAAACTAACAATAAAGCTATTAGATTTTTATTTTGTTTGAGATCATTACATGTTCTTGGTTCTAAAGCGCTACAGTATTCGCTTCTTAATGAATGAGGTGTGTGTGATAATTCATCTACCACCATTTCATTTATCAAGGGAAACTTGATATTTTATGGCTGGAACAATCATTACCTTTGAAAACACACGTTTAATATAAATGTTATTTTTGAAATTATCTTTGTAATATTTGTATACAACTGAATAAACAATGACCCAATGTTAGTCAACTCAATGTAGAACAACTTGCAAACATTGTTTCATGTTACAC
Organism: Chrysanthemum makinoi; assembly: GCA_910596185.1. Classification (NCBI taxonomy): domain Eukaryota; kingdom Viridiplantae; phylum Streptophyta; class Magnoliopsida; order Asterales; family Asteraceae; genus Chrysanthemum; species Chrysanthemum makinoi. The sequence continues at coordinate 294,588,770 of OU343217.1, read as the reverse complement.
AAACATACTTGCCTAACCATGTACAATAATTTTGTTACCACAAGAGTATTTCAATGCAATATTTAGTTACTAATTAGATTTAACCATATACAATAGTCTTTTTAACTATTATACTTACAAACATATTACCTTTTTTACATTTGCTTATACAATTAAATGATTTGATGTAATCAAGTCACAAATTCTATGTAATTTAAAAAGAAAAATAGAATATGTTAGAGATCAATTCTTAACTTAACTTTGTCTACATTTTGTATAAAAAGTGCCACCAATGTAGGACATAGACACACAATCAATCTCCTACCATCACATTATGGTGAACAACGAGTCACCCAAGGTTCGTATGTATGTTATGAAATTTAAATAGAAAACCAATTGATTAAACTTAAATTTACTTTTCAATTCATTTGCAGGCAAATTTGTTCAATTTACTTTTAATTTCTCTGTTTGTTCGTATGTAGGCTCCCAAAAACGAGGAAGGCAGTAAAGCATTAAATACTTTGGATCCACCCGAGAAACATATATCTTTTATCGACATATCAGATGAAAATGAGGTAAGAATTTCAAACATGCATATTTTATCTTTTAAAAAAATGAATATTATATTTTTACAATAAAATTCAAATAAACAATTTGTACAATTTTTAACCGATGATTACATTATCAAGGTGTGACAATCGGCAATTTAGGGAGTCTATTTTAGATAACCGTATTACGTTAAATTAAACCGAGTTTTGCCTTTATCACTATTTTAATAAACCGTGACTTGATTTTATATCGTCGATTGGTTTTTACGGTTTATTTCATTATTAAATGAGTTATCGTATGCGTTTTAACTCTATTTGGTAGGCACTATTCGATTCGGCACTAGAAAAGCCTAAAACAAGTTATTGTAACTTTAGACCGTGAACTCGAAAATCGACAAATAAATAGTCAAAACTTGTGGAAAACGTAAGTAACGATGTTGGAAAGTTAAATAAAAGTTGTGGGACACTCGGGGGACGATATGTGATCTCGGGAATGGGTAAACGAGATAGATACGAAAAGTTTCAACCCGAACCCTCCCTTTTTCTTTATAGCCGGCGCCCCCCCCCCCCCCCCCCTAAATTAATTATTTTGAGGTCCCTAAGTCCCATGTATATAAAGGGTCATCCACCCTCACTTCCACCTTTCATCCTCTCACTAAAAACACACACAATACACCTTTCTCTCTCTTGTTTCTCTCTCTAAGAAACCCTGGCCGCCACCTTCATAAAATCCGGCCATATTTCGGCCACCACTGCCACTATTTCGGCGCGTCAACCACCATCTCCACCACCAAAAGATAGATCTCTTTATCCTCTTTCCAACCATATATCATACACTCCATTTGGACTTCATTAACACCTTCAAATTCAAGAATTCAGATTCGTACTTTTAGGGTTTCAAAGGGCTTTTGTAATTGATGATTAGATAAGGTAAATGGAACATGTTTTGAGCTTGATTGGGCAATATAAACCCACGAATTGAATTCTAGGGTTTCGACCCATGAATAAGTTTTGGGGCTTTTGGGCGGAACGTGAAATTAAAGCTAATTAGTGACTAAGTAAACAAGTAGTTAGTGTTTGGTACATGTGTGGTGCATTATTTTGATGGGTTTTGCATTTTAGGGTTTAGTTGCATGTTCTTAATTAAGAATAGTTGATAGGTTTTATGTTTGGATAGTGTTTGAAGCTTGAATGATTGGATTTGAGTGTTGTGGATTGGATTTAGTTGTGTTTGGTTGAGCAACATGGGGCGTACGAACCACCATGGTCACGTACGTGGCCAATGGGTTGGTGTACGTGACCCACTTGGGTCTTGGTTCCGAGTTGAGTCGATTTGGTAGCTTATTTATTGGTTTTGTTGAGGTTTGGATGAGACGCGTGGAGCCGAAAAGCTTTTAGAAGCTTGTTTGGTTCACGTGGACCGTGTCATGACCATTAGGGTCATAACATTGGTTTCGAGTACTTTGGGTTAATTGATTGGTTGACAAAATTGTTTTGAGTTGGTTTGGGATTAATTGCGGTATTATGACTTTTAATTATGGACTTGGTATATATATTGTTGACTTTGAGCTACGTCGGTGTTACTTTGACTTTCTAGTCAATAGTTGACTCCGACAAAGCCGTAACATCGACTTTAGTATAATTTGGACAATTGATTGATTAAAAGCCGAGAAGTTACGATTCGTGCTTGTGGACTCAAAACGAATAATAATATGAGATTAATAATGGAATTTGACGAATATATATATATATATATATATATATATATATATATATATATATATATATATATATATATATATATATATATATATATATATATATATATATATATATATATATATATAGGTTTGAGTTATTATGAAAAGATGTTTAAAATGAAAAGAATGAGAAGCCACCACAATGCGCCGTGTGTCCCATCTCCACCCTCCCTTTTTTACTCTCAAGGCGTTTTGGTCATTTTACCACAAAATAAAAGTATATAAGCTTTTTTTCTTATTTTTTCACTGCTTCTGTTATGTATCTTCTCTCTTCTTCTCCCTCTGAAACCACCTTTCTCCACTGTCATCACCACCGTGATCTCCACCGTCATCACCATCGTTCTCCACTAGAGTAAATACAGTCTTCCTTTATCCTTTTTCTTATCTCTTCCTATGCATCTAAAAAATACACACACGATATTCTTCTCCTTTGATCGTGATAGTTTTCTCCACCGTGAACCACCATCATTCTTCACTGTGTTCTTCCTTATTCTTCACTACTTCAACAGAATCAATCGATTTTGAGATGTCGACTGAGTTTTCATCATCATCGATTGATGAGTGTTCATCATCAACTAATAAGATAGTAAGATCCTAATTCAATCACCTAATGTTCATTTTTTGTGTTTTTATTTATAGTTTGATTCAAACTACATCTTATTTTCTTCTAGATTTGGAACAAAATATAGAAAAAAATAGATAGAAAACGTGTTTAGGAAAATTGCATACAAGGTGTTTGATAAAATGTCTCAATGGGATTTATGGCTGCGATGCACTGATTTTACATTCTGATGTACTAAATTTACGCTGTGATGCATCAATTGTTAATTATACATTGTGATGCACCTGTTCTGAATTTGTTATGCATTAACATTGAACCTCATCCTTAATGTTTCTTTTTTAGTTCTCTTAAATTTGATGCAGTGTTATCTATTAGAGGTAAGCCGTATTTTTGGAAGCCATGCTTCTTTCTTTGTCATATGAGTACGAAATCAGGAATAACTTGAATAGGGGGATCAAGAGCTAGTTTTTCTTAGATAATTATGTACGATGATTATGTTCTTGGGTTGTATATATAGTCGCACATAAGATAAAAATAACAACACGAATACTGGAAGCTCCACTTAAGTTTCCTTAAGTTTTTTTTTTCTGATTTGCTTAATATAGATGCATTTGATATATAAACAATGATGCAATTGATTTATAAACACTGATGCAGTAGGTGCTTAAGGTTTCATTAGGTTTCTTAAGGTTTGGTTTGATTTGCTTGATACTATAAGATAGTGATGCAGTTGATTTAAAACAATGACGTAGTTGTTAAGTAGCTTAGTTTATATGAATGCAGTCATTATGGTGATTAAAAAGGTTACAGAGGTGGTGTTGAAAACTAAGGCAGTGCTGAAAACTAGCTTATATAAATGCAGTGGAGGAGGTGCTACTGGTGGTGGTCGTTATCACCCTTATGGCAGCTAGTTAGGCACTTAGGAACATGCACAATCTTTTTTATAACATTCAATCTAGCTAAAGCAGATACATTCATTTTAAGTACTTTTTACTTGATATTTGTGAGAGATGAAAAATGTTTTTTCTTTTACGTAAAAGAACCACATATAGTAGATAGGTTCTATAGTGAAAACGGGATCCTAAGTCTATTTATGTAGGTCTAAATAATTCAGATTAATGATGAGCAGCTAACATAGTAAATGTTGAGAACAAATGATGTTTGAACTTTAAACCTTTAAGTTTCTTAATTTTTACACTGATAAGTATTGAATATGTTGATTTATGATCATTGTTTTTATGGGAGGCTTGGAACAATGCAAGGTGTGGCTAAGCCAACGGAGCTCTGTAGAGAAGACAATGAGAAACAAAGGATATGTGCAAAAGATTCTGAGATAAAAAAAAACTTGAATATTGAAGAAAAGCAGGAAAATAATGGAGCCGAAAAGAACTGGCCTTAGAGGATCTAATCATATATGACCATGATTTAAGTATTCTTTTTTTAATCTCAATAAGTATTGTATAGATATTCAAGCATTTACTTACAAGACATGTTATTGTGAGATGTATGATCATTTAAAGTTATTTAAGTCATTATGTTATTTTGTTTATTGTATTGTGATGCAATACAGATAGTGATGCAGTCCATTATACATCATGATGCAGTATAATAACATAATGATGCATTAAAGTATTATTGTGATGCAGCATTATGTATAACATTCTGATGCAGTAAATTAAAACTTTTTATACAATAGAGTGATGCAGTAAAGTAAGTATGTGATTTAGCAGTATAATAACATTGTGATGCAGTAGTATGCTAAAATTATGATGCAGTAGAACATTATTGTGATGCAGTAGAATATTAAACAATCAACAATCATTAAGTAAAATACCTGGTATCAAACAAACAATAATCAATTATTAGAAAAGATTTTAAACATTCAAAAGTACTTGGTATCACAAATATTCCACTGTCGACAACGTTGTAGGTTGTCCTCCAAGGCAACTTTATGTGCTTAGGTTAGGCCATTAAAAATCATAGCATTTCGAGTGTACATTTATTTCCATGTATTCAATAAATGTTTCAAAATCAACATTAACATTAAGTTTTAATGTAGTAAAGACATAACTATGATGAACTAAAAGTTTGAGATATAGATGAACTATGATGCAGTAGAAAATTAACTTTGATGCACTATTTTTTAATCATGTAAAACAGTGTACTACATCATAATGTTGTTAACTACTACATCATAATGTTGTTACTGCATCATAGTAACAATTCACTGCATCATATTTACACTTCACTTCATTTTAGTTGTGTAACAAAAATTCAATCATGTCTTGGTTATTATACAAAAATCTAAATATATAGATTAGGATTTGTCATATTATTACAAATATTCAAAAGTAGAATTCAGATAGTATCATAAAATATACATTACTGCAAATGTCATTGATGAAGTTTATATGGGTCATTGTAAACAACAAGAGCAAGTGGATTTTCCTTATAACATGCATCTTCCTTTTTTTGTTGAATTTTCTTTCTCCATAGTCTTCGACTTCCTCATTCTCTTCTTCATAATCCTTCTAGTCTTCATGAATTACTTCTATTTCAATGGCTTCTTTTCCAGCATAAGCATCTTTATCCATATCACCTTCATTATGACCTTCCTTATCACATTCTTTCTGACCTTCATCTGAATCTCCTTTATTCCTATCACCTCCATCTGAAACTTGTTTTTCCTAATGACCTTCATGTACAACTCTTGTGACAACATACAATTCATTAAAAAATGTACAACATTGTCGTCGGTGTCGATCATCAATTGATTACTCTTTGAAAAATTATCTCTTATAAGATTATGTCATTGCCTGCATGTGTAAAACAATTTTTAGTTTAGTGCAACACAATGTGTTTATATTTACTACATCATAGTGCATTATATTTGTTATATAAAGTTTTCGTTGTTACCAACTAATTGATGCAGAGGTTAGAATGGGCACCAAATGATAAGACAACTAATTCTGATGCACGGCCAATCAATGATATAGATAACCGAGACCTAGTCCTCCATATTCCACTACAAAAGCAAGCATAGTTTTCATATCAAGATTAGTATAATATTAGTAAGGATAGACTTGTACATTCCAAAGTGGCTGATATCTTTACATATGTAGTGATAACTTAACTACTAGTTTAGAAAACATTAGTCCCACATAATTCACAAGTTATCTGCCATAAATGGATTCAGGTGTTCTTAATAAGATCAAACTTTTGGTTCAGATATCCATTTAGCATTATTTTGCGTCATACTGAGTTAGTACATAATAAAACATAGTTTCCTCCATGATAATTTACAAATACGAATAAACAAATCACTGAACATGCAAACTAACGAACATGTGAGCAGAACAGTTTAATAGCAGCACTCAATAAATTTCTACTCAGATCAAGCAAACAATAATCCCGAACTAACTAAAGTAGGATATATGGTTAATGAAAGCATAAAGACCTGAATAAGTTTATAACTTTTGCACATTCGGAGACACACATAAACACTTTTCGACGCTTAAAAAACAAACGCGTCTAACCTAATATGCTATTAAATGACTCATACAGAACACTACTGCATCACTTTGTAACAGTTACTGCATCACACATTCAGACACACACATAAACACTTTTCGACGCTTAAAAAACAAACGCGCCTAACCTAATATGGTATTAAATGACTCATACAGGACACTACTGCATCACTTTATAACAGTTACTGCATCACACATTTAGACACACATAAACACTTTTCAATGCTTAAAAAACAAATGCGCCTAACCAAATATGCTATTAAATGACTCATACATGACACTACTGCATCACTTTATAACATTTATTGCATCACACATTCAGCCACACACATAAACACTTTTCAACACTTCAAAAAAAATGCGCCTAACCTAATCTGACATTAAATGACTCATACATGACACTACTGCATCACTTTATAATATTTACTGCCACACACATAAATACTTTTCAACGCTTAAAAAACAAACGCGCCTAATCTAATATAGTATTAAATGACTCATACAGGACACTACTGCATCACTTTATAACAGCATCGCATCACACATTCAGACACACACATAAACACTTTTCGACGCTTAAAAAACAAACGCGCCTAACCTAATATGGTATTAAATGACTCATACAGGACACTACTGCATCACTTTATAACAGTTACTGCATCACACATTCAGACACACACATAAACACTTTTTGAAGCCTAAAAACAAACGCTTAACCTAATATGGTATTAAATGACTCATACAGACACTACTGATCACTTTATAACAGTATGCATCACACATTCGACACACACATAAACACTTTTCGACGCTTAAAAAACAAACGCGCCTAACCTAATATGGTATTAAATGACTCATACATGACACTACTGGATCACTTTATAACATTTACTGCATCACACATTCAGACACACACATAAACACTTTTCAACGCTTAAAAAAACAAACGCCTAACCTAATATGGTATTAAATGACTCATACAGACACTATCAGATCACTTTATAACAAGCATCTGCATCACACATTCAGACACACACATAAACACTTTTCGACGCCTTAAAACAAACGAGCCTAACCTAATATGGTATTAAATGACTCATACAGACACTCTCTGCATCACTTTATAACATTCGCATCACACATTCAGACACACACATAAATACTTTTCGACGCTTAAAAAACAAACGCACCTAACCTAATATGGTATTAAATGACTCATACATGACACTACTACATCACTTTATAACAGTTACTGCATCACACATTTAGACACACATAAACACTTTTCAACGCTTAAAAAACAAACGCGCCTAACCAAATATGCTATTAAATGACTCATACATGACACTACTGCATCACTTTATAACATTTATTGCATCACACATTCAGATACACACATAAACACTTTTCAATTCTTAAAAACAAACGCGCCTAACCTAATCTGGTATTAAATGACTCATATAGTACACTATTGCGTCACTTTGAAACATTTACTACATCATACATTCAGTCACACACATAAATTCTATTCATCATTATAAAAACAACGCGCCTAACCAACCTGCATTTAAATGACTCATACCGAACACTACTGCATGACTTTATATCATTTATTGCATCACAGATTCAGACACACGTGTAAAAACTTTTCAACGCTTAAAAAACAAATGCGCCTAGACTAATCTGCTATAAAATAACTCATACAGGACACTAGTGCATCACTTTATAACATCTAATGACATTACACATTCGGTTACACACATAAACACTTTTCATCATTTTAAAAGAACGCGCCTAACCTAATCTGCTATTAAATGAGTCATACATGACACATCTGCATCACTTTTATAACAACTCTGCATCACACATTGCATTAACACAGATTCACACTTTTCAATGGTTAAGAAACAAAAGCGCCTAAACTAATCTGCTATTAAATGACTCAATAAGGACACTATTGTATCACTTTATAACATCTACTGCATCACACATAAATTTCCACAATGAGTCTAATACTTTTTCTAGTTACTTAATCGAATAAATAAAAACGATTTCAAAGAAAATAAATTTAACAAAATGATTTAGTAAGAAATTTAAGATTTGTATATAAACTTACAAGGAGGGTTAAATGTATTGATATTCGACTTCACCATCGGTTTCTTGATGCAGTAAAAACTTAGTGTTTGTATTTAGGGATTTGATTTTAGTGTGTGTAATTTTAGAGAGAATTGTGTGTGAATTTTCTGTGTATACTAAACATCTTTTCATTTTAACCCCATATATATATATATATATATATATATATATATATATATATATATATATATATATGAAAATGCTAATAAAACTATGAAATGTAAATAATAATGAGCTTTTGTACAAAAAATATCGATAGCAAGATTTATCTTGTTATTTACTATTTCTAAACGGAAACTAATGATTAAATTGGAAAAGATTTGTAATAAATAAGTAATTAAGGTTTCGAGTACACGTGTATCAATAAATGTCAATTGTGGACATTTAATATTGGATAAATAATTATTTATTTGCGTTATGTGTGCATGGGTTACGGATAACCTAACGTTAATAGTGTTGATCCACGTAGGTAGCGGACTTATTAGGTTGACGAATCTAATAAGAGCCCGCTAGGTACGTTGGGTAACCTTATTAACGGGTGAATTATCCTTATGACTCTTTAGGATACGATTGATTTATGGTATAATAACCGCGCTACCTAATAAATGAACGAGTTTATCGAGTTGACGAATTCGATAAGGTCTACTATTTATTTCGAAACTTATTGAACTGCGGAAGTTATCATTTAGAGGTCTCATTGTGTCGCACTGAGTTATATATTGGTTGTTTGAGTGCACTCACGGCATCATATTGAGTCGATACACCCACATGAGGATACCAAACACTAGGATTAATGGTGAAATGAGACGTTTTTGGAAATAAAGAAATGGAATATATTGGGGTAGATAACGTTGATTTTGAGGAATATGTGTATTAAAGTTGGTCGACATTAATAGGTTGTGCCGAGTCGATAGTTGTTGTACTGTGATTTCTGTTATCTTCTGCTAGTAATATTTGTGCGTGGATTGCTTGAGGTGAGTTTCATAGCCCCATTTTTATCTACGTTTTGAATTACTTTGGGGTGAGAATCATGCTGCTGTTTTTGGACCGTTAAAACTATTTGGATTTGCTTAGATGCTTGACTGTTTAGATAGACGTGTGGTAGTTGTTGCCTTAGTTTTGGTTTAACCATGCCTAACTAAGAATAGACTTCTGCATCGACCTAGTCCGGGGTTGGCAATTGTTCTAGATTTTGCCACGAGAGTGCTGGACTAGAGTCGCGAGCTCGAGTAGTCCCTGGATGTGGGACGTGTGTTATGATTGGTGATCTGGAAAGGATCGGTGTGCAAACGGTGTTTATCTATCTTAGGTCTCGCATAGCAAATCAACTCTTACAGGTCCACTATGATTTTTTTTGAACTTAAACCTATGAACTCACAAGCATAAGCTATCCTTTTAGCATGATTTCTTAGGTATTTGAAAGATGTGGATTGTGGAAGCTTGGCAAGAAGGCGGGGTTCAAGGATCATTTCTGACTCTGATAAACTATGGGGACCTATTTTTTAAACTATGTTTTGGGCCTAATATTTATACTTTCGGATTAAATGTTTGAATATTTGATTTGGGATTGGTTTTCAATGGTTAAATGGTTATCTTTTATTATACTTGTGTGCGATACCAATCCCATAGTAACTCAAAACTTGATTAAGTCTTCCTACTGCATCGAGATTTGGGGGTGTTACTGATTGGTATCGAGCTCAAGGTTATAGAGAACTAGGTATTTTATAAACCCTAAACTATAACCGCTTTAAGAAAAATTGATCCTCGACCGACGCACGCCCGCTTGCCAAGCCGAAGCTTCTTATTTGATTATGGTATGAACTGCGATTTGAATTATGAGATGATTGTTAAGGGATATTGTGAACTGATTTTGGAAACGTTATTATTATGATATATGATTATTGGTTTTGGAAAATGAGATGTGATTGTCGAGATATTGCGGAATTTGATTTGAGTAAACGATATATTATGATTTTGGAAATGTTGAACTCGATTGATTTGATATGGGATTATGTGATGGACGAAACTTATGTGTTTTATTAAAGACATGTTTTGAGTAATGCGGTACCTTTACTTTTAAAGCATTCATTATGTGATATGTGTTTTGGTTAAGTTGAGGCGCTTATTAAAACTAGTTGTTTCGAACACTTATACCTACCCTATGCCGTTGTTACAGACTATGTCTTCACTAGCTTATGATGTGTCTGAGGATGTCCTTGCTGTCGCTAGTTCGCCAAAGATTGACTCTCATGACGGTTAAGCAGGGTGATACTTATGAGATTGCCCGTCACTCTAGTTCATCATCATCGACGCCCTAGCTCATCCGGGCAGCTCACTTTATATTAGGTTTTAGCACGAGCACGACTCCTAGGCTTGCTTATAGCACGCCCGCATGTCCGGTGAGACCACCATCATCACCTATCCGCTTAGCAAAGATCACCATGTCTTAGAAGGCCTAGATCTCCTAGTGTACCACCTCGTGATTTACCGCGAGAGACTTGACCATGGACTGCCCCTAACATGGATGAGGGCGAGGAGCATGAGGTTGAGGAGGAGTATGAGGTTGAGGAGGAGGATGAGACTGAGGAGCAAGATGTTGATGAGGATGAGGATCCTCAGGAGGAGGATGATGAGGATATCTTATAAGGGGGTACTCCTCAATTGTAGAGTCCTCAAGACATTCTCCTGTGTTCTCCTTTGCTGAGCCCGAGTCCCTGGATAGCCTTTTGTTTTGATTCACCACCACATTCACCGAGATAGGTAGCCCGTTAGAATCTGAGATACCATCCTGAGATTGCTTCCGGAAAGCCCGAGGAGGGTATGGAGGTATGGGTCGATCTCGGAGGAGGATTATATCCTTAATATTAGTCTTAGTAGGTTGTTAGATCAATTAGATGGTGACTTTATTTGGTGTAGAGGATTTGAGGATAGATTTGACTAAGGTAGAGAAGAAGTTGATGGCCTTGAGAGAAGGTCTGTTGGACTCTATGAGCAAGGTTGGGTACCAGCATACGAGTGCCCTGACGATCTTGGAGGCCGACTGTGCAGGCGCCAAAGGTAAGGTCGGCATACTTTGAGAAGGAGGTCGTGAGTCTTAGGAAGGATTGTGACTCTCAGCGTTTGGGGATTCTATCTCTTTGGAGAGTGATGGATGATGTTTGGAGATCATTTAGGAGTGCTCGTAGACGTGGCTAGATAGTATTAGATTCCTGGTTTTGTATCGTCTTGAAACTAAGTAGTACTTGGTTCGAGATGTAGGATTATCCTAGTTGTTTACTAGTATCGTCGATAGGATCATTTTTGATTTCTTCGTATCCTTCCATGTTGTAGAAAACTAGAAGGGGGGTTGAATAGTTTACCGATTAAAAACTTTGTTTTGAAACTTATTGAAAGATCAATTGATATTGATCTTGAGTATGTTAATGAAATATGCAAGCAATATGTAATGAGTAAATAAGGAAAGAAATGATCAAACCACAACAAGTTGTTTATAGTGGTTCGGCCTACAAGGACTCTTTTTCCTTGCCCTACTCCACTCCCCGAGTCTCACACTCGAGAGTTTAACTTCACTAGTCAACAAGCTCCTTTCACCGGCGGAGGAAACCTTTACACTTAAACTTACACTATTTCCGACACTAAGCTAGATGTCGAGTTCTTTCCAAGGGTACAACTACTCCCACACACAATGTATTTTGAGGACTAAAATACTAACCACTCACACTCACAAGATTATGATGGTTTGATACAACAATGAAGTATGAATCAACACTAGATCATACAACACTAAACAAACAAGACTTCCAACCTCTCGTTGAAGCTTGAATATGACTTGATCTTCTTTGCTACAAAAGAGATCATTAATATGATATGAAACCGAAGTTAGAAGGGTTAGAGAGAAGATATGTATGAGAGTATGTTAGAAAGGGATGAGAAACTACTTGGCTTGGCATTGCTATTTATAGCCAAATTGGACAGTAGCGTCCACGGACCGCGGACCCCTTAAAAGGGTTCCCGGTGTACCAAATTGGTACCGCCGGTCGGACAGTACCAAGATATCAAATCTTGTCTAAAGTCAACTCTATCTAAGTAAGATTGTGCAAGATATGAAGAGTACAAATCTTCACAAAATATCTAATGGAATCTTCCAATGATCTCCATGATGTAATACATGATGTCAAATGTTGTATTACTATTAATAGAAATATGCAAATGCTTAAGTAGTGTTTGGTTTTAAGAACCTAACACATTCTACAAACTATTATCATACATAATGATTAGAGTCATATCAAGATGTTACTAATCATAAATGTAAATGCTTGAATGATGAATATATTGTTTAAGAAAGCTTGTTTTAATATCTAATAAACTTGACAAGCTTTAAGCTTTTATAAATTAAATTTACTTTTGTCGTTAACAAAACTTAGGCAAAGATCAAAAATATAAATAACGCTTAATGACGATATTTGTATTAACAATCTCCCCCTTTTGTTGAGGACAAAATATAAATTTTATTTTTATAAAAGAAACAAAGTTTGTACAAGAGTTATAAAAATATTAGTTTTAGAACTTGAAAAGAAAATGATAATGCAAGTGTATGAAATTTGACTTTTAATGAAAGTCAAAGAATTCACTAGTTGATGCATGATGTTTGACTTTTTTCGAAAAGTCAAAGTATGCAGCTTTGACTTTTCGTTGAAAAGTCAAATATAAATAATTTCAAGTTCTATATTTTCTCCCCTTTTGTCTCAACAAAAGAAGAGGCTATTGAATGTAATGAGCCTGAGCTATTATCTCCCTTGTTCAAAGCTCCCTAAATTGGGTGCTTTTAAGTGGGAAGATACATGGATTGTGAAAATAAAGCTACAAAAAATTGTTAGTAATAATGATCATTCACAAGCATTTCCAAACACTATGTAATGACACCAACAATATAAGAAACAACATTCATTAGTTAAAATTTTTCATGAGTAAAGATCATGAAAAGAGAACACAATGATGTGTTTCTAGTACAAGAAAATGAAAATTATCCTAAAAAAATAAAAGAAAGACTATTTTAAAACCATCCTAAAGTGATGGTGGATGGGAAAAAGCGTTGAGACGCTCAAGAATGTGGTTGAGGATGAACCTCATTTCTTCGTGGAAGTCATGGACCATAATCCGGGTCCGTTCCACGGTTTGACCCATTTGCTCACAAGTAGAGCAACCATGCCTTGGAGGGTAGAAAGTTTAGGGAGGTTGTGGTGGTGGAATGGTGGATGTGTTGGTGGTGTTGGGGATGTTTGGAGTGGTCATGATGGATGCAAGCAAAGCACTTTGCATTTGCATTGTCTCACTTAAGTGAGAATCCACCATGCCTTTGAATTGGTGGAGGTTGTGGAGTTCGGCTTGAATCTCCTCTCTAGTGGGATTGTCATCCCACATGCTCTCCGTAATGTCCTCAATATGAGGGGACATTGATGATGGAAGTGGATGATCCCCGTATAAAGGACCATGAATGTCCTTGTGAATGGGGTGGAAAAGGAGAGGTCTTGGCCCTAATGGGGCGTTTGGGTCAATGGATGACCGAGGTGATTCATGAGCGATTCGCTCAATGGTGCCAAAGGATGGCAATGGTGGTGGATGACTTGGCCTATGAGGCAAGTCTTCCAAGTCCTCTAGGAAAGGATTTGGTGATGTTGGTGGAGTTGAAAATAACTCCATGGGAGTGAGAGTGGGAGACCTTGGTGAAGGTGGTGAGGGTGTTTTGGATGTTTGGATGGGTGCCGGTGGAGGTGAAGTAGGTGGTTTTATTGGTGGTGGAGTGGTGATCACAATGTGTGATGAAGTAGGTGTAGCTAAGGTAAGGTGTGTATCATCTCTAATGGGAGATGAGATTGTGAGTGGTGAAGATTCGGATGATGAGCTAAGATTGACAAAACAACAAGGCCTTACGCTCATTCTAGCGGTTTTCTTGCAAGGTTTTGGTGATGATTTAGTCATTTTTAACTTGGGTTTTGATTTGCTAGATAGTAATGAGAATGAAGAAGGTGTGAGGATGATCATGGTAAAGCCTTTCAATTTATAGAGGTAAGAAATTGTTGAGAAATGGTTTGATTTGATGTTGAACCATTGAAGAGATGAGGTTCCTAATGATTTGGAAGTGGGTTGAATGCTAGTCATATCACCCAAGTCAATCCATACAAAGAAGATGGAGTGAAGAAGAAAAGATATGCAATAAATGTGTTCTAGTGAGTGGAATTTCCTAATATTCAGATTACCCACGGATTTGAAGGTACCAAAAATTTGGTTCCTTCCTTTATGCCAAAGGGCTCCTTGGGTGGATTTTTCAAATTTTGAATTTTGGTGGGAAATGGATTTCTTATATACCTTAGTGAATAATACTAGTTCTAATAACAGGATAAACTAGTTAAGGTTGATTTTTAAGTGATGGAAGATAATTTGGAATCACGAAAGAGTCGAATTCTAAAATTACCGGAGGATCCACGGCACCAAAATCATACATCGCGGAACCCAAAAGGGTCTGCCGCTCGTCCTTCTGCAGATATGGCGGTACCAAATTACATAAAGGACGGTACCAAGATAATGGTGCCGTCCGATCCGTGGAGTGTGAAATTTGGACGTAATGTTTTTAAACTCTGAAATTTCGAAACCCGAAATTTTTCTCAAAACTTGTTATACTAAACATTTCTAGTTAGGAAAAGTAAATAACACATATGTAAATATAGTGGAGCATAGATTTTAAGAGCAAGGCTTATTGATTTTCACAATATAGTGAAAATGGGTAAAATTTGATAGCATACTTGTGCTATCCCCCTGCATGAGTTTGTTAGCATACACCATTGTTTTAAGTTATATTATCATCCTACATAATAAAAACAACTAAATTGTATCAAACATTAATGATAATGCATTGTTCCAAACACTCCTTAAAGTACCCTTATTTGTCCAATTTCTTGTAAATCTTGTTCATCATCCTACCAAGGCACTTGAACATTCCCTTAGTTTGCTTGAATTCTACTGATTCATTCTCAATCTCGGGAAGAGATGCGTAATACTCATGAGGTGGAAGATGAGAGCTTGGAAGACCATCCTCTGAGCTATTTGATGATGATGATGAAGGAGTTGGAGGTTTAGCTCTCTTGCCTTTAGTCTTAGCAACTCGATCATCACTCAAAGGTACAAAGATGTGAGGGATGAGTTCATAGTGAAGGTGCATTCCTTTTGGGGTTGGTGGAATTGGAGCGAAGTTTCTATATAGACGGGTGAGAAGCATCCCGTATGGAAGAGCAACGGATCCTTGAGTTGGAATATCAATCATTCTCCTAGCTATGTAGTAGGCTAAGTTGAATGGTTGTCGGGTGGACAAGTTGTAAAGCATGTGACAAAGACAAGCGTTTATGTGATCCCTATTTCCTATGGTGCTAATGACGTTTGCTCTAAGTAACTCCTCCCATTTCTTAAATTCATGCTTAAGTTCATTTAGCTCCATTCCATATGGATCTCGGTCTACCTCTTTTCCCTTTCAGGTTACTCGGGTTGTATCACCTTTTGGGTTAAAAAGGTGTTCACGGATGACATCCTTATCGGCCAAACGGGTTATGTAGGGAAGAGAGCGGTCATTGATTGCATCAAGGGCGGTGAGTGACCACTTATCCTTGTAGACACAAGTTCCTCGGTTGGGAATTCCTAGTACTCTAGCAAATTCACTTAAAGTGATGGTGTAGTCATTTTGGTTGATTCTAAAGCTAAGACAAAACTCATCATCTTCATCACTAAAACCGGTCACACTAGCATAGAATTCTAACACGAACCTAGGACAAATTGGTTCATCAATGTCAAGAAGACAATCGAATTGAATGGCGGCTAGTTCTTCACGAAGATTGGTATGCTCAAGGAAGGATGAGTGAATGGTTCTACCCTCGTGGAAATACCTTGATTCTAGACCCCTAAATATTTCTACTTGTTCCTTGGTAAGTCCTTTGGTTTTGTGGTGTTTGGGAATGTAGTTAAGAGTGTCTTTGTGATCATAGAATCTTGCGGCTACCATGGTTATTCCTAAGGACAAGAGTTAATATGTTAAAAAAAAATTAAGATAAATTTTAACGCTTTTTGATTCTAGTGTGTGCCTATATGAAAACAATTTGGAGTTGCGGTTATCTCGACTCATTTTATGCACAAAATGGTTTTAGTGGAGTGTTTGGCAAATACCATGAGATAACCCAAATGCTCCTAATTCAATGTGGCTTCATTTGAATATACCCAGGAGTGCATATTAGTTATGCAATACCTTTAGTATTCAAGAGCATGCAAGTGATGAAAATTCTAACGTTTCTATTTGTATTAGCAATGAAAAAATGTTTTCCTACAAGTGAGAAGCTTTTCAAAACTTTTGACATGGGGTGTTTGGTTGTTTGAATAAGGCCTTATATTTATTATCTATCAATTAGTGGGAAACATGATTTGTTTATGCAATATGATAATGTAGTACCTAATTTGAATGACTAGTTATGCAATTTGCCAATTGAATTCATATTTGGTATAAAAGCATACATAAAACCCCATGTAATGATTTGTGATAGTTTTGTGCATAAATAAGAATCCTAGACTCCGAATTAAGAGATGAAATGTAGTTAGGATACTTACAATGATGTTATCTTCTGTGATTAGTGAGTGGGAAGATGACAATAATGAGCTTGGTTTAAGTTTTACACGTTTTGGTAAAGTGGGTTGTGAGGAAGAAGATGTTATGTATATAGCAGTTTTGCTTCAGAGACACCACGACGATTGACGGCACCAAATTTTGGTTCCGTCCGTGTTGTCGCTTGGTGCCGTGGCTACGATGAGCGTACAAGACAAAATTGTTTTGGTTTGACTATTCTAATGTTTTAGGCTATGTTTATCCTACATGTTTGGTTCCATTAACCCTAAACCAAGTCTAAGAAGATTAAAAGGTTCTCGCTTAAGAGGTTTAGTTAAGATGTCGGCAATGTTGTCTTCGGAGGATACTTTCTCGATTGAAATGTTTCTTTTTTGAACATTGTCATTGCAAGAAAGTGATGACGGATTTCAATATGCTTTGTACGAGCATGTTGAACGGGATTCTTGCCGAGATCGATGGCTCCTTTGTTGTCGCAAAGTATCACAATGTCGTTGAGATGAATTTCGTAGTCTACGAGAGCTTGCTTCATCCAAAGAGCTTATTGACATGCTTTTCCTACGGTGAGACGTGATTCTGGCCAGAGTAGAGATGGCTAAAGCCGTTTGCTTCTTTGCAAACCATGAGGTGAGACAATGTCCAACAAAAGTGCAAATACCACTTGTACTTTTTCTATCGACATAATAACCGGCATGATCCGAAGTCGGATACACTATGGTTTCTATACCGTTCCTTTGGGATACCATAATCCTAAACACGTTGTTCCCTTAATGTATCTAAAAATCCTTTTAATGCTTCTAAGTGTGATGCCTTTGGGTTTTCTTGAAAGCGAGCACATAGACAAACACTAAACATAATGTCGGGTCTACTAGCCGTAAGATAGAGTAGGCTACCAATCATTCCTCTATATTTAGTGTTATCTACGGATTCACCTTCTTCGTCCTTGGTGAGTTTAGTGTCCGAGGACATGGGTGTTTTAGTTGGTTGGAATATTCAAGACCAAATTTCTTAAGCATGTCTTTTATATATTTAGATTGGTTAAAGAAAATACCATCTTCTAGTTGTTTAATTTGAAGTCCTAGAAAGAAGTTTAACTCACCCATCATACTCATTTCAAACTCGTCATGCATGATTTTAGAAAAATCATTACATAGTTCTTGACAAGTTGATCCGAATATAATGTCATCAACGTATATTTGAACAATAATAATTTGTGATTCCTTTTTCTTAGTAAAAAGAGTATTATCTACTAATCCCATAGTATATTTGTTATCAATAAGAAAAGTCTTAAGACGGTCGTACCAAGCTTTAGGTGCTTGTTTAAGGCCATATAATGTTTTCTTGAGTTTGAAGACATGATGTGGTTTCTCAAAGTCGGTAAAACCGGAGGTTGAGCAACATACACTTCTTCGTTAATAAACCCATTAAGGAAAGCACTTTTAACATCCATTTGAAATAATTTAAAATCATAAGCACATGCATAAGCAAGTAATATTCTAATAGATTCAAGTCTAGCTACCGCTGCATAAGTTTCATCATAGTCAATTCCTTCTTGTTGATTATAACCTTGTGCAACAAGCCTAGCTTTGTTTCTAGATACTACACCATTTTCATCCATTTTGTTTCGAAAGACCCATTTTGTTCCAATTATAGTTTGATCTTTGGGTTTTGGAACTAGTTTCCAAACATCATTTCTAACTAATTGGTTTAATTCTTCTTGCATGGCAATTACCCATGATTCATCTTTTATTGCTTCATTTATGGGTTTTGGTTCAATGGTGGATACAAAACAAAAATGATTACTTTGATTTTGAGCTTGTGACCTTAAGGTTCTTTGATTAAGTTGTCCTATGACCTTTTCTAATGGATGACTTTTAGATTCTTTGATGTTGACAATTTCCTTATTTAATGGTTCATCTTCCTTGTTATTATTAATTTGACTTTCTATTATTTGACTTTCAACTAAGTCATCATCTACCAAAGGTGATGTCTTAGAAGGAGGTGGACTTTCGTCAAATGTTATGTTCAACGATTCCTCGACTATCATTGTTTCTTTATTTAGGACAATGTAAGCTTTACTAGTTTGAGAGTAACCAAGAAATACACCTTCATAAGACTTTGGGTCAAACTTGGTGAGATAATCCTTAGTATTAAGAATAAAGCATTTACAACCAAAGACTTTAAAATATCCTAATGTTGGCTTTTTACCTTTATAAAGTTCATATGGTGTTTTGTTTAGGAAAGGACGAGTTAAGACTCTATTTAAAATATATGTAGAAGTGTCAACGAAGTTACACCAAAACTTTTGAGGAATGTTTTGTTCATTAAGCATTGTTCTACTCATTTCTTGAATTGTTCTATTTTTACGTTCTACTACTCCATTTGATTGAGGTGTTCGAGGAGTCGAAAAGTTATGTGTTATACCATTTGTATCACAAAAGTTTCCAAATTGAGTTTCGTTGTCAAATTCACGACCATGATCCGTTCGGATCGACACAATTTTGACACCTAGAAGATTTTGAATTTTCTTGCTAAGTATTTCAAATTTATCAAAAGCTTCATTTTTGGTTTTCCAAAATAACGTCCAAGTAAACCTTGAGTAATCATCTACTATGACCAAAGTGTATAAGTTGCCTCCATAGCTTCTTATAGCGGATGGTCCAAACAAGTCCATATGTAATAATTCTAGACACTTAGATGTGGACACCATATTTTTAGATTTGTGACTACTATGTGTTTGTTTACCAATTTTGCAAGCGCCGCAAAAGTGTTGGTCATATTTTAGTTTTGGTAAATTCCTAACCAACTCTTTTGAAGATAGGTTTTGTATAAGTCTCATATTAGCGTGACCTAAGCGCCTATGCCAAAGAGATGAGCTATCGCCTAATGTTGTTAGGCAAAGTTTGTCATTATATGTTTTATCTATTTTCATGACGTATATGTTATTTTTCCTAACTCCTTTAGCTATGGTGATACCATCTTTTAGTATTTTACTACCATTTTCATCAAATAGTACTTTATACTTTTTATCACATAGTTGGCTAATACTAAGTAGATTAAATCCTAACCTATCCACATGAGCAACATTTTCAATAGTTAGAGAGTTATGAGCAATCGCACCTTTGCCAATGATTTTGCTTTTGAGATTGCTACCAAAGGTGACATTACCTCCGTCATACTCTTGGTATGATGAGAAGAGACTTTGTTGCCCGTCATGTGTCGTGAGCATCCACTATCTTTTATCCATTCATCAAGTTCCAATCCAACTTTCAAGCATACCTAAGAAGCAAATAACTCAAACATTTGGTCCCCAATATCTCATGGGTCCGTTTGGGTTAAACATACCATTTATTTGATTCATGTATGGAAATGATGGGTAAGGGTTCCATGGCATGTAATCTTGAGTTTGATATGGTCTAGGAAAGTTTTGATTCCAACCGTTGTGTTGGTAGTTAGGTTGAACGTTGTGGTTGCTCTTAAGAAAGGGGCGTTTGGCAAAAGAAGTTTTATATCGTTGTTGAGTAGTTTTAGATCTAAATTCATTTTTAACAAGTCCTACCTATATAATGGCTGGTTTTAGTTTAACATTATCATTGGTTTTCTTTGTTATTTTAACAAATTCAAGATTTGCCCAGACATAACATTCGTTTCATTAAGTACCCGCGGTACCATTTTTGCATAAACGGACGAACCCTTATTTTGGTTCCGCCCTGGTCCGTGGCCAAATGCATTAGTTTGACAGAATGTTCTTCTTTTTCGGCCGCTTTGTTTTGACTCTTTGGAATTAATACTTCATTAAAACCTAGCCCATTCATGTCTCCCGGTGTTTTATGAATTTTAACTATTTCATCGGCAGAGTTTATGTTTTGTTAAACCTTTTAAACTTAGAATTATTTTCTATTAAAACTTCTTGTGTGAGCTTTAGTTTTTCTATTTCAAGATTAAGCTCTTGACATGATTTACAATCATCGCCATTTGCTTTTCCTTTTTCAAGACGTTTTCTTTTCTTTTTAACTCATATACCTCATTTTCCAAAAACCTTTTTGGTTTTTGAAATTTATTTTAGTTATGATTTTTAGACTTAGCTCACACAATTGATTATATTGTTTTTGCAAGGTGTCATCATCAATAGAAGAATAAGAAGAGCCTGAAAGTACCTCATTTGACCTCATTGCCAATGCATCTCTTCCTTGCTT
>OU343217.1:294432372-294567303 GCA_910596185.1 Chrysanthemum makinoi | reverse complement strand
GCACTCTATACTTCCATAAATCGCATCCGAGTATAATATGAAATCTCATTGGTCTCTAGTAAATCACAATTACTTAAAATAGTCATGACACTAATCACTAACACTATAGCGATAAAAGGCTTGTAATTATATCATTGAAATGTAGAATGCTTCAAATTCAATTCCTGCTATGTGCAAAATTGCAAATAACATTTAATTGGTCACGTCAACCTTCTAAATAGAGAGAGTTTTACCCGATTTGATTATGTGTGCCGGTGAATTTAAACCTTGTGCATTATTCGGATAAAAAGTCAAAAAGTCATGATTAGCTAAGAAAAGATTATGAATATCCTTTCGAGTGTTTGGAGACAAGCTTTTTAGATCATTTTTGAGCATTTAAACATTAAAGCTTGTTTGGCAACAAGCATTTAGCATTTTTGTTTTGTTTAAATGTTACTTTTATAATTACAACTTTTATCAATCGCGTTTTAATAAAAAAAAAAACAATCATTGTCAACTGCTACTATTAACTACCACCGCTCGTTTCAACGAACATACCGATAGACCTATGTAGTTTTATGCCTTTATGGCAATTGTGAATCGTGGGTGCGACGGGAACAGGTTAAAAGAGCGTATTATAGGTCTCATGTAAACGAATCAGGAAGCCCATATTTGCATATCTGAACACATAGTAGTATTGGGCCATAAATATGGAAAAACTACAATTAAAATTACAATTGCTCAATTCGTTTTATCGTGAAAGCAGTAAAATAAACTTCCCACCTTCATTTTTAAAAACTAAATATCTCTACAAACCATTGATCGTTAAACGAAACTAATCATACTCATACGACAAGCATAAAATTATCTTTAATTTGATATCCCATCATATACTTTGTGAATTTTTTTACTTTTTTGGGTTTAGGGTTTACGGTTAGGGTTTAGGTTTTTAGGGTTTAGGGGTTTGACTTTTGGGTTAAGATTTTTGGGGTTAGGGGTTTAGGTTTCTTAGAGTTTAGCGGATAGGGTTTAGGTTTTTTGGTTAGCGGTTAGGGTTTTAGGGTTTAAGGTTTAGGGGTTAGGGTTTTAGGATTTGGGGTTAGGGTTTTAGGGTAGGGGTTAGGGTTTTTTAGGGTTTAGGGGTTAGGGTTTTTAGGGTTTTAGGGTTTAGGGTTTGTAGTTTTGAGGTTGTGTTAATACAAAATAGTATTTTTAAAATATTCATTTATAGTGTAATATATCGAAACCGTAAAAAAAATAAAAATAAGTTAGGTCGAGTATATAATATTGGATCTATAGAAAGATATATTTTTTTCTGCCATGATGATATAATTAGTTTTATCTAACTATTAGCGGTTTATGAGATATTTATTTTTCAAATATAAGGGTGAAAATGAATTTAATTAATTATATTAAATGAATGGTTGGATTGAGATTTGATCTTTTGATCTTTATGTGATCTTTTTTGATCTCACTTTCACCATAAAGATGAAAAATTAAAGATCGAAATAATTCTACGGCAATTCATTTTTGTCATTTGATAAAATAAATTTGTCGTTTTAAAATAAATATCTGTGACATACATTCGTTAGGGAAACTAATCATATCATCACGACAAGCATAAAATTACCTTTAATTGGATATCCCATCATAACTTTTTTTTTTTTTTATTTTTTGTGGGTTTAGGGTTCCTATTGGGTTTAGGTTTTAGGGTTTAGGGTTTGACTTTTTTTATTTTTTAGGGTTAAGGGTTTAGGTTTCTTACGTTTAGCATATAGTTTAGGTTTTTGGTTTAGGCCTAATTAACTTTTAGGATTTAGGGTTTTAGGATTTAGGGTTTTAAGGTTTAGGGTTTTAGGGTTTAGGGTTTTAGGGTTTAGGGTTTTTAGGGTTTTAGGGTTTGTTAGTTTAGGGGTTGTGTTAATACAAAGAGTATTTTAAAATCTTCATTTATAGTTTAATATATGAGCATTTAAAAAATAAATAAAAAATAAGTTAAGTCAACATATACAATATTGGAATCTATAGAAAGATAATTAAAGATAATTTTATTTTTATTAATGATATACTTATTTTATCTAACTACAACATTTCAAAAGATATTTATTTTTAATATAACTGACTTTAATTAATTTGATTAAAACTATGGTTGAGATTGATGCATTTATCTTTAGTTTTATATGTGATTTTTATTGATCTCACTTCTGTATTAGAAACTTCAATATTGGTTTGAACTTTGAAGAAGCATTTAGAATGAACATTTAAAAAAATTTAAGCTCAACATATAAATAGAAGAATATTCACAACCTAGAGGGCGTAGGGCATTTATTATTTACAAACATTCTCTTCCCTTTTAAACCAACATCTTCAAAAGTTTTTATGTTGTGAACCACTCACTTTTTATAATAAAAACTAGTTTAGATTTATGAAATTCATTTTCCATAGATAAAGGAACACATGTGTCAACCATGTGTTTGAACACTAATAGAAAATCATAATTGATTTTAAAAGATAGAAGCTAAAGATACTTTTAAATGGTTGGTACATAATTGGCCAATTAATTAACAAATCATGGGTTTAAATCTCGCTTGGATAGTATGTTGTATAATCATCTATACTACTTTATAAAAGATTTGGGACTTTCTAAATAAATAAGTCTTAAAAATTTTAAGACCAAAAACATTTCCTTAAAAAGAAATTATCAAACCATTAGTCAATGTTGTTCATAATATTGGTCAATACAGACTTAATGATTATGGTCAATGCGTTTTGTATGTTTTGGTCAATCAGACTTTATGGCATTAAAAGAGCTTTTGTAACAGCCCACTAATTAGTTTTGTAACATCCCATTAACTTCCATTAACTTGTGATCACCACAAACAATGATATAAATCCCATTCCCCACACACCAATTTCATCATACCAGAAACCCCAACTCCCGTATGGTTTTCTCGGCGAAGAAGGAACCGGAATCCTTGTTCAATCTCAATCAACAACCCAAAAACAATCCCCACAAACTCTTGACCCTCACTTATCACTCCACAACTCTCAAACACCAACAAGATTCGAAATACCATAACAAACATAAAAGTTAAAACACAAAAGAAATGAGACCAAATTCAATATACCCAACTAACAAACCCAGCCTCATTGTCCAAATAAGAACAACCAACGACCTACAAATTACAACATCATCAAACCACATTATCTACATCCCTACAAAAACGGATAACAACTTGGAACAACAAACCTCTATCCTACGTCTAGACAAAAAACATATACCTCACTTTCACTCCAACAACTCTCATCTAAATATAAACCAAAAACATGACTCGAAAACAAAGAACCAAAGATCTCAGCTTAGTGTTCGAACAAAAAATCTTTTAAAGATTTATAACACGAGAATCATCACGGTCGGTGAGAAACAACCGCTTCTCTTATATATCCGAAAAGTTTAAAGAAAATACAATGACAAATCATTATTATCCTTCTTTCTTTCGTTAAAGATAAACAAAAACATTAAAAGGTACCTACCGAGATCTTTAAAAACCTGAAGCCGGGAAGCGGGAAGTGAAAGAAAGATATAGTGTGTTATTGTGGGTTTTCAACAACAAAAATCAATAAAATGGTTTTGTTTGTGTTCGTTGTGAGCACAAAGAAAGCAAACAGTTGTGTGGTTGTGATTTGTCTTTGATTAAAAGAAAGGAAAAGTGTTTCAATGGTTGTGTTTGAGTTATAGATAAGAGACAAAGAAAAGGTCTTTGTGTTCTTGTGTATTCAAAGAGCTTCACTTGAGAGAGAAAAAAAATGTGGCTGCATATTTTAGATAGAGGAATATTAGGGTTTGTGTGAGACTACAATTAGGGATAGCTTTACAGTATAAAGTAAGATTTGAAGTGTTATATGTTAATCGGTGATGGGCTTTATATTAATTTCATAATTTGGGCCTAAATTTCTTTTTGCTATTCGAAGTGTCAATTGGTTACAAATTTATTTTGCTATCAAGTGCTATTGGGCTGCTACAAATAATACATATTTACAAAACAATACCACTTCAAGTATTAATAAAAATTGCAACAAATATTGATCACCGATGATTTTAGTTGCGGGTGCAGCCGCACGCCCGCCTGGTACCACTTCTAGATCAAATGATTTATTAGTGAAGCATTTGACCTTATCATAAGAAGTCATGACTAGATATACATTTGAAAGTAGTAAGAAAACGTTAGAAACGGTCGCATGAATATCATGATTAGGTTACATATATATAAGTCAAAAATCGTCTCCTTAAATAACCTGAATAAGAAAAATCTTATTCATCTACCCGCTTAATAGTATGTTTAGTATGTACGGTGTGAACAATCTAATTCTCTTAAAACGAACTACAAAGTATATGTTTTTTTTCGGACATATTTATACTTTTATATACGTTAATTCAACTTTATCAAAATGAACAACGTAACCCGCACATATGATCCGAGTCAAATCTTGCTTTTCTCGGATAAAATGAATATAAATAACATCATTTGTTTATCCTTTTAATAACACTAGGCGAGTACCCGTGCCTAGCGGCATCGGTTTCTAGCGGCAGACAATTAACGATATGTGATATTGTTGTAAGTGTTTTGTATAACGTTCAAAATAGAACGTGAAAAAGGATCAATATGTAATTACAAACGATTGTAACATGTGATATTTAATGAAACTTAAAATAAAACATTACATCAATTATGAAATATTAACTAACAACACATGTTACTAGTGAAAACTTCTTGATACGACAAAGAGAGGTTTATGCATCATTACTGTTTTACCATGAAACAAATATGTTTTTGAAAGAAGAGTGTTATCCTATTACATTGTCCATTAGAATCAAATCATCAATTCATTTCTTTACATGCCATCCAAACAAATTCTAAAGAGTAGCTACAAGGGACTTAGTTGCATCTCAGTTTATTTATGGCCCATACAACAAATGCAAGAAGTTGCACGGCTATTGCAAGTGCTACTAATTGTCCTTTAGGCTGGTGATTGTAGCAGGTCTTAATTCACTCAACCCCTGCGCAAGCCCTTGGATAAAAATCATAAACATACGACTTTATATGAGCACCTGCATGTTTGAAAGCACAAATATTGTAAGAGAAAATCATGAATGGTTGGTTGATTTTATACGTATAATATGTCATTTCAACATTACAATATGCAAATTATATATGAACAATGAAAGAGATTTAGAAATTATTAATGAAACATGCATGTAAAATAAGGTACCGATATTTTGGCATACTTCTTGTACGTCGACAACCCGGCTTGTTTGTGAAAATTGAAAATAACATGCAAACAAAAACAAAACACATAATATTATTCTTCATCGCCGAAACTTAGATTTTTAAGATTAATACTAAAGATCGATGTCGATGAATTTGTGTTGTCACCTTTGAACATGAAAACTTGGTCTTTATAAAGACTTTTTCTTTCACTTAGTAAGTATGTATTAAAAAGCCTTTAATTATTAAACAAAAGCTCGCTTTAAAATAAAAAGCGAGTTTCTACTTTCTAGTCCACAATGCATTTATAAAGCTTCAATTTTATGAGGAATACATAGTACTTTGATATATCTAAATGTTTAAAGAAATCAAACTCTCTTAGACGGTTGAAAATTTACACAAGTCAAACACTCATCTTCATTTAGCAAACTAAATTTAGGGGATTAATAATGGAAATTCACAATTATTCAAATTTTAACTAAAATATTTCAATGTTTTCAATAAGCGCCAATAAACTTGTATAAAGTTGCTCGAACTTCGAATGAATATTTTTTCAAGCTCAAGCTTGAAGCTAGTTTAAATTTTTTAATTTTTCTTTTCATAATTCAACTATAAACTTGTTTTCAAGCTTAAGATACTCATTATAAAGTATAGAATACAATTGGATCGTTTATCTACCCGTGCTTAAGCGAAGCTAGTTTATAATTTTTAAACATTTTCAACAGAAAGCAATACATACCATGTCATAGTATCTTTAGGTCCATTAAAGACACCTTTTAATCATATGATGTTCATTATGTGTCGCGTTCATTCTAGAAGTTTGCACTTCTTATATATATCTTATATTTGAAAGTTGTTTTACCTGTCTATATAATAAAATAATTTTTAATAGTATAGATAAAAAAGCTTCTAGCTAAATATGAGGAATTTGAATATTTAAAGAGGTGGACATCGCATCAAAGACTTACAGAAACAAATTCAAAATCCTTGATACGGCATGAAACCCAGTGATGGTGAAAAGTTCATCTCGGTCAACTTTTATGCTCCAATCGAAGAAGACAGTTAAACAACGAGAAAAGAGTGTTAGTTATTCATTAATATTTTTAATAAAAATGTTTTCTTTAAACCCATCCGGACTGTATTATTTCATTATTAAAATTGTCATTTTGAACCTTTCCAACACTGATACATAATGCTGATTTGAATTTTACTACCTTGGCGTTAATTAACTCTTGTTTACTAATAGAACTTCAAAAGAGTATTTGTTAAGTGGATAGAGCGTAGCCGGTCGCCTCCGAGTCAAGTTAGTATCACGATGTAGCATATATAATCGAGTTAGGGTTTGATCATTGTACTTTAAAAGGGAGATCCATTCATGTATTTATAGGGCAAGGATTAGGGTTTAATTAGAGTGTGTAGTATCTATTGTTTTAATCTGGCCGATCAGGACCATGTCCACAAGCCCCCAAGTCTGTGAGATAGCGCATTGATATATTATCTAGACAATTTCGATGTACCGTATTTGAAATTTAAACATCAAAATGTCATGTAATGCGTATACTTTGTACATGTTTGAATGAATATGTACATTATATGTTTAGAAGTTAGTTATAGAATTATAATGTTTTGTACAAATAGGTATAACCGTTTACCTGCTTATAATCTTTCAACAAAAAACAACGTCTTAACTACTTTAGATGTAAACCAATTTTTTTCACAAATAAGTTCGACATTTTTCATTTCATTTCAATGCAACATTACAAAAGTCACTTTAAGGCGTGCTTACAATTAAGGCTTGTATTCTTGGCGTTAAAGGGAATGTTGGCGCGGTCAGTCTTTAAAAAGCGCGAGAGGGGCGTCTCCAATGCGGCAGATGCGTGCGAATATTTAAATCCGTCTTTGTACGAGCTTGTTACGCTTCCAAATATACACCTTAGCAGCGATGCGTACTGAAAGCTTGATGAATAGTATATACCACGGTAGCCCGAGTTTGATGGGCTACTCGTGTAGGAGCATTAAACTTTTTAATCTACAAAAACAACGAATGCAAAGATTAAAAGTTATGCAGCGAATCGCTGACATATAAAACCTTTGAAGTGAAACAATAAACATCACATAACATGAATAATATTTGAGCTTAGCATAAAAAATATATAAATGGGTGGCGGTCTGCACGATAAATTATCTCCAGCGAAATAATTAATTGTGTTTTTTAATGTATAAAGCCGGATATACCATGACCGACTGTAGACTTGATGGTTATCGTAACCCGTACTTCGAATTTTTGTGGATAATCAGATGTTTATACCAAGACCTTTTGTCAGTCGGTCCATGGCGATTATTTGCCATCGTAATTCCTCTCATAAACGTCTCTAAAATCAAATGAGCGGCGACTAATGCGGGTAGATTTATCGCGCGTTGTTGGAGCAGCGGTACCACAAGTAAAAGCGATTATTGCCGGGTGTTGGCGATAAAAATGAAAAGCTTTGTCATGCGGGATGGCCTGTGGTCAACGTGCATTTTAATTTAAAATAGTCGTTCCGATGCGAAGGGACTTTTCTTTTATATTTTAAGAATGCTCACTTTCAATGAAATAATTATACTGATAGAATGCAATTTAACGTGATATTTTATTCCATGTTTTGATTCTTATTTGCATATCTGAAGGGCCATGTTTACCCTTGATACCCACATATGTACTAACCTCATTAATCGAATTAGTAATAATAGTAGGAAGCACCACGAAGTTACTTTCTATGAACTTGTTGTTATGCGGTGAGCATGCGAGGCAATAAATATTTTGCTTTCGGTTAAACGGATTTCGAACTTGTTGATGCAAACTAAAACCTAACTGGATTCAACGACTCTCCTTGGCTTAATTAAATTAAAGAGCTCTAATAGACAGATCAACAAAGAGAACCCGTTAGGGGTGGACGGTCCGCTTCAGAGCGGTCAAGATTAGTATCGATGTAGCATATATCAAATTGAAATTTTGATCATTTGTACCTTTAATGGGAGATCCGAAACTTGTATTTATGTAACGGAATGGATTAGGCTAGATTTAGACATAAGATGAATTTGCCGGCTAACGAATTAACGGCCTTACAGCCACCAATACGTCCCACATTTCCAACACTCCTACTTTTTCTACCTGAAATGATAGGGTAAGCATCTTGTAAATTTTACTACCTTGCTTTTTTGTTTACTTAAATTCGAAGGTATTTGCTAACGGAGTAGATGCATATACCTTTGTTTTGATGTCAGCTCGAGCCTCCAGAACCGAAAACCAGGATGCCATTGATGCTGCTATAGTTGGTATGCTTTCAAAAACATATTTCTTTCAAAAGCATATTTGTTTCCCGCTTGGGGTTTGTTTAAAGATGTGTAGTATCATTGTTTTAATAAGAGATACTTTCCATGCTTGGGGTTTGTTTACAGACAATTGATATAATTCTTTTAATTTCGTGTATACCCAATTTAAATTTAAACATCAAAATGTCATGTATTGTATACTTAAAATACATGTTTTGAATATGTACAATATATTTAAAGCATTTTTGAGTAAATACATCATTATAATGTTTTAGTTAGTTATATATATGGAATTTACCGTAAATAATCTATCCTTTCAAAAAAAAAACAACGTTAACAACAACTTTAGATGTAAACCAATTTTTTTCATCAATATATGTTCGTACATTTTTCATTTCATTCCAACTATATAAACATTAAAAAGTCACTTTATATTTCGTTTCTAACAATTAAAAGCAACATTCCGCTAGGGGTTGTAATTCGGGTCAGGTTCAGGTTGTCAGGTTGACGGGTCATAAAATCCAACCCAAACCTGATATATTTAAATCATCAGGTCAGCTATGTCAACCCTAACATGTTTAGGCATAACTCGAACCTAACCCATTTAACCCGTATATATACTTGGGTTGGCTGGTTAAATACGTTACACAAGTTGAATATGTTAAATGGGTTGAATCGGTTCAGCAGGTTTCGGGTTGACCTATTTAACCCTTTTTATATACAAAAGTTGACACATTACATGAGTTAAACAAGTTGTCGGGTTGACCCATTTAACACATTTAACCCGCATAATAAAATATAAATAATTTTGAGTTTATGAAAAAAAATCTTAAATGAGTTGGCTGGTCGACCTGCTTATTTTATTCTCAAGTTGAAACTAACGTGTTTAATAAACGGGTTAGATAAATCGACCCAAACCTGACCCGAAATCTATTTAGCACAACTAAAACCTGTTAATTTTCGTATCAGTTTCAAATCAAGTTTCGTGTCGGATCAGAATTTGCCACCCTAATTCCACTTACCATAAAGAGTCGTCATAAAATCGAAAAGGGGACTAGTCGAAACACGAAAAGCGACATTATTGGAGATGCCAAATCACGAAAATACAAACACAACCGACCATTAAGGGTATGTTTGGCACAGAGCGGTGAGAAGCTTTTTGGAGCGATGAGCGGTGACAACGAGCATTTTAATTTTTAGTAGTCGTTTGGCAAAGGAGCTGTGAGCTTTACTAATTTTTAAGAATGCTCATTTTTCCAATGCTTCTTTAAAAAGTTGTGAGCGATGAGTTGTGACTATGCCACAAATCACTTGCGCATCTTCACCGCTATCTGTTCATTGCTACTTTTGCGAAACACACCCTAACTCACCAACAAACCCTTTGACATCAACGATGGTGGGCCTCTCTTGCTACCTATACCCGATGTTTAGGATAAACTTATTTCCACGTCCTTTAAATATATTATTTTGATCTTGTTAATAAAAACTAAACGTTTCGACAAACTCAAGAACCTACACTGAAGCAGATGTAACTATAGTGCTTTAGATTATTGAAAGATTATGTTTGGTGAAATAGAGAGGGTTGGGGCTTGGCTTAGCTTGAGATTGGTACTTATATTATAATTTGAAATTAAAATTTATTTTATAAACTTGTTTGTCTTGACTTGAAACTGGTATTGAGACTTATTATTGCAAAATTACTAAAAAAGATATAATTATTGCAAAAATCGTCCCTTAAATTTTAGCCAAATTGCGATTTCCGTCTGTTCATTAAGTGCAAAACACCGATCTCTGAACCTTTGCACTTTTCACCGCTTTTGGTCCTTTGACGAACTGCCGTTAAACGGACTCGGATTAAAATGAACGACGGACGAAATTGCAATGGCTAAACCACGAGGATTATTTTACAATATGAAGGACCTATTCATTCTTGAATGATAATATAAAAGATACGGTGATTTCATGCGCTCTTATTTACATCATCTACAATAGCTTTGCATTGTTGATCATTATGTCCAACTTACCATGTTTAGCAATCAGCGTTGTAGGTTAATTGCATTTTCAACATTTAGATAGTCACGTCACAATGGACAAATGAAGCGTTATCAAGACGATGTTTTAACACACATGTTAACCTAACAAAATTGGATATCAAGAATGACTGACTACTTGGCTCCATGTTTGACGCATAGCCTCGCTGTTGTCTCTCCAAAAACCTCGAGCCGCCATTGATTATTTCAACTTTCATTGTCAACCTAACAACAAGCAAGCTAGGTTATAGAACTTTAGGAATTTAAATTACCATTTTTAATTCATCATTCATAATTTATGAGTCGTATAATAATATTTGTTTCCTTCTTTTTAGCGAAAAAAGATTATTTAATAAAATGTAACTTGAAGAATGAAAATGTCCAATGCAAAATCACGCAGACCTACTTGTTGTAAAACATAACATTTTGCCTATAAAAATGAGAAGTCTAATCTTTTACAATATCTCCTTTCGCATACTAAAAACTTTGTATTCACCGTAGATTACGTTAGTTCGTAACTAGGTCCGAAGAAGTTTATAATTTATAATGGTAGTACATACAAAGTTAAAGGTTACCTCGGGACAACTTTAGACATATTTGGCATGGAGTAGAACTTTAAATGCTTGCAATCAAGTCGTTGATGATGCTTATTGCAAGAAAATCATGCATTATACAAGCTTAAAGGTGAGTTTAAATAAAGAAGCGCATGAAATACACGGCCATCTTTTTATTATATTCATTCAGAGTAATTGCAAAAATCGTCCTCGTGGTTTAGCCAAATTGCAAATTTCGTCCGTACTGCTTTTAACGGAGTTCGTTTAACGGCAGCTTAAGTCAAAGGACCAAAAGCGGACTGAAACATCTGACAAATTCCGGACGAGCTTTTTGCACTTAATAACATCAGTGAATTTAAATCTGCAATTTGGCTAAACCACGAGGACGATTTTTGCAATTTACTCAAGATATAATTAAATAATTTTTTGTATATGTTAGATATTTTTGTGAGTAAATAAGTAATTTGTTTTTCAAAAGTTATGAGCAAAAGTTTTTAGCCTCTTTTATGGGACTACAATTTTTAGCCAACTTATTTTATAAGCCATTCCATAAGCCCTATGAGAAACGATATTTATTTTATTAGCCAACTTATTTTAAAAGGCCAAGCTCCAATAAGCCCATTTAAGCCTTCGCCAAACATTTTTTTGGTGCTAAAGGTAAATTTTATATTAATCGCCAACTTATACAGTTACAAACATAAGTAACACAAAGCTTTGGACATTCCCAAAACCAGATACAACTACAATAAACTATAACCAACCGCTATGTGCCAAAGCTACATCATATATCACTACATCAGGTACTACTGAAATCTGATAAAACTCAACCAACAGCTTCAACAGACTTCAACCAACAAGCTTTAGCACCTGGAATAAATCAAACATATCCTATATTTAGGATAACATTTTGGTTTTATAACTTCATAAAAAAATGCATGAAAGAAATGCAGCTTAAGTTGAACATATCACAAGGTTTTAATTCACCGTCATACATACGTAAACCGAATAAAGTTTTTTTCTTTTTTGAAAGGTTAGCATTGTCACTTAAAAATTATTTGCATCTAAAGATTAAACTTGTGAACTCTTATATTTTAGAGATTGATCACATGTGTTTTTAATCATATGAGTTAAGTGTAATATGTCATTACTCGTAAAACTGATACATCGTGTTAAATTTGGACACCATTTTGGTTGTTCTGGAGACACTAAGATATATTTATCTCTCTTTCAGATTTGCTCATAATAAGTTTGGACACCAACTGCATTGTTTTGAAGAAATTGAGATATATAGGGTGCGTTTAGTTGGAGAAAAAATTCTCTTGTTTTCTATCTTTAGTTTTGTAAAAATTTGGATGAAAAATTTATCTTCACAAAACACTGTCAAAATATAAATGCTTGTTGATATTTGTATTTTCTATTTTCGAACAATTGGTTGTGAAAAGGAAACATTGAAAACAACTAAAATTTGTTTTCTAATTTTCCTTGTTAGATTAGGAATAGAGAAATTTTTGTTTTGCAAAACATTTTGTTGGAAAATGATAATTTGAACGCGATCTCTATTTTCCTTGTTTTCCACAAAACATTTTGTGGAAAATAAGGGTGTTTCCCCCCAACTAAACGCACCTATATATTTCTCAATTTTGTTGCACGAGCACCCGCAATGATGCTCATCTTTATAATACGCTATTGTTTTCACGTAAACTTGATTTATTTGATTTATTTTCATACTTGATCAAATATTTTAATGTTAGATAGCAATAACTTGTGGCAATTCTAAACAATGTTCGAATTGCTACATTATTTTTCAACAATAAATATTCTCAAAATCTTTTTCTTGTCTTGTTTCTCAATGAATGAACAATTATTACTAAGCACATTATTGTCTACTTATTTCTTAGTATTTAGAAGGCTGGTACATGTCTTATAGCAAATGTGACACACCCATAACATGTCATAAGATATCATTACTTGTGTTATAGGATTTTTCGTTAGAGTTGTTATAGTTTTTCTTTTTATAATTATTTTAAATGTAGAACAAATAAAAAATTTGAGCTTATAATCTGAGTTTTTTATTTTATTTTATTTTTATTTTTATTATTATTATTATTAAAATATTATAAAGTTTTCTTGACGAGACAACTATAAGATACATATCAATTGTCAAGGTAACTTGCACTCTTATAGAGGAACTAGACGATTACCATTATAGCTGCGATGGTTTAGGGTTTAGGGTTTAAGAAAATCAATTATTAATTATGCTTGGTGGAGGGTAAAAGAATGAAGTATTACCCATTCCATTACAAATTGAGGGTTAAGATATTCATTATCCTTTGCATTCCTTAGTATACCATTTGCATTTCCCTTCCTCTTCCTTTAATTAAACCAAGCGGAGCCTTAATAGTTTAAATTGTAGTTAAATATTTCATGGTATGATGAATAATGACGTGATGTTAGGGTGATGAAGAGGGATGGAACCAATGGTTTTGACGGGGTTTTGGGACATCTGTGGATTTTTTTAATGTAATGTTAATATTTGAAAAAAATCAATTTTTTTAAATGTACTTTAAAATGTATCTGATCCATCTAAATATATTTCTATATTATGATTTTAAAAAATTTATGCATCTGATCATATTTAATCATAATTCCGTCGTGATGATTTATTAGTGGTGCTTAATAAGTAAGAATTAGTGGGGATTGATTTGATCGGACCGAAAGTGTACACTCATCTCAAAGTCAGATATTCCATTTGCCTACCAAATACTAAAATTAACGGTGAACTAGTAATAAAATATCTTTAATTTGATAGAATCAATTCCATTTAACAAATTTACGCTCAGTTCTCGAGTTGAAATGGAAGAGAAAAGGAAAGGAAATAGAAAGGTTTTTGTGTTCTTAAGTTTTTTTTTAAATGAGGAAAGGAAATAGAGAGGAAATTTTATTAAGTAAATATTCCTCCCACTTTTGGGAGGAAATGAAAATGAAATGGAATTGTGTAAAGACTAGCGTACCATTTTTAAAAGATTTAACATCAACAACTAAATGATATATATGTAATTTGACTAAGTAATTTTCCTTTTCCTCCAACTAAAGAACATGATTACGATTACTTTTATTTTTTTTTCCTCTATCTCAAGAAGATAACAACTAACACTTATTTTCATTTTCTCTTTCTTTTCCCTTTCCCAGTCTTTTTCATTTCCTTTCACTCAAAACTCGAGAACTGAACGTTAGCGTTAAAATAATATAATAAATATCTTTAATTATTTACTTGATCGAATCAATTCCATTTTAACAAATATTTATCATTATTATTTACTCTTTCTTTCCCTTTACACAGACACACATAAACAAACAGCTACTCATTCTCAAATTCATCATCATCATCAATATTCGATCCATTAATTAAATTAATCAAAATTAAATGCTTATCACTATTTAATCAACCTTTAATCTCCAGATTGTTTATTTAAATTTTGACTAAAAGATTGTTAAATGGAGGGTGACGTGGAAATGAAAACGGAGGGGGGATTAGATTGGAAATTTTCTCAGGTTTTTGGTGAACGTGCTGATGGTGAAGAGGTTCAAGAAGGTACTATTTAATTTACTTTTTTTTTTTTTTTATGATTTATTATATTTTATATAATTTCATGATATATGTTAAATGTGCTTTATTTTTAATTAGATTGATGATTTAAGTATATGTTATGAAGTTGAAGGTTAGGGCTTTTTAAGTTTAGAGTTAATTTTATGTATTTTTTTACGGAATGCGGATAGTAAGAAAGTGAATTTACTGACTTTTTGAGTGAGTTTTCGAGTAACAAGTATCGACGAGAAATGTTGTTATTTGCGTATAGGTTGCTTATATGTTTGTATCATCATATGTGATGTAGTGGTGATTGTGCATTTTTTTACTGATTGGTGATATGAAGTTGAAGGTTTGGGCATTTGAAGTTCGAAGCTAATTTATCTACATTTATTTACCGAATGCGGAAAGTAAGAAAGTGAAATTACTGACTTTTTGAGAATCGGGTAACAAGTATTGACGAGAAATGTTGTTGTTTGAGTATAGATTTAGTATTTTAACTAGTGTCGATGGACCACATAATTACACTGTTGACGGCACTACAAGTGAAAAGGTGGTGTAAACAAATTAATATACCGTTGGTACTTGGTCATTAGTTTATGCATAAGCAAGCTAGACTCTGAGTCAGATGTAGGTTGTAAGTCCAACAAGTTAATGATCGATGGTTAAAGCCTAAGGCTTTATTTGTTGATTGCACTTTCCACTTGTAGTTTTATTGACCCTATATAACTAGGGTGGTCCGTTAGGACTTTTGTTTTGCTTTAAAGGTCTTTATGTTATGTAATAAGTCAAAAGAAATGAAAAGATGCTTGATCGGTGGTTAACTGTACCTACAATTTGAAGACTCTTATGGAGTAGCATACGCTAATCTATCATGGGTTTCATGGCCTAGATATTGTTGGGGTGTGTTTGTTGAAAATGCTGCTAACAAGAGTATGATGACATTATAATGTGATGCTATCGAGATTTATGTATTTATTTACGGAATGCAGAAAGTAAAACACTGAAATTACTGACCTTTTTAGCTCTCGAGTAACAAGTATTGACGAGAGATGCTGTTAGTTGCCTATAGGTTTAGTCTTGTTAATCAACATTTGTGTGCTATTAGTTATAGAGTCAGTAGAACTACAAATGAAAAGGTGATGTCGAGAAATATAGCATTGGTCGTTAGTTTACTTTACTATAACTTTCACTCTCATTTTAAGTGTGTATGTAGGTTATAAGTAAAGAAAGTTGGTGATCGACGGTTGAAGCCAACGATTTATATGTTAGATTCACTTTTCAGTTGTAAATTTTATTGACTCTTGTAATTAGGTGGTCCGCTTAGACTTTTTTTAAAGGCTAATAAGTACCACATACCTACTGATGTTACATGTACTTGCAGTTTAAACAATCTTGTTGAGTAGCAATACACCAATCTATCATGGGGTTCATAGTTAGAAAATGCTGTATGTGTGTGTTGACAATGGCTAGTAACAGGATTGTAGTGACACTATCTGGATTGTGTATGAAAGTTTTAGAATTTGCTATAGAATAATGATCTTGGATCTTTTAAGGAATAATAGGAGTGTGCAGACATCTTTATAACACAGTTCCCCGATAATTTTGGAAGATAAGGTTACGTACACGGTACTCAGTACACCACTCTATTGAGCTCAACTTGCAATCCAACGTCTGTCCTAGTGTTTAATTCGAGATATATATTGCGTACCAATGGTTGACAGGTCTTCTTTTGGGAATGGGACTTTAGCTCTTACACCCCACGGATTAAGTTATATAATTACACATTAGTATCTCTCTTATATGGCCATAATTCATCTCAACCATAATTCTAAAATTATGTTATTGTAAACTTGGCAGTCACTTTAGGACCAATTGGATATGTGTATATCTTCTCTTATTCTGAGAATAGAAGTAATCAGGGAATGACCATTGATTTTGACTGTCTATCTTGCATACGGCAGGGTTGTGAATAGCAGGTGTATTTTTGATTATTTCATTATCACAACAATTAGAGAGTACTGATCGCGTTCTATCATGGAAGGACACATTAGTATTAATCATCTGCGATTTACTAAGGCAAACAAAGCAAGAAACTTCTAGACCATCTGCAACCTATACCTTTATGGCTTTATGCAGTCATTATACCATAAATCTCAAGTCCTTTCTTCAATACTTGACAATGCTGTTTACTAATTACTCTTAAAATGCTTTCATTGCAGTTGATATTATTTCAGCTATAGAATTTGATAAAACCGGGGATCATCTTGCGACTGGAGATCGTGGGGGTCGTGTGGTTTTGTTCGAAAGAACTGACAGAATAAATGTATGCTGCTTGACTGTCTTCTTCGTCATTTATTCTTCCTGACGTAATATAATGCCTCACTGACAGTATCTTATAACATAAACATGTATAATGTAGGATGGTGCTCATCGTAGAGTTCTAGAGGGAATGGATTGTTCCAGCAGCCGGCATCCTGAATTTCGCTACAGAACCGAATTCCAGAGTCATGAGCCAGAGGTTCTCATTTTCTCCATATTTCTAAAAGATTTAGTCTTTGTTTATTTTGTATATGGATCATGTGTATTTATATTCATGCTTGTGAGTTCAGTTTGACTATCTAAAGAGTTTGGAAATCGAGGAGAAAATCAACAAGATCAGGTGGTGTCACACATCAAACGGTGCCATGTTTCTGCTATCCACTAATGATAAAACCGTAAAGTTCTGGAAGGTAGAAATTTTAAAAAGTCTGATAGTACATTTTACCAAAACATTCTTACCATCTTTCTGTGGCATGCTAATTTCTTTGTATTTTGACCAGGTCCAAGAAAAAAAGATCAAGAAGATATGCAACTTTAATGTAGATCCTCAAAAATTTACAAGCAATGGTTTTATCAGTAGTTCAAATGTGCCCACATCATCTAAAGCATGTTGTGCGAATCCCGTGAGTTGTAAAAGCAACAATGGCCCGATCCTGCCTGGTGGAATTACATCTCTACGTTTACCTATGGTAGTTTATTATTACCTATGCTGGTTGGTTATTTATAAGTGCAATAGTTTATTATATTACTTTATTTTTATCTCAATTTCAAAATGTCATGTTCAGGTAACCAGTTATGAAACCAGCCTTTTAGCTAGATGTCGAAGAACATACGCGCATGCCCATGACTATCATATTAATTCCATCTCGAATAACAGGTGTGCTTCTATAGTTTATCATTAGGAGTTTAGGTCATGGATTGAGAAATTAATAATCTAAATGTGCTTCACAAGTGTTATTATTTACTGATGGTTTGCCCTCCTTCAACTTTTGCAGTGATGGTGAAACATTTATATCTGCTGATGATCTACGTATAAACCTTTGGAACTTGGAAATTAGCAGTCAGAGTTTTAATATTGTTGATGTGAAGCCTCCAAACATGGAGGATTTAACTGGTAAATACGAGCTACAATTGTTTCTCTATATTAAAAACTAGTCTGCATAAAGCCACATATTTTTTTTTTTCTTATAAAAAGTGATTTTGTAAGAAAATTTGTTCATTTAAGCATTTACCTGCTTTAAATTTGTTGGTGCAGAGGTGATAACTTCAGCAGAATTTCATCCTTCACACTGTAATATGCTGGCGTATAGTAGCTCGAAAGGCTCAATAAGGCTTCTAGATTTGCGTCAATCAGCTTTATGTGACACTCATAGCAAATTGTAAGTGCCTGTCATTTTGAATACACACTTGTACATACGTGGAATGCATATGGCTTTAGACACAAATATAGCTCTTCAAAATTTTGTTGCCAAAATACTTCGTTCCTGTGAAAATGCTAAAGGAAAACTGTCTTACAAAATAAGTGATTTCGGACAGAAGTGGCAAACATAATGATTTCTTGGCATTTGCACTTTTCATAATTTGTGTAGAAATGTTTTTTCATGCACGAATGCAAAGAAATTGCCACATTTTACATTTGTGCAAGAACCGTGCAACAGCATTAGAAGCCTGGTAATTAGGTGCAGAAAGTTAGTTAATCCAAAAATAAAGTTATATTTGGTGGTTGCGGGGGGGTTGGACGTTTCTTTTTTGTTCCTGTACATCTAGTTGGTCCTTGACTAAGGATTTAGTGTGCTCTTCTATACTATATATTCTGATCTTAATCTATCTTTACATATATAGTTATTTTCTTTATGGCAAGAAGAAAATACTTCTTCTGCACTTGGTTTCTAAAACACGCATTTACTGCTACAGATTTGAAGTACATGAGGCTCCTGGTTCAAAATCTTTTTTCACAGACATTATATCCTCAATTTCTGATATCAAATTTGCAAAGGGAGGTAGATACATACTAAGTCGCGATTACATGACCCTTAAGGTATGCATTTCTGTTTATCCACGGGGTGTGCTTTTTTACATAAAGGTTACGGCCGCCATTAGTATATGACTAATAAATTACTTGTAAACAATATTTGTTTATGGGAGTAGTGTAGTGTATATCGATAACAAAACCTTATTGTGGACAATCAAGTAATCAAATTTGACGCTTTTTGTTGATCTGGCAATTTTTATTTTATTTTTTGTTCATTTTCATTCGCAAAATATTTTGGAATAACAATGGTTTCCTGAGGAGATTTTTCTTTATGTATGTATCCACTATACACAACTATTGGAGCTACATACTGTAACTTGTTTGTAAAGTAATTGTCTCGGTTCTAATAGTTGGTTTTCATTCATATTTGTCAGCTGTGGGACATAAATATGGATTCTGGCCCAGTTGCAACATTCCAGGTGCATGAGCATTTGAGACCCAAGGTAATAAACCTTTCAGCGACTTTATGTTGTCAAATGAAACATTAAAACCGGTATAACACAAGTTATTACATGAATCAAGGTCTCATTGTTTTTTTCCTTCAGCTGTGTGATCTGTATGAAAATGATGCGATATTCGACAAGTTTGAGTGTTGTCTAAGTGGAGATGGACAGCGAATAGCAACTGGTTCATACAGGTCTATTTTAGCTTTACATTTTTGGATTTATTTTTAGTTTTCGATCAGGACTTTACATTTTCTATTGTATTTACTAACTATGATTTGTAATACAGCAATATGTTTCGTGTTTTTGGTTGTTCTGAGGGCAGCTCAGAAGCTACAACCCTAGAGGCAACAAAGAATCCTACAAGGTACCAAGCCGCGATTGTAAATGATGCGTCTATCTATACTAATATCCTAAACTTATAAATGTTTCTTATATTTGCTCAGGAGACAAATCCAGACCCCTCCAAGATACTTAAGATCCCCGGGTAATAATTCCCCTGGTGTTAGCAAGCCAGGTATGTACATCATGTCAACCAACAACTACTGCAATATTCTGTTTCTGAAACTTTTTATGCTAACATGTGATCAATATTTCTGTTTCTATAGGATCGGATAACTCAGGAAGTGACAATAATGGAAACGCTTTTGATCTAACAACAAAGTTG
This sequence comes from Chrysanthemum makinoi, assembly GCA_910596185.1. Lineage (NCBI taxonomy): Eukaryota > Viridiplantae > Streptophyta > Magnoliopsida > Asterales > Asteraceae > Chrysanthemum > Chrysanthemum makinoi. The sequence continues at coordinate 294,547,111 of OU343217.1, read as the reverse complement.
CTCCACCTTGCATGGCACCCAAATGAAAATTCAATCGCATGTGCTGCATCAAACAGCCTGTATATGTATCATGCATAATAAATACAGACGACAATGGTGGACTTGTACATTCTTATATTTAGATCAAACGAATATATGCTCTCCTACAGCCAGAAACACATGCAGTCGGGTGGTTGGAAACGGACCGAGGTTTATTTTTGGGTTGGAAGGAAGAAGCTGTGTTGTGAATTTAATTATGTTTAGACATGGATTTAAGCTGTATATTTTTTGAATGTGAGATTTTGATACCTTGTGAGCTGTGACTGTGACTTGTTTATGTCATAAGTTTTTGGATTTGCAAAATCTAGGTCAATATACAATTTACATTGCATAATTGTCTTTTGTCTTTTTGCACAGGTCATGCCTATGCCAATGTCGGTTAGCATGACTTTCTAGGATTGTATTATTGTCTGGTTGTTTTTAAAAAGATGTCAAAGTGGGGTTCTTAATTTCTTATTAAGGTTGACCTATTCAACAAAATCCTGGACCATTTGGGAGTCATTTGCTTGACAGTTGTTTTCCTTAGCTCGACTAAAAAATAAAAGAAAATTACACCTAAAAGAAATGTATGTGTTGCGCGTCAAAATGAAGCAGAATTATATCTAAAACGACCTATATCCAAGAATTATATCTAAAACGACCTATATCCAAAACATAGATGTTAAGAGATGCATCTGCTTTTGTAGATGCATCTGAAATGTGTGATTATAGTTTTTCTCATCCTTATTATTTTAGTTTTTTTCTCATTTAATCCTAACTCACTAAGTGCATTGCATAAGTCATCCAATGACTTTATTTTAAACACATCATCATTTTAGTAGTTTTAAATTATCTCAAAGCTTTTCAAGTTTTATACTACAATGGTGAAAAGCTTTTCTAAAGCTTTTTGTAAAGTAAATGATCGGAAGTTGCATAGAGAGAGATAAGGATAAAATGATACTAATATATTGAGTAAAAAGTTTTTAGCAAAAACTTGATAAATGTCAAGTCTTTATTACAAATAGTCTTTCTCTTCAATACAAAATGACATTCTAAAGATTTTTTTAAATAGTAAAAAGTCATTGTAAAAGCTATCATTACATTTGCTCTGATAGTTGTAAAAATGTAGATCACCAACACAAGATTTATTGCTCCTAAACAATAGACCTAACATGTAAAAGTTTAATAATAAAATCACTTTACTCGTTTTTACACTTTAGTGATGACGCTTTTAGGGTATTCACGTCAATATATATACCTTCTGCCTTAAGAGCACAAAGTGTTTCGGAGCCATAGGGGGTCGTGTTATAACACTTTTTCCTGACACCTCAGCTTTTTCTTAACCCAGAAACACCTTCCCTTCACCACTCAAGTTATAGAACACTCCTTGATCCACACATAATCCAATAAAACACAAATACAACACACACAAAAAGACGAAGAAAAGCCTATGCCTTAGTTGGTCGCTATGACGCAAACCCTTATAACTCAATGGGGCGTGGGGTTAAGTTATAGATCCGCGTTACAGGGCTATAACACGTCCTATAACTCACCCTATTTACACATATACAATTATACATGCACATCGAAAAATATTTTACTATACGCATATACATACACACACACACAAGAAAGTGGATATTTGGTACTATATGGAACCGCGTTATGGCCTTTCAAGTTTCAACAACCGATCTTTCTGTTATCCACATTTCAAGTGCTATGTAACAATTAGTGCACATATACATTAGAAAAATGGTAAATACCACACATGATACATTCTTATCATAAATACATGGCAGATCCTTAATGGTGGAACCAAGCCCATAAAGAAGATTATTGTCTTATGCAAGCATTGATAAAGATCCTTTGAACCTACTTGGAAAGTCTACTAAGTTGTTGTATAATCCTTATATTATTGCCTAATAGCTATGTGATCCTTGTAATAGTATATAAGTTTTAATATTATATTTGATATTTGATATTTTGTATAAATAGACAGTTGAACTGCATATTAACCTCGATGCTATTCCTTAACAATGAGTGACACTCGGTCATCTAGTGGCGGAACTTCTTCGGTTTACCGTGGAGTCCGCAAGCGAAGATACGGCAAATGGGTGTCAGAAATACGTGAACCCATGGGAAAATCCCGCATTTGGCTTGGGAGTTTTGACACACCCGAAATGGCAGCAATTGCATATGATGCCACGTCTTTTTATTTTCGTGGAGACACTTCTCGTCTTAATTTTCCACATTTGGCAAATGCTCTACCTCGCCCGGCTAGCTCTAGTGCTGAAGACATACGTTTGGCAGCTCACGAGGCTACATTACTCGTTAAGCCGTCCACATCTGAAATAATGGACTCGGGCTCAGGCTCAGGATCAGCTCATACCGTGCCCACCAACATTGGGCTTTCGGCTAGCCAAATCCAAGCCATCAATGATGCACCACTTGATTCCACCGAAACATGGATGGAATTTAACAACCACGATACACAGATGTACCTTTTCGATCATACAAATGATTGGGATGAGGTACCTGACGATTCCATATGGGGTCCTTAACAAAATAACTACAACATTTTCGTATTTCAATTCATGCATGCATGCAGCATGCCTATCTATATACATATAAAGATTGATTAATAAAGCATATATATCATATATATGCATTGGGACATCATGAAGCGTACCAACAAAGGAACCGCCATTTTCCAAGACGGTCTTGTGAGGCTTCAGAAATCGTCGGTATCCCTTATTCGTGTATTGTACGTGGTTGTGTACAAGCACAATTCTTGACTTCTTGTAGTGTGTAACGAAAACAGCTTGTTTTTTAAAGCTTTTTTGGAACTATAGTTTTTAGTGTGCTTTCTTTATAGTTTTTGTCTGTGAGTTGTGAACTTGTGTTGTACGGAGTAATTAATATGAATTGTTGCTTATTGTAATACTATCATTTCATGTAATTTGAACTTTTAAAGCTCAATTAAACTTTTAGTCTAGTGGTATGTGAGTTGCCCATTAACCTAGAGGTTGTGGGTTTAAAACTCAGCGGAGGCAATTGTGAAATATATTGTAAGATAGGTGATATAGGGTGTTAAAAAATTGTCATTCAAAAAAAATAAAAATAAAAATAAATAAATAAATAAATACAAACTATGTTTAGAATAAGTGATAATTGAGAGACTGATATTTGGGTTTGTCTAACGGTATCCTCAAGACACTGGTTAGAGAAAGTTAATTAAACTCAAACTTTACTTACAAGTTGAAAAATGATTTAATACACATTAATTAAACTTATAAAGTACTTTAATTACATATATTTCTTTATTTATGACTAAAATACACCGTTGGTCCCTGAACTTGGCTCGACGGATCGCGATGAGACGAAACTGGCCATATTCATCGTTGGGGGTCCCTATTTCAAGGTTTTCACTCGCTACAAGTCCTTTGACCATTTTGCCGTTAGTCAAGGACATCTCAAGGCGTTACATTTGTCTTTAGTCCAAGGGCAATTTTGACATTTCCATATTTCAAGCGTGCTCGATATACTTTTCTGAGGCTACGACAGTAAATAGGGCCTAATAAAAGCAACTCATATTCACCACTCATCCCTAAAGTCTCCTCTACCAAAACTAAATCTTATCCTGAATTTTTCCGATCTACTTGTAATAATGGTTCGTTGTGCTTGTGGTAGGCTAGTTGTAGTTAAAACTTGCTGGAATAATGTCAACGCCGGCAGGCGATACTATGCATGTCTGTTCAGTTGGCTAGTATTCTACATAATAATGCTTGTATTTTTTTTTAACTTAACATGTTTAGTTAATAGTTTCATCTTGGAGTCAGCTTTTAAGTGTGTTCAAACGTTTGTTTTCTCGATTTTTAGGGATCCAAGTGTCCCATAAATGGGTGGTTGGATCCACCACAGACCACCAGAGCAAGGGAGGTGTTCCTCTACTTGCAAAGGCATATCCAGCGTAATGAGGCGGCGTTGCAAGAATGCCAACAAGCCCTCATCAGCGAGACCATGGATACTATAGACGCAGTCGCCAGGGCAAATGAGCTAGAGGCTACTCAAGCCGATACCCTAGCTGAACTCCTCCTTGAGAAGGAGAAACTCTCCGACCGAGGAACTTCGTGTTTTCTCTCGGATACTCATCATTGCCGTCTGTATTTGGTTTATCTAGTGTGTTAGCAATGTAGGTGGTTTTTTGCCTTTTCAGTCGGTGGTATGTATGGTCTGTGTAAGTAGACGTGTGGCGATGTGTAAGTAGAAGTGTGGCGATGGTTGACTTTTGAAAATTCAAGTTTTTATGTAGTTTGGTCCTTCTACAGTATTCGTAGTTTTACTTTTATCCTTTAGTCCTTTTGAGTGTTATGCCTTTAATACTTTCTCCTATCCCTTATAAATGATCAAACCCACCTCAGTTGCCACACAAATATCATGTAAGTCAAACCACACCTTAGTAAAATGATCAAACTCATAACAAAGCTACAAGTATCAAAGATGGATGAATGATGAGAGATGGATGAACAAACACCACTTTCGAGTATCAACATAAACTTGATATGGTGTTGTTCATCCATCTTTCATCCTTCATTCCTGTTTGTCATGATAGAATAACCGTATCCAACTCGAAACCCGCATCCAAGTATCAAAGATGGATGAATGATCAGTGATGGATGAACATACACCATTTCTGAGTATCAACATAAACTTGATATGGTGTTGTTCATCCATCTTTGATCCTTCATTAGTGTTTGTGATAATAGAATAACAGTAACCAAACTCAAAACACAAATCCAAGTTCAACAGATCCAAGAACCATAGAGAACCATAGACATATGAAGTCTCAAGGATGGATGACCAGACACCACTTTTGAGTATCAACATAAACTCCATATGGTGTTGTTCATCCATCTTTGATCCTTCATTAGTGTTTGTGATATTACAATAACAAGAACCAACTCAAAACACGATGTATGAAGACTCAATAAAAACAATACAATAAAAACACAATTAAACCCATACACTAAAATGACATGATTTCATACATAACGCAAATGGATATATTTCCAAATGCATAACATTTTGGAGTCTACAAAGTTCAGAAATATACATTGTTTAAACACAACAAATATTGTTTAGGGGAATACATATTCGATGGATAACATTGGCTTTCATATGCTTAACTAGCATTTTTTTGTGGTGAAGAAAGCTTTGCTGCTATAATCTTGGTCTTAGTCCAAAATTTCTTTGGAGACCCACCAGCACATCAACTTGACTTCCGTTGAGACTGGACCACACTCGGTTGATCATTACCTGCATAGTTGTCACCTGTAACCTTTGCCTTCTTCTTTGATGTAACTTTTGGCTGGGATGAACCTGTTTTTTGAGACTGTTGTGTAGTGCCTTGACTTCCTGTAACACCTCCTTGCCCAAGACATGTTTTCTTGTTGTGACCAGCATTGCCACAAATACCACAAACCACACTCTTACCAGACTGTGACAAGTTAATGGTTTTTCACAATTATCAATTTCAGTAAAAGCCCCGGTTCTTTTCTTTCGTGGCCTACCTAATGGTTTATGATGTTTAGGTGGAAGAATGGTTGTAGGAACCTGTGACTTATACCAATGCTCATAACCGTTTATTGGCTGGATGTGGTGTTTGTAAGTTTCTTCCCAAGTCTTAAGCAATTAACATGGATGAACCTATGATTCAACAGATCCTATTTGCATTCCATTCAACCTCATACATCGGTGGGTAGCAAAAACATGTTTACATGGCATACCTGTAAGCTCCCATCTTCTACATGTACAAGCCCTAGCTTCAACATTCACAATACACTTGTCTCCCCATCCACTGACCTCATACTTTTCTCCTTCAACCCGTAAAGCAGTGTACTTATAAGCCTCTTTCTTGATTGCATCTAACATGAGTGTTGCCTTTGGTGTTAATGGTCCGGGACACTTTTGAATCACATTCACAACGTTCACTATTCTTTTCATACAATACTCTCTAATGTATTCCAAAGCAAGAATGATCGGTTGGTGTCTACCTCCCACTAGTTTCCCATTGAACACCTCACACATGTTATTAAGTAGCACATCAGAATGAGCCCTCCCTACAACTTGTTTGGTTAGGTTCCTTAAAAATGTCGTAGAACAAAAGATGTACAAGTAGACATAGATTTGGTTAGGTACCGGAAAAATGCGACCTTGACCAATGAGTTGGTGGTATCTTACTTAACCAAGCATGGGCAGGTTCGCTAAAACTCTCACCAAATGTTCCTTGTATGCTTTAGCATTCCATTGCAATTTCATATTATCATGGATGTGCTTCAAACAATATCTGTGTTCAGACTAGGGAATACTTCGCTAACGGAATGACACCGTGCATAAATAAACATCAATTCCTTACTAATACAATTTGCATTTAACGAAAATACAAGTGATTCTAATCAACTAAATGGTAAAATCACCTTTTGCCTGTCGCTGATAAAAGTGTAGTTTGAGTTTCGTTGCAAGTCAAGATCATCTCTTAGACATTCAAGAAACCAAATCCATGAGTCTTTGCTTTCATTCTGCAACCGCGATGCTACTGGGGTATATTCCATTGTTGCTGTCTATACCGACTGCTGTAAGAAGCTGGCCAGGAAAAGGACCCCTTATAAAAGCACCATCTAACCCCAACAACTCTCTTTGACAAGCTTTGTATCCTTCCTTCAAAGCACCTAAGCATACATACATTCTCTTGAAAACTCGGTTGGACTTGTTGCATCTATTGCAGTTTGTACACTTATCCTAACTGTTGTATCTGGGTTAGTTTTCTGCAACTCTTCAACATAGTCTCTTAAAAGGGTGTACTGCTGCTTATGATCACCCCTAATCTCATTTTCTGCCTTGTTTTTTGCCCTTAATGCTTTTTGCATAGACACCGAACTTCAAACTGTTTCTGGTGATCTTGAGCAATACGATTGGAATATCTGGATTAACTTGAACTTGGTCAACTATTTGCTTCGAAAGAAACTTGTAGTCACAAGCTTTAATGTCTCTTGATTGCAAACATCTGTGTTCATCCTTGAAAGTTCGAACAATCCATACATCTTTATCTGTATTTTTGGCTACATACAACAACCATGGACACTTTGTTGCTTGCTCCTTGCGCTTTCGCAAATACACATCCCTACCGAGGCCTCTAGTTATCGGACCATTTTTCCTCTTTGGGACTTTCCCCAGCCCTGAACCTTCGGTTATTCCACAAACAGGTATTTGTCCGAGAAACCTAACCCTAATTCTCTGTTTGTCATTCTTAATTAGTTGCAATTTCCTCCTAGTCTTTATTGAAAGCATGTAGATCCTATCTTTCACTTCTTTTGCAGTTACAAAACTTTGACCACAGAAAAAATATATTTCGTCCTCTGTTTGTGCTGCCTCACTTAACTTTTGTTTCTTGTATGCCCTCAATTTGTTCCTCCTAATAACATACTTATCCTCATTCTCAGAACCACTTGCAAAATCATTATCATCTAACAGATCCAACTCATTTTTCTTAAAAAAATCATGTAGTAGCTGGCTGGTGGTACCTATAGATGGTAAATCTGTAGTCTCGGGCACTTTGAACAGATTAACATCAAAATCAGGCTCCTAAAAAGTATTAGCCTCATCGACAACTGTGTTTCCATCACCATTGTTCTCAATATCATCATCGTCACTCATATAAGTGTCTATCTCACTCACATTGTCATCACTTACAGCTTCATCGATTTCACTAACCTGCACAGATTTACCTTTTTGGATATGATCCACAGGATTACATGTTTCCTCCTCATGATGACCAAACTCTTGATCATTTTGAGATACCTCTTCATGTTTCCTCCTCATGATGACCAAACTCTTGATCATTTTGAGATACATCTTCAGGACTATCTATTTGGATATGCTCAATATATTTATCTATATGCTGGTTGACATCACCTGCAACATCTTCAGTATGACGGACCTCTACAGCTGGAATCAAGGGTTGTGTTTCTCGCATCTGACTAGATTGTACCAAAGTATTGACTTCCAAAGGTTGATCTGTAACCTCATATAAGTCCTCTACCACAGACTTATTAACAATGTTTTCTAAGAACAATTTTTTTGAGCAATATGGAACAATAGCAAGAGCTGCCTTTTTCTTTGTTGCATCCACATCAGCAATAACTGTCCTAATAGACTTTGGTGACATTTGATCAACGTCCAATGTTGTCTTACCATTTTCAACATAAACCTCTATCATCTTATGGTCATCAACAAGATCTTTCAATATTTCTAAATTAGCACTCTCACTTAAGCTATACAAACCATCATCTAAATTACTACCAGGCTTAACAAAGTAATAGTAATTTTTTGAACCGAGCTCATAACCCAATTCATACATAAGCACATCCAACTCTTCAACTGACACACTATCAACATCAACCAAATCAACTAAACTTTCCATACCTCCAACGTATATTCTATCAGGTCATATTTAAAGACACCATTGTGATGAACCCTCATACTAAACATATTAGATCTACCACCTGAAAACATGTCAATATATGTTTAAAGCATTCTATAAACTTAATTGGGAAACAATAAATACCACAATTACAAATTCCAATGATTGTAATCAACAAAAAAAACAAGTATTTCTTCTTAGCGGAGTCGTATAGGACGATATCATCAACGGGATAACCTGGTTGTCTTCTTACTTTCCATAGGGTAAAGTCCATGTTTCGGTTTTATGATTGATAAACAGGGGTTTTGTGACATGCAATTAGGGTTTGTGAATTCTGATAATTCTTGTAACGAAAGTTCTGGGACGAATGATAATACAGACTATGTGTTTATTGGGGCGGGAAGAGGGTTACATTACCTGCGGCAATAATTAAGAAATTTTTAATTGAAATATGGAAATGTCAAAATTGCCCTTGGACTAAAGACAAATGTAACGCCTTGAGATGTCCTTGACTAACGGCAAAATGGTCAAAGGACTTGTAGCGAGTGAAAACCTTGAAATAGGGACCCCCAACGATGAATATGGCCAGTTTCGTCTCATCGCGATCCGTCGAGCAAAGTTCAGGGACCAACGGTGTATTTTAGTCTTTATTTAATAAACTTATTGTTCTTTTTTATTCATCTAAACTAATGCCCCGAAGGCACTACAAACCCATGAAAGATATGATGTGGATATTGCAATGTTAATGCGTGCTCTTAAAAATTTATGAGCGAATAACAGAAAAAACATATCCTGATAGGCTCTAACAAACAGTCATATATGCTTTTTGAGTGGCTTACAAAGCAAAAATGAAAAAAATAGAAAAGAAAAGAAAGCAACAAACAAACAAATAAAGGCTACTCTTAAAAACTTTATCTATAATGTTGTAACTAAGGTTGGACGCAGTGGCAAATAAAAAGTCGATCGGTCAACCAAAAATTCCAACCACGACCGATATTCAAACCCGCCGGCACGAGTGTGGGACTTGGTCATCACATCGGTCGAGGCATCAAATTTTCCAACATCGGTTGGTTTTTCGACCGATTCTTTCTTTCTTTCTTTCTTGTTTTATTTATTTATTTTTTTATTTGGTCACCGACTGTGGCAACTTTGTCGTGTCTGATCATCGGAGAGAGAAAGTCGATGTGGCACCCGGTGACCGAGTCACGAATGTGTCTAGCCTAAGATATGTGAGCACATAATTAAGGTCCCGTGGTTTATAAGATTTCAACATCTTTCAAAAGATTGGGTTAAGTTTTTGAGTCACGGCTTAGTTACGACCCATCATATTGTCACGACTGACGACGTACTCATTAAGTTATGGCGTCGGTCATGAAGATTATCATGATAAGGTGCATTTTTCATACAAGTCAATCGTTATAAGAGAATTCAGCGTTACTCAGTAGAACTTCTACAAGAATGAATTCTCTTAAAACAATTGACTTGTATAGCGAGCCTTTAATCCTTTACATAAGTGTTAGGTCACCATATTAGTAACACAAGCATCAATATGTAGAAATAGAGAAGAGAAGAGATCGGATGAACAAACCACAAACAAACACTATGCGTATGAATTAAAAAGGTTATGCGTAGCTATAGTGAAAGAGAATGAATTGAACAACCAACCCTCAAGTGAGGGTTATTACAAAGTATTTATAGGAGAGGGAGCTAGGGCAAAACTCCTAGTCCCTTCCTTTCCTTATTGGACTTGGGCCAAGGCTTATGGGCCTTCTACATAAGCCTTAGCATAAAAACAAACATAAAGGCCATATTAAGCTAACTATTACATATGAATCACTAACACTTGAATAAGGTTTAGGAGTGATTCCAACAATCTCCCCCTAAGTGTTAGTGATGAATGAATGAGTGATAAACGTTGTAGGTGCTGATGTAATAGTAGCTTTGACGTCTTCTTTTGAAGTATTCTGATTTGACGTCTTCATTTTCTTTGTTCTTTAGTTCTTTGTTCTTTGAAAGTGATAGTATGTTGTGGTAATCGCATCAGTGTCTGCCCTTTGCTCCGTGTCTCCACATCTTTCTCCAACATGCTCACACGCTCTTTAATGTTGGATTACAGTTGATGAAGTTCTTTAAGTCTTTAAACTTTGTAGATTCTTTGTTGACGAAGAATCATTCGGACTTTGTGTTGCCTTTGATTATGAGAGAACTTTCATAAGTGATGTTGTTGGTATGAGCACATGGAGAATCTGCACGATCAGTCCGCTCCAGAGCTTCCATAAGAAGTAAACATAGGAAAGGTTAGGAATAAGCGGATTCCGGCACTTACAAGTTTGAACGTCGAGAGTGTTAACAGCATAGTGTGAAAACAAAACTCTAATTCTCACAAAGGCCGTTCCTGAACCGGAGTCCCACAAGTGAGATAACGCGATGTACCGAAGTACACCTACGATTCAGATGAGTCGCTGAGGTACACCGAAGCATCACCCCACGACAGTAGACCGTTTGAGACACACTAAGCGTAATCCACGGGGAGTTACCGAAGCGACCTGCTGTCAGGGCTGTTTGATGTTGACCTGGCAGGAGTTTCCATTCAATCACTGAGGATCACAGTTGTGACCCTCTCATAAATGTTCTCGACAGATTTCTAGGATCTGTGTAGGACTCGATAACGTACCACTGTTGTTCTTATTGTTGAACAACAAGTGATGAAATGTCAAGTGTACCTATGAGATCTTTTGATGAATCTCGTGGCTCTAGACTCAATAGTGCGTTTTGGTTTTCCTGAGCGGAGACTAGGGAGAGGGTCTCCTTCTTCAATACCAGCAATCTCTAAGAGAAAGCCGATAGTTTACGTAGGGTTCCCTGTGAGAATGAAACAAGCTTCTTTTGGGAGAAACTTGAGTGGCTAAGAAGGTTTAGTGCATGCGTCACTGGGTCCATGACGAATTTTAACTTCAATACTGGTGTCATCTAGTGACGACCAGTAGCATATGAATTGAACCCGGTGTTTGCCCTAAGTTGAATAATCTGGAGGGCTATTTCTTTTCACCCTTTTCTTTGCATTTCTTTTTAATTCTTCAACTCCTTCTTTCTCCGATTCTCATTTTCTCCTTTTTTATAATCATACCTAAGGACTTCTAAGTACTAACTATTTGTGATGTCCTTGGGTAGATCCCTCCGGCTATGGCGGATCATAGGACGGTTATTCTTAACCTTAGTCACCTTATAACTCCATGACTAACCTATGTTGCCATAAAACCATTTTCATGAAAATCTCTCAAAGTGTTTGTGAATGAAAAACATTTTGTACCACTGTGAGAGTTTTATCTTCTAGCAAAAATACTCCCCCTCCACACGCGCTTAAGTGTAAGACAGAAATCTGCACGGTGAGAGAAGAGCGCGCACTTATGAATTGATCGACTCAAGATAGACAATCTGTCACAATTCTCAAATTCCGGTCATTTCTTAAATTATATATGCATCATCTTAGTTCATTCATGGCATTTCAATTCACATTTAACGCGTGAATTTTATATTAAATAAACGTTATCGCGTGAGTTGTTATTTTGAATATTTAATCCGTTACTTCTAAAAATGATCCCGATATATTTTTATACTTACATTTAGTTGTAAAAACTTTATTTTGAGTTTAACTAGTGTTTTGAATTTATTTGGTATATAAATCGTTAAAGTTATATTATTACGACGTTTTTCTTAAAAATTTCACGATAATTATTTTATCACTCAAATTTCACAAGGAATGTATTTTACAATTTTTATAAAATCATTATACTCTATTTTGATCTATTAAAAATTTACTTGTATTAAAAGTTACCATTTACTTTACAAGTTGCATTTATCTACACAATTTCACTTACACCTTTTTCTTACAAATATATACTTACACATTACTACTTAAAAAAAAAAATAAAAAAAAAATAAAATAAATAAGTTAGACAAACTATCAACTATCCTCAAATTGGGGATCATGTCTTTCAAATAAATCATTTTATAAGTACAATCAATAATTCATACCAACACATAGAATTCATTTCATAAGGTGTAAAAGTTTTTCTTTCTCTTCCTCTTTGCATATGAACCGGCCAACATAGTGACCAAGGAAGAGATCATCAAAATTTTTTTTAGTCAAGATCATCACAATCTAGTATTACTCTTAATCAAGGTTTTGAAATAAAAACCTAGGGTATTTAGGATAATCCTTTGTTCATATCACCTCATCAAGTTACTTGTAAGCTTTTCATTTTTATGATCATATTTCATATTCATTTCATATTCATTTTATCATATTTAATAAAATCATGCAAGTTATATTGATGTTTATACCATTTTTATTGATTTTTAAGTGTTATATATATAAAGGTCATCCTATAATTATCCCCTTGTTATATATTGGTCTTGATGATGTTTAGGAACCCATGACACCCTAAGAAGGTGTATGGTAGGATTAGTATAGCTTTGGAGTTGATTTGAAGGGATTGGAATAGGTTTAGTACGAGAAAAACTATTTTCGACAAGTATATAAAGTGGTCTGTCCTTATTTTGATTTTCTGGAAAATCCGACAGTAGGCACGAATTTTTGGCCTTGATATTTAGAAAATATACTTTAAAACGAATCCGTGGCCGCTTGAACGGATAAAAACGGACTTATAACGAAGAAGTTATGGATTTTACAAGTTTGACGACGAAATATATAATTTTCTGAATTTTCAGCATACTATTTTTAGTTTGTTCGGGTCAAAAACGAGCCTTAAGCTTCACAAATTATTTCGACTTGTCAAAAATATATTAGTTTACTTCGATACGAAGCTAAGGACGTATTATACGTAGAAAACGGATTTGAAACGACAAAGATATGCACGTTTTCATAAACTTGCCGTAACTATTATTTTTCTGAAAAACTATATTATTTTTACGAGATAAGTGTTACGGTAACTAAAATCACCATCTTTAACCCTTATTATCTTTATGTTCGAGACCTCTATGACGAAAACTCCTGAACTGAAACTTTTAGATTTTGATACAAACTTTCCAAAACCGTCGAGTTCGTTTTCTAACGATCGGCGTACACCGTTTACGACTAGTTTTTCGAGCCATTTTGTCACTTTTATGAACTTTCCGACGACATTGTTTTACGACGAAAAGTGATAATTTCACTATAAATCATTACAAAACCATTGTAGGATGACATTTTGACGTAAATACTTGTAAAGTGCTTTTTGATTGGTCAAGACGTCAAACGAGTATTTTTCGACGATAAGTATATTTTTCAAAACCCGCAAATGGTATAAATAACATACGAAATGCATGCATAACATTACATTGCAACTCATTACATATCATATCATTCGTAATAGGTCCCGGTTAACGCATCACATTATACCTCGGTGTACTCACTTTTGTCGTCACATCTATTCATCAAGTGAGTAATCACATCCCCTTTTTACCGTTTTACTATATTTTTGGGGCGAAATGCATGAACCATATTTGAACTAAATTGATTATTACTTCTATGAACTCTTTAGACTTGAACTTTTGAACTTGACTTAGACTCTTGGACTTAATTATGGACTCATGACTTGTTTAAACTTATTGAACCGTACGTGTTATGATCTTGACCTAAAGTCTCCCATGTTCGGAGCATCACTATAAAGTCTCGCCTTATTGGTGGAGCGGTCTCAATAAATCTCGCCTAGGTGGTCGAGTGACAAAGGAGTCTCCCTTGTTGGAGCAAAGGCAAAGTCTCCCATGTTCGTAGCATCACTATAAAGTCTCGCCTTATTGGTGGAGCGGTCTCAATAAATCTCGCCTAGGTGGCCGAGTGACAAAGGAGTCTCCCCTGTCAAAGGCAAAGTCTCCCATGTTCGGAGCATCAACTTAAATTATTATATACTTGGTACTATAATGTGAACTATTCTGACCACTTACATTTGACCACTTGAGACGCTATATTTTGTGCAATGGGTTGTGTACACACAGGTTGCAAGTTTTGTATGGGCGAATTTGAACTGAGTGGATACACAATGCCTTTGCTTTGTGGACTATTTTCGTTGACCGAAAGCTTTGATTATTTCTTACGAGTTTTCTTATTTTTGTTAAACGTGTTTACTCACCAACTATTTTCATAGTTGACCCGTTTTTCTCTCATGCATTTCGGGTGATCGTTAGTAAGCTTTTCTTTCAAGTCTTGCATAATGAAGTTTTCACTTGTCACTACAAATCATTATGTAATAGAACGCAATATTTTGGGAACTAAACTTTGTAATATATTTGCCGATGACGGCTAAACTGGTATTGTAATAGTGTACTCTTTCTTTTAAATATTATCTTTGGTATGTTCTATTATCTTGTGCTTATGTTCCCTTCCGTTACACCTCGTGTTTCCGCCCTCGCGAGGTGTGTGATTGGTACAGAGCCAAAGGTTATAGAGAATGCCGATTTTTCAAAAATAAAAATCACAAGCTATAACCGAAAAAGAAAAAAAAAAAAAATTATTTTATTTTATTAAACATTGAACATCATCCGAGTCATCTAGTCCTATCGTTGCATTGTTACTCATAAATTATACATAGCCTGATCAACTATGTCTAATTTATGAAGAACCATGCAATGATAAGAGTGGTAGTTTTAAATCATGTTTAGTCGAGTCTTTTGAGTCCGGTCACCTGAAGTTGCATTGGTCGGGTGGGTATGCATAGCATGTTTTTACGTTCACGTCTACATTACCGTACCTTGTTTATATCTTCTCTTCTCCATCTTTCGACTTGTTAGACATAGCATGTCTCTGTTCCTGTCATGTTTCGATCACTATAACGCATTACCACCGTTCGCACCTCATCCGACTTCGTTCGAATGTCGTTTACTCAACCCGATGTTTTGGTCCATGTAGGATCATGGTCGCAAGAAACACACGCTGAGGTAACAACAACGGCAACCCAAACAACAATGACAATCCGGACAACAACGCCGCTTTGGAATAGCGGATTTACTCACCCAAATTATAACACAACTCGATGCTAGGCGAACCAACAACGGAGAAGGCTCTTCAAACGCTGGTCAAGGATGCAACTACAAAACTTTCATGACATGTAAGCCAATGGAATTTCATGGTACTGAGGGTGCCATTGGACCGCTAACCTGGTTCGAGAATGTTGAGTCGAAGCTTAGTATCACGAAATGTGCTGAAGGAAACAAGGTTGAGTTCTCTGTTGGTCTACTACAGGGTCGAGCATTGACCGGTGGAACAATCAACCAGACTAGAGGAAGAGGGCGACAAATGCGCTATCTTGGGAAGCATTCAAGAAACTACTAACCGATGAGTACCGCGAAAAGATGAAGTGCAACCGGAAGAAGAATTTTGGAATCACTTGATGGTAGGAGTAGAGATCGACAAGTACATGATCCGGTTCCACGAGTTAACTAGGATGGTTCCTCACATGGTTTCCACTGTGGAGAAATTGATTGACCGCTATATATGGGGATTGATACGAGAAATTAGAGGGATGTCACTTCGTCGAAACCAACCACTCGCAAGCATTTGTGAGTATGGCGTATCGCTTGACAAATGATGTGATCGTGTCCGGAGAACTAACAAAAGCAAACGACAATGGACGAAAGCGGAGGAGGATCACCGGAAACCGAGACCGAATCAGCAAAACAAGAGGCGCGAATAACCCAACTATGGGCGACCACCGGAGCGCCAAAGGATATGCGAGTCCACATCCTTTGTGCACTCGATGTAATTATCATCACATAGGAGACGCCCAAGGTGCGCAAATGTGGGCGTGACGGCGCCAAAAATTGCTCAAACAAAACTGGGAATCAAGGACAGAGAAAGGCATGTTACGAGTGTGGGAGTCTAGATCACCTTCGAAATACCTGTCCCAAGCTGAAAAGAACTCCCAATCAAGGAGGTAATCGTCCAAACCTGGCATTGGCAATAGAAGGTCCACCAGAACCGAACATTGAAATTCCTCCCGCACGTGGTCGAGCATTCTATTTGGGTACCGAGGAAGCCCGCAACGCTTAACGGGTACATTCTTTCAACAACTACTTTATTTCATGCGACATGATTTTGAGTGCTTAACTTCCTTCCAATTCTTATCACGTTCACGACCTTGATTAATTTGAGACCTATTGATATCAACCTTAGTTGTTATATATTTTGTTGATTGAATTTGATTGTGTAAGCAAATCGAATATCGAGCGAATCTTTCAAAAGACTTCATTCAAGGATTTGGAATCCTATCTTTCTAACAACTTGTTTCCTAGCTTGATCTAGTGACATTTCTTGTTTGATGAGTTGCGAAAATCAAGCTAAGAGACAAGTTTACTCAAGTCGGTTTAGTTTAATCTCATGACAGTTCTTGTTTGATGAGTTGTGAGATTAAATTAGAATCGACTACATAAAGGTCTTTTGAGAGCTACGTTCGATATTGGGTAAGTTTACCCTATCAAATCTAATCACGGGCACGCACTTAGTTGTATGGGGAACCCGTCATGCAGTGGGCATTGATATGATCATTTAGACTGTTCGTACGAGCATGAACTTTTAGAACTCTTGTTGAGGTTCGGACCATAGTATCGTTAATCGAATCATGAGGACATGATTCGTGACATGGGAAGAATGTCACAATTCTCAAATTCCGGTCATTTCTTAAATTATATATGCATCATCTTAGTTCATTCATGGCATTTCAATTCACATTTAACGCGTGAATTTTATATTAAATAAACGTTATCGCGTGAGTTGTTATTTTGAATATTTAATCCGTTACTTCTAAAAATGATCCCGATATATTTTTATACTTACATTTAGTTGTAAAAACTTTATTTTGAGTTTAACTAGTGTTTTGAATTTATTTGGTATATAAATCGTTAAAGTTATATTATTACGACGTTTTCTTAAAAATTTCACGATAATTATTTTATCACTCAAATTTCACAAGGAATGTATTTTACAATTTTTATAAAATCATTATACTCTATTTTGATCTATTAAAAATTTACTTGTATTAAAAGTTACCATTTACTTTACAAGTTGCATTTATCTACACAATTTCACTTACACCTTTTTCTTACAAATATATACTTACACATTACTACTTAAAAAAAAAATAAAAAAATAAATAAGTTAGACAAACTATCAACTATCCTCACATTGGGGATCATGTCTTTCAAATAAATCATTTTATAAGTACAATCAATAATTCATACCAACACATAGAATTCATTTCATAAGGTGTAAAAGTTTTTCTTTCTCTTCCTCTTTGCATATGAACCGGCCAACATAGTGACCAAGGAAGAGATCATCAAAATTTTTTTAGTCAAGATCATCACAATCTAGTATTACTCTTAATCAAGGTTTTGAAATAAAACCTAGGGTATTTAGGATAATCCTTTGTTCATATCACCTCATCAAGTTACTTGTAAGCTTTTCATTTTTATGATCATATTTCATATTCATTTCATATTCATTTTATCATATTTAATAAAATCATGCAAGTTATATTGATGTTTATACCATTTTTATTGATTTTTAAGTGTTATATATATAAAGGTCATCCTATAATTATCCCCTTGTTATATATTGGTATTGATGATGTTTAGGAACCCATGACACCCTAAGAAGGTGTATGGTAGGATTAGTATAGCTTTGGAGTTGATTTGAAGGGATTGGAATAGGTTTAGTACGAGAAAAACTATTTTCGACAAGTATATAAAGTGGTCTGTCCTTATTTTGATTTTCTGGAAAATCCGACAGTAGGCACGAATTTTTGGCCTTGATATTTAGAAAATATACTTTAAAACGAATCCGTGGCCGCTTGAACGGATAAAAACGGACTTATAACGAAGAAGTTATGGATTTTACAAGTTTGACGACGAAATATATAATTTTCTGAATTTTCAGCATACTATTTTTAGTTTGTTCGGGTCAAAAACGAGCCTTAAGCTTCACAAATTATTTCGACTTGTAAAAAATATATTAGTTTACTTCGATACGAAGCTAAGGACGTATTATATGTAGAAAACGGATTTGAAACGACAAAGATATGCACGTTTTCATAAACTTGCCGTAACTATTATTTTCTGAAAAACTATATTATTTTTACGAGATAAGTGTTACGGTAACTAAAATCACCATCTTTAACCCTTATTATCTTTATGTTCGAGACCTCTATGACGAAAACTCCTGAACTGAAACTTTTAGATTTTGATACAAACTTTCCAAAACCGTCGAGTTCGTTTTCTAACGATCGACGTACACCGTTTTACGACTAGTTTTTCGAAGCCATTTTTGTCACTTTTATGAAATTTCCGACGACATTGTTTTACGACGAAAAGTGATAATTTCACTATAAATCATTACAAAACCATTGTAGGATGACATTTTGACGTAAATACTTGTAAAGTGCTTTTTGATTGGTCAAGACGTCAAACGAGTATTTTTCGACGATAAGTATATTTTTCAAAACCCGCAAATGGTATAAATAACATACGAAATGCATGCATAACATTACATTGCAACTCATTACATATCATATCATTCGTAATAGGTCCCGGTTAACGCATCACATTATACCTCGGTGTACTCACTTTTGTCGTCACATCTATTCATCAAGTGAGTAATCACATCCCCTTTTTACCGTTTTACTATATTTTTGGGGTGAAATGCATGAACCATATTTGAACTAAATTGATTATTACTTCTATGAACTCTTTAGACTTGAACTTTTGAACTTGACTTAGACTCTTGGACTTAATTATGGACTCATGACTTGTTTAAACTTATTGAACCGTACGTGTTATGATCTTGACCTAAAGTCTCCCATGTTCGGAGCATCACTATAAAGTCTCGCCTTATTGGTGGAGCGGTCTCAATAAATCTCGCCTAGGTGGTCGAGTGACAAAGGAGTCTCCCTTGTTGGAGCAATGCAAAGTCTCCCATGTTCGGAGCATCACTATAAAGTCTCGCCTTATTGGTGGAGCGGTCTCAATAAATCTCGCCTAGGTGGCCGAGTGACAAAGGAGTCTCCCCTGTTCGAGATGCAAAGTCTCCCATGTTCGGAGCATCAACTTAAATTATTATATACTTGGTACTATAATGTGAACTATTCTGACCACTTACATTTGACCACTTGAGACGCTATATTTTGTGCAATGGGTTGTGTACACACAGGTTGCAAGTTTTGTATGGGCGGAATTTGGAACTGAGTGGATACACAATGCCTTTGCTTTGTGGACTATTTTCGTTGACCGAAAGCTTTGAATATTTCTTACGAGTTTTCTTATTTTTGTTAAACGTGTTTACTCACCAATTATTTTCATAGTTGACCCGTTTTTCTCTCATGCATTTCAGGTGATCGTTAGTAAGCTTTTCTTTCAAGTCTTGCATAATGAAGTTTTCACTTGTCACTACAAATCATTATGTAATAGAACGCAATATTTTGGGAACTAAACTTTGTAATATATTTGCCGATGACGGCTAAACTGGTATTGTAATAGTGTACTCTTTCTTTTAAATATTATCTTTGGTATGTTCTATTATCTTGTGCTTATGTTCCCTTCCGTTACACCTCGTGTTTCCGCCTCCGGCGAGGGTGTGACACAATCCCCCGCGAGACACGATTACGTTGCATAGTTAAAGAGTTACATTGTCAGCTTTTAGGTGACAACTAGCTCTCATAACTACCTTGAAGGTGTGGACAAACCTCGAAAGGTTGTCAAACCCGTCAAAGTTTATGTCTATCAAGAGCTTCTCGAATAGGTACAATTTACTTGGATAAGTCTTTGGAAGACAAATCTTTTCAATGTATGACTTGCTCATTCCGTCCAATTCATGGGTTGAAATCTTTTCACACGAGGATTCAAATAGCAAAACACAACATATTTCTTATCACATAATTTTCTTCCCCTAAAAAATGGCATATAAATGTTATTTTTGATAACGTTTTAATATTAAATATGATCATTTCGAGTTTTGTGGGAAGATTATCACGAAGAACAATTTGTGAACAAAGTTTTAGGAAATACTCCCCCTCAACAAGTAATACTAACTTTTGAGGTTTTGAAAACGTAAGGGGAAGTACTTGTTCTTTTGAGCAAAACTTTGAAAAATGAAAGTTTTGATAAGTTTTACTCAAAAGTAAGAAGCTTTCGCTCTTTTTATAGGATTGTGGCAAGCGTACCACGGGGTCCTTTCTTTACAAGTGCGGGTTGTACCGTTATATGTGCACAAGCCATATTAATAATCACACATCCAAATAAATATGAAAATGAAGGTAAAACAGTTTAAGGGGTACCGGAAGTCCATCAATATTTCCAGAATGCGATCGAGGCGTTGATAGCCGGTGAGAGAAATCCCGGGACTACCACCTACAAAGCTCTCCGATGTTAACGGCGGTCCCTTCGGTACATCCTTTCATCAATTCGAGTGATGATCCTCTTCACATTCCGTCTATCCTGAGAATTCCATCGCTTAGGAGAACCAATTCCTTCATGTATCTCCTTCAACCTATAAGCCAAGCCATCCCTGACCATCTTCAATGTGTGATCCCCAAACTTGTGAAGATCTCTACATGCCATCAAGCGATTCGTTGTAGTTCGGTAAACTACTCCGAATGGTTTGTCGATGAGAGTGAATTATGAAAGCCGGTTGATGTCGTATTTCTAGCGAGGTGCCGTGAAGTTGACACGGTCGATATGATTCAACAAAGAAATTGTAAATCTTCTACAAGTTCTTGGATCACTATGCTTCTGATGAAGATGAGTAAGGACTTGATGTATTCACTTTGAATTTCAGTCGAGAAATGTCTCATTCTTCCCTATACTTTAGCAAGATACAAATCTTCAATGTTGTTGAGAGACAATGTAAAACCCTAAAATCGTGAACGCGTTAAAAAGACTATTATACCCCTCGAGTTATAATCCGTATAATAAAACCGTAATCGATATGTCTCACTAAAATGCTTAAAACTTATGATAAATAAAGAAATGGAATGAATAAAACTTATAATTATAAAACTAATGAATATCACACATATAAGAAGTCACATGCACCTACCTAGAAAAATAAATAGACAAAGAGTACATGTTATTTTGGAAGGGATATGGTTGTTTTAAGCCTTGGCCGATTTTCTTCCCCCTCTCCACGCCTAATCCCTAAAATTTTGGGCTATCACACTTTAATTCCTAATATAAGATAACCCTTTTACTTTTACATTCAAAACAAATGAAAAGCAAACCCTAGCCTCCCTTAAGCAAGTCACGGCATTCTCCCTCTCCTCTCTTCTTGTCGACACTCATTCCAGCCAACAAGGTGAGTCAAAACCTCTTCTTCCAAGCTTGATATTCTTGACATCATAATGTATTGATTTTTTTCGTGTCGTATGGTTTGTTGGGTCATTGCCGTGGGATGTAAAGCACCAAGAAGGTGATTGTTTTGCTCCATTCGATCCTTGATCTCTTCTCCATTGTGTCTCGACTACAAGGTATCACCATGGCCTCTTATCCTTTCATTTTTCCCATCTGCCGGTCGTGACATGTTCATCACCATGCGCATGTTTTTGGTTTTGTTTAATATGTCGTGAATGGTCCTAAGAATAACTTTGTAACCTAAAATATTTGTAACACATGAAATCATGGAAATAAGGGGTTGGGTATATGTCGAACCATGCTAACATAAACTGTTTTGAGTCTCCCTTTTTGTCGTGAGTTTTAAACAGCCATAGTCGACTTTCTTCTTCATAATTAATGCGTAAATGAGCCTAATAAGATGTAATATTGTCATATGTTTAAAACCGCTTATTTGAAATCCTAAATGACAAGGTATATGTGTCGACTAAAGCCTTATGAAATCTGATCTTTGGTGGTCTATCTGATCGTGCACTTCAGCCCCTACACACTTTATTAAACCTAAAGATGTGTTCCATATAATGTCTAATCTATAGCTAAAACTTACTCGGTTATTAACACATTAAAGACATGACTTAAAACTTTGTTAAACATGTCAATAAGGAGTCTAAAATCTGGTCTTTGTGACGTTGAGATCTGGTCATGAATGGTTAATCTAGTCATGTGTTTAACGCTCTAATAACGTGTCATTTGGAACCTATAAAACGTACAAATGGAAAGATTACTAAAAGTGGAAACCTGCTAAAAATGGAAAGCCGTCTAAAATGAGTAATCTGATTCTTATGGAGCGTTATCTAATTCATATAGGTTCCGGGCGACGGAATTGATCTCATTTCTTGACTTTCATTTCATTGTTTACTGCTTTGATAATGTACAAATATTCTATCCCTTTTCAGTAGGGGTTTCTCATTATTCGTTTATATCTTTCGATATTGTTTTTGAACTGTTATCCTTTGCTCTGAGCCTTCTTACTAGGGCTTCCCTATAACTCTGCTATGCTCCCTTTGATTGAATCTCCTAGGTGAATTGTTTAATGTGAACCACTGATATGAACCTTCTGATTATGAACCTTTAATATGCACCATTGATTATGAACATGTGATATGGACTTTGATATGAACCTTTGACTTTTAAACCTTTGATATGAATCCGTATGATATGACCTTGCTTTGACCTGTCAGTTTGAGACCCGAGCTATCACTAGGCATGGGGGTTCCATGTCCGTGTCATTGATGCACCAATGGCATGACTCTAGTGTGTACAAGTGATGTTACACACCGTCCCCTTTTCGTTATCTCGATTATGAGCTCGAAATATATTGTATGGCCACTATCCTGCAGGGCGTATGGATGCATCCTAGATTTGTTTTGTTATCTGATATGTTATGATTTGTCCGGTGAATGATGTCGTGTGCAATACGCGTCTTCACAATCTGGGAGCTGATCACTCCATGTCTGTTATATCTGCTATGGTTACTATTGGTTACTACAGGCTACTATGGATATATGATTTGATTTGATTTGTTTTGTTGGCTCGTGGTGGATTACTGACTTTCCTTTTTCCTACTCTGTTCCTTTATATACCAGATTTATTGACTGACTTCCTTTACTTTGTTCTCAGGTTCAAGATTATTATTATTGTATCGTTATATCATTCCTTGGGCTTTTTAAGCTCACCGCATTTCTTTTCTGCGGCAGTACATAAGCTAGGAGTTGGGGATTGTTTGGGTTGAGAGATGAGCCGATATAGAGACCATGCCTAGTCATCATAGACTTCATTTGATTTTGTTATTATATTTTCATTTCGGAGTTTTCCCTTTGTATTTATGTATTGATAAGTCTTGTTGACTTGAATTCTTTTGAGATTTATTATAAGGCTTCCGCCGTTTGATTTATGTTCATTATGTATGTTCTGATATGACACCATACTGTGATACTTCTACCCTTATCGGGTTGGGGTGTTCTGAGACAAGTTCTGAAAGTTCGCTTCACAGAATTCATAGTCCATTTCGTCTTGTCTTTTGACCACGATAGACTTGAGGAAGGTGTAATCCCATTTAGACGAAAGGGTGACATGCTTAACAAAGACGATCCCTTTATCACTTGTACACTTCATGTGGAGACTTTCGAACTGGCGACTTTTGTAGTAGATTCGTGGCGTTACGGCCAATGGTGAATCCCGTACATTGCATCAATATCATACCATTCTACGCTGTTGGAAAACATGTGGGTAGCCTTTTCTTCGATGGCTATGCAATTGGAGTATATGGTCATGCGGGAACGGAAGTGTAAGTGATGTAGCGTATTTCTTTGAACCATCACTGCCGTGTAGAAGAAATTCCAAATCCTTGTTAAAGAAGTAGCGAAATGGAATCCAAGGTTGATCTGGTTGGCCAATCGTTGGTAGAGGTTTAGACCAGTCAGTGTAGTATGGAGGGTTGTCTCTTTTGGTGAAGTCGATGTTTGCTTGAGGGTTGAGCCAATCAATGTTGGTAGACATGGCTCGTGCTATGTTTTCAAGGTGATATTCGACTTCAATAGCACTTTCTGAGTTGTCTTTGAGTAGTTGAAAGGCTTCATTCTTGATTTGTCTCAATTCTGATTTCATCATCTTCTTCACATGAAACTTCTCTTGCAATGACTTAGCATGCTCCAACGTACTACCTTCTACCATATCTGGATCATCGCTTAGAGCGGAGTGGCATCAACAAGTGCGGAGAACCATTCAAACTCGGTGTCATCTTCGTCGAGCCATGAGACGACATCAGCCTTAGGCTTCTTCTTCTTCTTCCTTGGCCTTGATGAGGATGATGGTTTCTTTGTTGAATCTGGAGAGGTGGGTTGTTGTTGGGGCTCAGGGACTTCTCATCGTCACCACCGTGTACTCAAAGTGATCACCGGTTTTCTCTGCTGGGGTGGTAACTCGAGTCCCGAGGTTTGTCGCAAAAGAGCGAGGAGGAGATCGTCTTGGTGGTGAAGTCCTTCAGGGTGGAGGTGGCATTGAGGAAGATTCACCAGACTTCTTTGGACGTTTAGGTGCAGAATCCTTGTCCTTATCATCGTCATCTCTTGGTCGCTTTAGGTTGATCTGGCGATTCCTTGCATGATGATCTGAGTTGATAATCTAGTAGACCTTCAAAAAATTTAGCTTCATCCGAAGTAAAATTTGCGGTCGTTTGACATTTGCATCACCAATTTAGCGATTAACTCGGTTTGAAAGATCATATTCTTTGGCCATTATATGTTTAACCAATGCGAAGATGTTTGGAGTAAGTTTTCTGGAGAATACTTCTCTAGTCACACAGGGACAGTGTCGAGAAGAAACTTGTGAGTATATTCTCTTGCCGTCTTCTCCAATTCCTTTTGGAAATCTCCTTTGATAAACTTCTGGATTTGTTCCCTTTCTATCAACAACTCGTTTATCCCGTCTTGAAGAAAGTTGATTCGTCGGCGAGTTGATTCACTTTTGTTGGTTACATCCTTCTTCCTTACTTGCTTGACAAATTGAACAATCCTTGTTTTAGCCCGGGATAACCAAGAATCATTGGTTTCTTCACGATTTAGATGTGGATTTGGTTGATCTTCTAGATGGTGGAGGTGAAGAGTGAGAAGACGAGTCTGATGATGAGGAGTCGTGAGGTGACTCTGGATCCTTTGGAGGTTCAGAGGTTTGTTCTTTGGGACATGCTGGACTTTGTAGAAGGAAGTCATCATATTCAACCTTGTCATCCTGCAGGTCTTAGCCTTTTCTTCACTGAATCGGCCTCTTCCTCTGCTTTGGCATGAGCTGCAGCCTCTTCGTCAATCTTTTCTTTCTCGATTTTTCTTTTTACGGTTCTTTAAAATCATAGGTGATGGTCTCCTCCGTCTGTTGTTGTGGATCGTGGGTGGTGGTACCGTTCCCTTATCGGGTTGATTAACCGCATCGGGAGCTGATGTAGTTAGTGCACCACTTGACCCTCCGGGCCACGAATTTTTGATGTTTGAATTGTTAAAGAACGTGTTGGAGTCTCAAATTTTTCACCTTTTTCCTGTAATCTTTGTCAAGTTGCTCTTCATCCGAACTTTCTTCTTCTTCTTGCTCAAGCACCAGAGTCTTTCCCTTGTCACCTTTGGGACTTGGAGGTTTTGCTACTTTCTCGGTTTCAATGTTTGGAGTTTTAGAGTAGAAAACTTCTTCATCCGTATCGATATTTTCTCGAAGTCTTCATCGACTAGTTTTTTGCGGTTCGGACTTGGGAATGGGAATTGGAACAGCTTCCTTAGATGGAACTTTCCTTTTGAGTGCAGGTTTCCTCTTAGGGAACTTTCGTTGACTCTCTGTGCTTGCAACACTCCTGCTTTGCCTCTTACGGTTTTCCTAGAAGGTGTGCCGGAAGACTAGTCATCGAGAAAACCAACTTTACCTTCATCAACCGCTACGGATACCTTTTCTATGAGTAAAGCCGTTTGATTGCATCGAGAGAAGGTGATCCGGCAGACAAAGACACCCTGTTTCTTTCTTTGTAGATTCCTTGAATATGATGTGAGTGTAGGCTCATACAACATGGAGTGATTTTTGGGTCGTCCGAGTCTCAGGGAATATCGGGATTTAACCCAAGAGCTCTTTGGATCAACAGCTTTTGTGTATCGATGTATGGGATCTTGGTGCCTCGCGTTTTGAGGAAAGACATCATGTCATCCCATATCAGAGCTTCAACTTCGATATGTTTCATGTTGACCAAAGCCCCAAAAATCTGTAGTTCCATGAGCTTGGGATGCTCATAACCACTATCCCGTCCGTAAACAGATTTTGTGATGATGATGAAGAGGGTTCTCCGTATGAGGATATTCTTTAGATCAACGTAAGAGTGCTTGTTGATTACCCCCAGAAGCCGTCATAACCGATGTCGATCATGAATTGCAGAACGACCTCTTCAGTAGGTGTAGCGTTGTACTCAGTTGGTTCAATGACAGGAATGAGAAGAACAACCCTTAAGTCTGCAGGTGTGATGGTGACTTGTTTGTCATTGAGAGTCACCGTCACAACGTTTTGTCCTTTGATCTTTTGCATTGTAGTCCGGCTGGTGAATATAGATCTCAGAATCGTAGCGGTGGAGAGCATGTTCGATAAGGATGATTCTTCGAGAATATCCATAGCAATTAAATAAGAGGACTCGGCGGTGAGATTTTCAAAGTCAACACGAAGGTTGTTCTTTCCAATCTTCATCGGATAACCATTTGGGAAGATATCAGCAACGGTGAGAACATTTGGTGCATCCACATTCTGCATTTGGCGTCCATGTCGTATCGAAAGATATTTAGCCAAAAAGAACCAACATATCGAAAGACATAATGTTAGTCAACAGATGGTTTTATTGTCTAATTATTGAATGTGATATGTTAATAATTGTTACGAGTCCAATGTCACTTATTTGTCTAATAGTCAAATGACGTCGTGATAAGTTTCGTGAGTTGATTAACTTAAAGTTTTAAAGTCCGTATTTTCACTTATTATTCACAAATTGTTAAACATTTAAGCTTATTAGTGACATAATTGGTTTCGTGGCGTTATGATTTATTTATTCGCACGTTTGCACGCGTAACAATTCATAATTGAGGTTAAACAAGGCTTAGGCGTAGAAATGGCAGCTTATGCGTAAACAGGAATGGTATACGCGTAAATGCAGGCTTATGCGTAGGTTCTTGACTTACGCGTAAGTGATATTACGCGTAAGAAAAGGGGACCTTATGCGTAGAGCATACGCGTAAGCGTATACAAACCTTACGCGTAAGGCTTACTCGTAAGAGTCAACCTTATGCGTAGAAGTCACTGTTTACGCATATCCTTCACAGGATACGCGTAGTCCCTTATGTAGAACCTTATGCGTAGATTTCAAACAACCTTGATTTTGAATTTTTACGCGTTATAAAACTGAAATAAGTTAATCATAGCACCAACATTAACACATATATTCAATCTTTATCAGCTCAATCATGAATGTTCAATTAAATAGTTATGCGAAGAAAACCTTATGCATAAACCTAAACCCTAAAGTTCAAGAATTACGCCTAAGAAATTTAGCCATAGAGAATGCATCAAAGTTTTTCTGGGATGTCTTAGATGCCTAATGAGATGTTTTGTTCAAGTTTTAACATCAAACATGTCATGAATCAAGAATACCCAAACCGTATGAACATAAACCCTAAAAATTTAATACTAGCACGATTGATGTTTCTGGGCGAGTTCTGGGCATAGATATGATCAATTCAACGTGTATACAACATCTCACAACAATCTTTTTAACCAAAAACGTTCTCATTTGAAAAACCCCAATTCGACTTATGAACCCTAATTTTGAAAAACGGACAATTCGTATTTCTGGGTGTGTTTTAGTGATGAAAATGTAATCATTGATGTTGGAAAAGCGTTTTGACACTATCATTTTAACAACAAACACACAACCTTGATTATGTATTCATACGCATATGCGTAGAACACAAAATCAACCATATACAAAAATCTAACCGTTGGATTCGTTTAAAATTCAAAACCAATGTTCATAATCATGTTAGAAACATTAAACCACTTACAATTTGATGATCAAAAACACGGATTTGTCGAACGAATTATAGGCTTAGGATGATATAGGAATGAGTAATAAATGTGAAGAGTTAAAGTTACGTGGAGAGTTTTATTTGAAAATACTTAAAAATTTTGACACTTTCAGTCCCTCCACCTCTACCATTTACATCTAATGCCTTTAACTTCTATTTTGGTTACCAAGCGAAGAGTATTTGGAAATAACTTTGACGACACTCCCCCTCGACTTAAGGAATGATGAAAGTTTATAAATTTTAGTCCGAGGAGTGTCAGAAAACCAGAAATGTGACCACCATTATTAAAGAAACAACCGGGATAACGTAACATGCAAGTACAAAGTTTTATGAGACTGAAAAATATTTGCTTTCTCCCCCTCAAGACTTGATCGGAAAAACATACTGAATTTTGAAAGATTTGAGTGTTGACGGAAGAATTGTACTTGCAATGTTAAAAGAAATATAGATAGAAGAATATTTTTGTTGTTTTATCAGATTTTATATTTTTGTATTTTGTTTTTGAAAAAAAAATATATATTTACAAAAGAGGTTTTGGTGTTTGACTGGTTTTTAAGAATGTTTTAAGAGTTCATCCAGTTCCTCTTGAGTCAAACATCGCATACCAATCCGGTGGACCAACTCAGTAAACCTAGCAGGAGCTAAGGCTTTGGTGAGAAGATCTGCCAATTGGTATTCAGAACCCACAAAATATAATTCAACAGTACTCTGTTCCATGTGGTCCTTGATGAAATGATATCGAAGATCGATGTGCTTTGATTTCGAATGTTGTACTGAGTTACACGAGATCGCAATAGCACTCCGATTGTCGCAGTACATCGGGATTCTGTCAAATACGTAACCATAGTCTTTGAGTTGTGTTCTCATCCAAATGACTTGAGCACAACACGCCGACATGGCTACATATTCCGCTTCGGTTGAGGACAGTGATGTACAATCCTGCTTCTTCGATTGCCATGACACGAGTTTGTCACCAAGAAATTGTAAAGCTCCTGAAGTACTTTTCCGTGAGTCTAAGCATCCTGCGTGATCGGCGTCTGAAAAAGCTATTAGTTCAAAACCAGAATCCTTCGGATACCGGATCCCCAAGTTAATGGTTCCCTTGATGTATCGGAGGATTCTTTTAGCCTCGAGAGAGTGGGTTTCAGTTGGTCTCGACCGATAACGGGAGCAAAGATAGACGGCAAAAACAATATCATGTCTGCTAGCTGTTAGATACATGAGAGACCCAATGATACTTCGGTATTTGGTAGGGTCCACCAATTTCCCATGTAAATCAGCGTCTAGCTTCTTGGTATGAGTCATTGGTGTGGCATAGGTGTTACAGTTTTGCATTCCAAATTTGTTTAACAATTCAAGGGCATATTTGGACTGACTCAAGAAAATACCACGGGGTGATTGATGAACTTGCATTCCAAGGAAGAATGTGAGTTCACCCATCATTGACATTTCAAAATATTTTGTCATAAGTTTTGCAAAAGCATTTGAGTATTTTAAATGTGTTGACCCAAAATGATGTCATCCACATAGATTTGAACGATTAAGATGTGAGCCCGTGATATTGTATAAAGAGTGTAGG
Source organism: Chrysanthemum makinoi (assembly GCA_910596185.1). Classification (NCBI taxonomy): domain Eukaryota; kingdom Viridiplantae; phylum Streptophyta; class Magnoliopsida; order Asterales; family Asteraceae; genus Chrysanthemum; species Chrysanthemum makinoi. Next base: position 294,517,008 of record OU343217.1, on the reverse strand, counting down.
GTCGACCGAACCTTTGGTAAAATTATCGGCAATAAGGAAGGATGATAACTTATCGTACCACGCCCGAGGGGCTTGTTTGAGACCGTAGAGAGCTTTCTTCGGTTTGTAGACATGATTAGGGAACTCTGGATCAACGAATCCTTCTGGCTGGCTAACATAGACCGTTTCTTTCGGTTGTCCATTGAGAAGCGGTCTTGACATCCATCTGAAAGACCGTGATGTTCATGTGAGCCGCAAATGCCAGAAAAATCCGAATAGCCTCAAGGCGAGCAACCGGAGCAAATGATTCTTCAAAGTCAATACCCTCTTCCTGTCTATAACCCTTAGCCACCGGACGTGACTTGTTTCTAATTACGGTTCCTTCAGCATCCAATTTGTTTTTCCAAATCCATTTTAGACCAATGATGAAGACCCTTGTTGGTCTTTCAACCAGTTCCCATGCTTCAAGACGTTTGAATTGGTTGAGTTCTTCTGCATGGATTCAATCCGTTGTCCTTTGTCATTCGTCTTTAATGTTTTAGGCTCGATTGGCAGACGGTGAGTGCATAAATGCAATGTTCACCATCTAAGTGAAGACGTTGTCTCGTTACGACTGGTTGATTCGGGTTACCAATAATATTCTCAAGAGGATGGTCTTTTGTCCAACGATGTGTGGAAGGTTGATGTTGATATACATTATGCAGATTTTGAGGATTCAAATGGCTTGTAGATGATTCCGCAACATCGGTGCAACAGATTTCATTAGCGAACGGGTTAAAGAACGCATTTGGATCAAAATCTGCAGGTGGGGTTACTTCATTAAGAACATCATCACCGGTTCGGCGTCATTGGAAGCAGTTTGTTCAACTGTTGTTGTAGAGTCAACTGGTGGTGCTTCTTCGACAGAAGTTGTTGTAGCAGGTGTATCAGGTATAAGAGTATAATCAGGTTGAGCAGCGGAAATATCGGATACACCTGGAGCACGTTCATCAATATCGTCACTAAACAGCGGAGCAAATAGCTTTTCCATTTGTTGACAAGTAAGCTGGGGGCTTGAGTCAGCTGATGATGGGGTTTGAGGGAAGTTTAAACGGTTGTGACCGGGTTCCAAGTGTTATGCTCGAAGCCATTTCAGTAAGCTCATCAAAATTAGCATGAATTGTTTCTATAACCTGCTTTGTACGACGATTCCAGATCCGGTAACCTTTAGAATTATCACAGTATCCAATAAAAACTCCAATGTCAGCTTTGGCTTTGAGCTTTCCAAAATCATCACGATCATTATTTGGGTAGCAAAGAGATCCAAATACATGAAAGTGTTTGAGATTCGGTTTTCTGTTGTGGATAAGCTCAAATGGTGTTTTGTTGTGGCGTTTTGTAATCATTGAGCGATTTTGAGTCTAGCATGCTGTTGAGACAGCTTCAGCCCATAAGTAATCCGGAAGTTTAGCATTGATTAACATCGTTCGGCGCTTCCACTAACGTCACGGTTTAGATTTCAACAACTCCGTTTTGTTCTGGGGTTCGTGATATGGATGTTTGATGCTCGATTCCCACTTTCTCATAATATTCCCGAAGATTTTGATTCACAAATTCAGTTCCTTTGTGCTGTTGAATTTGTCTAACGGTTGTTCGGCTGAAGTTGAATTTTTGTGAGAAAGGTGATGATCATCTGTGGAGCTTGATCTTTACTTGGAAGAAAATAAACCCAAGTCCATATTGAGTAGTCATCAACAATTACCAATATGTAGCGTTTGCCGTTAATCGTTTGCACGCGCATCGGGCCACACAAATCTATGTGAAGAAGATGAAGCACATGCTGAGAGCTGTGTTCCACCTTAGAGGGAAAATGAGCACGAGTGCTTTTTCCTTGTTCACAAGCTGAACATAGGTGATCTTTAGAATACCGTAATCTCGAGAGACCTTCTACAAGTTTGTGTCGAGCAAGGTTGGTGATGGTTTGAAAGTTTAGATGTGAGAGACGACGGTGCCATAGCCAAGATTTTGTAGATGTAGCCTTTGAGAGTAGACAAATGGGAGATGAAGCAACCATGTCTTGCATTGAGATTGTGCATATACTAGAATTGCGAGAGCCAGACATAAGATCGTTTTCTTGTAGATCACGAATGAAACAAGTTTTTCTCCCTAAAAGCAACTTCCAAATCTCCATCACAGAATTGACCGACTGAAAAGAGATTGTGACCGAGGCCTTCCACATAATAAACCCTGCTAATTTCAATATTGCCATTGATATAATCTCCGTAGCCCATGATAGGTGCGAAGTGATCATTCCCGAATCGACAGGTGCCAATGAACTTTGCAATAAAGTTTGATAACAGTTTAAGTTTTCTGTCATGTGTCGGGAACATCCGCTATCAACAATCCAGAGAATGATCTGTATCACCTGCATTACACACGACACACGATGGAATAGAAGTAGATGTGGAACCCGATGAGTTAGAGGGTTCCTCGCAGCTATAGTATAAATACACACATCAATGACTTTAGGCATCCATTTAAATCCTAGTGTATTATATATCCATTTCTGCCATCTCCAACTAGTCTTAGCTTTAGTCTTAGTGAATGCACTAGGTGGTACTACATTCCTTGGAGGTGATACTGGAACTACATGGACATCAATGCGTTTCTTAGAATCTAAGGAGGGCGGTCTACCAAGCATAGACTTAGAAGCATTAGTGGGCCTAGAGGTATTCTGATTCTTAGGATTCCGTAAACGAGACAAGATAGCTCTAGCAACACATTTGTCATGACAATCGGAAAGCATACTTTTACGACAAATAACACAAGAAGCATCGGACTGAATATCAAAAGTACTTAAAGGTTTAGCATTCGTTACAACACTTTTTCCATTACATTTGTCGGACGCAATATCTAAAGTGGGTGCAACTGGTGTCTTATTCAAAGTCCTAGGGTGTTCTTCTACTTCAGCATTCTTTATTGTTCTTTTCTTAGGTCGCAACTTCCTATTCTTCCTTGTATTGCTTCTAGGTTGTGAAGTGCGGACGTTGGGAAAAGAGGCAACTATTCCTGTTTCAGGAGAGGGAAGCACATTAGTAACTTGTGTTTTGTCAGTAGGCAATCTGGGTTCACGTTTACTAAGTGTTACAGGTGCAATTTTCTTAATGATGCTAGGCTGAACTTGTTCATACTTTCCTAACATTTCCCTTAACTTAATGATAGTGTGCACCAAATCTTGATTTTCGAGCGAAGATTTCGGCAAAATTCATGACTTTTTTAGTGTGTGCAAGATAATGATCAAGTTCGTTTGATGCTTCATCACGTGTCTGTTTGAGTAAATCAAATATGACACCATATTCCTGTTTAACTTTTGCAAGTTCATGTTCTTATTTTGAGATTTGACACTTAAAAGACACGTTTTGATCATCCAGTTGCGCAAGTTTTGGATTAAGATTATTTGCATGCAACTTGGCGATTTTGTTTTGAAAAGCAAGTTGTTGATCGTGAATATCTTTTTGACACCAATTAAGACGACGTTTTGCATTAGAAAGTTTGTTTAATAATCGTTCATTTTCAACTTTTAAAGACTCGATTTGAAGCACATTATCAGTATTCACAACAATTTCAACAGAATCAACAATATCAGCAGAGATATAATCAGATGCATATGCAACAGATTGTAATAACACAACATTATGGATATCAGCACAGATAACATCTTCCAAGAGTCGATCAACATCTTTTCTCAGTATTTTCTTTTTAAGTTTAGTATTTGAAATCGATGTTTCTGTTTTCTCGAAAACTGTTTTCATGAGACCAAGTTCCTTGTGAAAATCCCTTTCCCAATATAATGCACAAGTTTTCAAATTTTTGACATGGGGTAAAATTCTTTTTTGAAGAATATCTCTATGTTCTCGCGCCATTGGCGATTGAAAATGTTGAACTTTTATTTCAGAATGAAAGGTCAGATAAGAAAGTGTCAAAATATTTGATAACGCGACAACTTTCGGCTTTAGTTGTTACTTCACTAAGTGAAGGTAAAGGACCATTAATTTGTGCACCATTGTGTTGGGGACTAACTTCAGAAACTTGTGTGATAACCAAAGGTTTGTTAGAAGTATCTTGTTGTGTGACAAAAGTTACGGCTTTCGAATAGTTAAATGGTTTGTTGTAAACGACATTTTCCATTTTTGACCGACTCTCGTCATCAGCATCTAATTCCTCCATGCGATTATATTCAACAACAGTCATAATTGAATCATCAATTCTATGTTCTGCGTAAACTTCGAGATTTGGTTTGAATGCTGTGTGAAAACTTAGGTTTGTAATCAGCAAGATTCGGTCCATATCCATTTGGATTTGGTTTGAAAGTAAACTTTTGAATCGTTATGATTGATTCACCATGTTTATAAACAACATTTCGAAACTCTTTGATTTTGTTTTTTAAGTCGACAATTTCTTCAAGATAGTTATCTATCCGTTTCGTGGAATGCTTTTTGTATTCAGAGAACTGTTTTGACAAGTTAACAACTCAGCCTTGGCTTTTGAGTTTCCAAAGTAAGAGCGTTAATTTGTTGTTTATGTTCATGTTTCATTTGTTCTATTTGAGACAACAAAGCATTCTTGGATGCGGCTAGATCACTAATCTGTCGTTCCAAAGATTTTTCGTTTTGATGTGATTTGGCAAAAGCGGCTTCAAAACCTTTTTCACGGTTTTCATGAGTTTTGAAAAAATTGATTTGTCGAATTAAGCATTCATTATCCCTAATTAACAGTGCATTTTTCTCTTTTAATTTCGTACAAATTTCCAAACGAGATTCTTGGTCTTTAATTAAGGTCAAGAGCTCAATTTCTCTATTAGACAAAAGCTCATCTTGTTCAACGTTAGTCTCAACATGATCATTATTTAGATCCTCAAATATAACGACGGAGTCAACTTGATTATCAATATTAACCATAAGGTCATCTTGATCATCAAATATAACTACGGGATCAATTTGATAATCATCGGAATGAGATGTGGATGGCTCATGTTGAACACTCTGATCCTTGTCGGATGGAGAAATTGGCGGAGATATCGATCGATAATGAGTATGTTTTGTTCGGTACACGAGACAAGCCATCGTGTCATACACCGGGCCTGTGTCACTCATGTGTAGAGCTTGCATATGTGCCATCAACATCAACCGCTGCATTAGCCTGCAAGTCCTCCATATCATCATCGAGTCGCATCGCCATAAAGCTTTGTTCCTTGTTGGTAAGAGTGCCACTAGCTTCATCCTTGAGAGCCAAGAGCAAAGCCTCTTTGTGATAAGCACTACCTCTTGTCCTCGGCTTAGGACATGCATTAGCCAGATGACCCTTTTCATTACAGTTATAACAACGAAGACCATTAACCCCATTCGAGCATTCCCTGTTCAACCACTTGAGCTCTCTGTTGTTGTGGAGCACCCCGGTTATTCCGCCCATAGCATGAAACCCTTGACCACCTCCCATCCGTCGACCATAACCACGATTCTCGAACTTCAACGCGTCCATTGTTCACAAATGACCGATTCCTTGTGTTTGATGAGGAGCGAATGCGATTGTTGGATTTGTTTGTATACCGGCCGAAGGCTTTAGCAATCATAGCAAATCCTTGTTGCAAGTCATCAAAAGCATCGGAGTCCTCATCAGCTTCACTGTAAAGTGCTTGAGCATTGTTGTTGTTATATGGAACCAATTGAGTTTGTTGAGGTTGTTGCTGTGACGGATCATATGGTGTGATGGTTGCAGTTGGTTGAGGAGCAGGTTGAGGAGGAACACTAGTTTGAGTCCACAAAGCAAGTTGTTGATTGTCCGGAAGTGACTGTGGAGCCGGGAGTCCACAGATAGCCCTTTCTTTGTCAACTTCTTTTTGGTAAGGCTTCAAATAGTCGTACAACAATCCGTATGTAGCATGATGAAGATTTTTAGCTTGACGGAGAAAAATGACATAATTCTCCCATTCCGGACCAAGACTACTTAGGAACTTAGTGTTTACAACAATTCGTGGCATGATGATATCGTGTTTGTCCAAATCATTGATGATGTCTGAAAAGCGATGATGATATGACTCTAATGTCTCTCCTGGTTCAATCATGAAGTGTTCATAAGCCAAGTAGATTTTGGATTCCATGTCTTCTGATTGAGTGCCTTCCATAAGAAGATGAATATGTTCACACATTGCTTTAACAGTCTTTTGAGCATCAACACTTCGAAGGATCGGATTAGGTAATCCCAAAAGGATGTATTGCATTGCTAGTTCATTGGCTTCAAAATGTAGAAGTTCATCACCGTGAGTGCGAGGCAGCTTGCAATATTGGTGACAACATCTCTTGGTGGATTTGCATTAGGATCTGCTGGTGTGACAATAGTAGGCATCTGAAATGGACCTTCCATAATGACCTTCTTTAAGAACTTTCCATGTGGCTTCTTTAGATCACGAAACCTAAAGAACCTTATCACCCATTGATCATAATTACCGGGAGTGAGCATTGGAGGTCTATCAAGTGAGCCAGCTTCATGAATTGATTGTTGGCTACTTAAGGCTTCACACATCTTGCCAAACCATGTTGGTTCCTTCATAGTATTCCTGGATGGATGTTGATTGTAGAAGTTTGTGTAAGGTTGTACTTGAAGACTAAGTGGTGGTTGAACCATTTGTGGTGGAATTGCACCAAGTTGTGGAGTATGTTTTTGATTAAATTGTTGTTGATAAATTTGTTGTTGATGATTAAATTGTTGATGTTGTGGACTTAGTTGTTGTTGTTGTTGTTGTTGATTATAAGTGTAAGGAAAATAGTTAGAGTATAATGGTTGTGACATGTTGAAAACTTGTGTTGTTAAATGGATCTTTGTAGTCGAATGAACCGTTGTTGATGAAGTATCCTTAGGCGTAGAAATCACAGAAAAGCCAAGTACCACTTATGCGTAAAAACACCAAAGATATGCGTAACATCAATAGTTACGCGTAGGATTAGTTTACGCGTAAGTAAGGAGAAAGCACTAAAGTTATGCGTAAACAAGAAGTTAGGCGTAGAAAAACTTATGCGTAAGACAAAGCTTAGGCGTAAGATGAATCTTATGCGTAAAAAATTCTACGCGTAAGCTTAAGCTTATGCGTAAATTTAGGGTTTTGCCCAAATAATCTTTTACACTATCACAGTGCAAAAGATATCCAAATTCGAAGTGTATTCAGGCTTATCCAAGTAATAAAAACACTGAGTAATCCACGAAACTGAAGATCAAACCAAGGACAAGTTACGAGTAAGATGAGGGTTTCACTTACGCGTAAGAAATAGCCAAAAATGATTTCTGCCAACAGATGTTTCCAAACCAGGTTTTTGTGATGAAATAGCTTCAATATCACCAAAATAACACAAAAGTGTGAAACGTGATGATCCAAAGCCAATAAACACGTTATGCGTAGAACAGCAACCACGTACAAAACCTAGCTTAAAAACAATGATCCATGCGTAAAGTTTGAAACTTTTTGCCAAAAACAGATATTTTAACACCTTAGAACATTGAAAGGACATGAATCTTGGATTAAAAAGTGTAAAAAATAAGTTTTTAAGCGAACCAAAGTTGGAACGGTTGTTACGCGTAAGACCGAAACTCACTTTTAACAACAAAAACGTTCACCCAACTATTTGGCGAATGATACCACTGTTAGGTCACCATATTAGTAACACAAGCATCAATATGTAGAAATAGAGAAGAGAAGAGATCGGATGAACAAACCACAAACAAACACTATGCGTATGAATTAGAAAGGTTATGCGTAGCTATAGTGAAAGAGAATGAATTGAACAACCAACCCTCAAGTGAGGGTTATTACAAAGTATTTATATGAGAGGGAGCTAGGGCAACACTCCTAGTCCCTTCCTTTCCTTATTGGACTTGGGCAAAGGCTTATGGGCCTTCTACATAAGCCTTAGCATAAAAACAAACATAAAGGCCATATTAAGCTAACTATTACATATGAATCACTAAGGGCTCGTTTGGTTCACAGAATATTTTTGACGGAATTGGAATCTGTTTAAGGAATTGGAATGTGAAGGAATGGAATGTTAGAAATTGAAATCCTTATGATTTAAAAACTGACGGAATTGAAATCTGCAAATACTAGCTTATGTTTGGTTGGAAGAATGAAATGAGAAAAAACAATTATATTAAAATATTTAAAATTTAATTTTAGTTTAAGATTAATAAACTAAATATTATTTAATAAATAAATTACTTATCAAATTATAATAATAAATTTTTAAATAATATTATATAAACTAATATATTAAATAAATAATTTTTTATATAAAATACAATTGTATTTTTTAAAGTATAAATTAAAAAAGTAACCTATAAATAAATTATATTTAATTTTAAAAAAATAATAATTTTTAAATATAATAATAATAATTTTTTTTAAATAAATAATAATTTATATTCAATTTTAAATAAATAATAATTTTTAAATCTTAATAACATGATTGTTTATAAAAAATAATAATAATAACAATAATAATTAAATGATCGTTTATAATAATAATAATAATAATAATAATAATAATAAATAAAATAAATAATAATAATAATAATAATAATAATAATAATAATAGTAAATAAAAAATAAATAAAAAAATAAATAAATAAAATAAATAATAATAATAATAAGTAAACGCGTCAAGTATGAGGCTAAGTGCGCGAGGATACGGGTTTCCCCTTATCTTTCTCTTCTTTTGGGGAACTTGAGAAGGATCTTTGTGACCTTACTGAAGCGTATCCGGAAGTTCTTGATGACCCAGGACATTGGAGCACGTGCTGCTTCTCATATATTTAGTAGGATTAGCTTTTCTATAGTTAGTATCTCGGCTTCCCACTAACTTTTTGTAAATCCTATGAGTTTCTAATAAAGTGATGTTTATAATAAAATAAAATAAAATAATAATAATAATAATAATAATAATAATAATAATAATAATAATTATAATAATAGCAATGACAATGATAAAGATAATATGAATTCCATGGAATTGTAAACAATCCTCCTCATATTGCCATGGAATGTTGAATTCTATATATATAGGATTTTGAAGGAATTTCATTCCATTCCGTTTGCCAACCAAACACAGTAAGGAATGGAATTCAGATTCCAAATTCTTTTAATTTTTCAACCAAACACGTTATGAAATGAAATTGGATTCCAATTCCACCAGAATCCTTAGGATTCCGCCGAACCAAACGGGCCCTAACACTTGAATAAGGTTTAGGAGTGATTCCAACAATAAAGCATTCACATTTTAACATAATAGATATTCTACATATCTACAGAGGATTTCAGTAGCACTTCAAGTCTGCATGCTTCTACATTATTCCATCACATCTTCCATATTATTCACATGATGGAATAATGTGGAAGCATGTAGACTTGGAGTGTTACTGAAATTCTTTGTAGATATGTAGAATATCTATTATGTTAAAATGTGAATGCCTTATATAAAGGATTAAAGACTCGCCATACAACATTTATTGAATTTTTTCTTCAACTCTGGCATTCATTTTAAATACACACGTAATTCCATTTCCATGTAGTTATCATTCTTTTCAAATTTTCTTTTGAACTTTTAATCACTTATGAAATTTCGAAAACACACATTTTTTAGACACAATTTTCACCTATAAAAGTCTCTAAATGAATGCGTTAACTCCATCTTTCGACTAAAATGCCTAAAACAATTTACCTAGAACACAATAAGTCACAAATAAAAATACTCAAGTAAACGGATAAACCATTGAGAAGAAACCAAAACTAGTTTTTATTCACCGTCATGTTTTTGGGTTTTGCTAACATATATTTAGTGGAGCATGAATGTTAAAGATGATTGATTCATAAAATGTATATAATTAAGATAATTTATAGCCTTCAGTAATGTTTGTTATTTTTCAGATATAAAAAAGAGAAAAATATATTCATTTAATACAAATAGCATCTGATCGGTGTTAGCAAAATCTTTGTAAAATTATCTCTTATACAATAAGAGAACATACACCTAGCATCAAATCGATCTAGCTTTGAAAGTTTTTTCTTTTTTAGTTTACATTTTGTACTTTTGTAAGTTGGATTCTGGTTTCTTTTTTTCCCTTGCTTTGTTGGATATTCTTATGGTCCTCTTCTATATCTTATAGAGGGATCTTTTCTTTTGTAAGATTGTTTAAAAAAAATGTAGTTAAAAAAATAAAAAATAAAAAAAAAAGAAATAAAAAAAGAAGCATACAAAACAGACAATCAAATTTTTGAGAAATTTTCAGTTGGACCAATAAGAGAGCTTGACTTTGCCATATATGAAAAAATAAAGTCATCGCATTAGACAATAAAAAGTCAAAATTGAAACAATTTGGTTAAACACATCTAAATTTCATAAAGCAAAACAAATATGTATAGAAATACATGTGTCGGTTTTGTAAAAAAGAATTAAAAAAACGAGTAATTAACAAAACTTTAGTTGTTAATTTATATTATTTTTAATAATTTATAACTTTAATAAATAACCCATACATTTTATACCCAATATACTTTATATTTTCTTTAAAAAAACAATGTATATGTTGTCGATTTATAAATTTCAAAATGAGAGCACAAATTATTGTGATATGTAAACAAATACACGAGATTTTACATACACTAATGACTTATGTTATTCCTCCTTAAGAGATTAAGTATGGATGGTGGGAGTTTCTTTTTGTTATCCACATTGAATAACAATTCATGCAATTTCTTTTTATAAATTTTACCCGAGCGTACACGGATTTAAAAATTAAATACGGCTTGAATTATTATTAAGGAGAATATAAATATCACAATGAGAGCAAGACCCTACGAGTACAGTAAATTGAAAATAAATAAGCGAGAGTGTACATATAACAATGATTCATGTAATTACTCTTTAAAAATTAAGTTAAGATATCCGAAAGAATTTTTTTTCTAACGATCATTATGAGCTATTAAAAATGTACAATGTCAAAAATATGATAGCAATAGTTAACTTTAAACAATATGAACCTTAACATTATAAACAATTAAACAAAGTCAAATCCTCGGCCAAAAACATATACAAAATATTAATCGATATATTAATATATAATAATTTTTTTTATGCAAAATCTCGCACATGCCCGTGTATATCATAAGTATATAAGTATAACTGTTTTTAGATAATATAGATAAAGTATGCACTAGAGAGTCTTTAATTTATAATTTTAACTAATTATATTATTAAACTTAGATATGCACAAATAATTAAAATTTAAATATATTGCGACTTACTAATTTATATATGTTTAAACAAATTATTTAACATTTATGTCAAAACCCGATTGTTTTGAAAAAAAAGGAAGCAATTAGCCCCAAACTGGAGGGAGGGACAATTTGATATCGAAAACCTTTCAACAACCCTCCTCCTTTTCCCTTCTACAGTAATTTTTTTTAAAAAAATTTCACAGATTTCGGACAAGGGAATGGATGGATTAACAGAAGATGAACGAAAGGCTCTTCGCGGCAGCAAATTTGCTCCTCTTCCTTCTTCCGCCCCATCTCTATCCCGATCTAGGTCAACCTTCTTCTCTCTCTCTCTCTCTCTTTTTTTTTTAAATTATTTATGAAAATTTGGTAGAATTTGGAATTTGATTAGATGCACTTTATTTGGGAGATTTTGAACTTGATATACAAATGCTACAAATCAACTGTATTTTACGGGTCGTTTGGGATTGCTTATTTTTAAGCTGAGGCAGTTTTATTTTAACTGCTTATTTTTAGGTAAAGTAAGATGCTCTCTATCGGAAACATAAGTAGAAACAATATTTTCTCAAGTGCTTATTTTTAAGTTGCTAAAAAAGTACTTGCCTTTAACTAGAAGCAGAATATTAACGCAGTCCCAAACGCCATCTGATTGTATGATTATGTGACCGTGAAATAAGCAGTTTCACATAATTAGGTTTCGTTTTCCAAATCGCTTATCGGGTTCTTTCAGAAGGCGTAACTAGTTTTTATAAGCATCCCCAAACTGATTATTTGGCTCTAATCACTATTAGATACTCCACTAAAGTCATGTTTATATGTTTATTATAACTAACAAAATTGTTATATGCGACAGACACAGTTTAAAAATGCAATGCTAAACACGTTTAAAAGCGAACTTCTGTTGTTTTTAAACAGATTTGATTATTTTTTTAAATCTGTATATTTGCAGATTGGCACATCCAGGAGGACCAATGAAGACTAACAAAGCTGCTGCATTAGCCAAGTTTCTGGAACGGAAGTCGCAGGAGCCTAGCGGGTTGTCGTCTATTAATCCCAAACTTGTCGAACTGGCTGTGAAAAATGCCAAAGAGACTGTTAGAGCAAGTAACGATCTTCATCTTCCTTTCACCTTTATATGGCCTTATGTTGAATTCTAAATGATAAAGGATAGGTGCTGAAAGCAAGGTCGTTTTGTTGGTTTGCTCTCTGAATACCACTTCAGATTTGCTTACCATAGTTCTGTTAGCAAAGTTGATGATCTGTCTATCAACCTTAAAGTAGATTTTTTCTCAAGGTAGTATTTGAGTAACGTAGTATTGTCTCTGATTAGTATGGAGGAACCTTAGGATAGACCGATATAATCGAGTTCTGTGAATGTTTAAGTTAAAATAGAACTTATATCAGGTGAACATCTGTTAATGAAGGGTACAGTGTATGAATGCGACACCCTGAACATATAAGTATGCAGACGAAAACTTATAGAATATTAGTACATCTTATACTTTTTGGTTTGACTTGCACTGGTTGATGATAAGTGGATACAAGTCAGCCCTAGAGACTAGGTCAATGAGTCCATAGCACTGTTAAATCCTTTCTTGGTGAACGCATATACTCTAGATACTGGTATTGAAACTGTATATAAGATACCTCTTGGTGGATCACGTCTTTAATACAACAAGATATACAGAACATCATTTTCTGTCTAGCGTATGGGTAAAACTTAAATCCATTAACTTACCGGTTATTCTTGTAAACTATCCGCAGGCAATGCTAAAACTTCGGAGAGGAGGATTCAGCATGTGAGCTCATTTGGGGATTCCGAGGTGCTTTGATAATCCAGCCCATTGATACTTTTTTTTATTGTCAAGCTCGATATTTAAATAGTTATGAATGTGCCAGGGTCCAAGTGAAGAAGAAGAAGAAGAAATTAAAGTGAAGCCAATCAAACATAAGAAAAAGAACAAGAAAAACAAGAAAAATAAAAAGCAGAAGGTACATTTTTCTTTGGTATCCCAGTCATTTTTCAGTTTGGATTTTGGCTAAGCTACATAAATTTCCGATTGTCAACAGGTGAACTAGATATAAGATGGGTTCTTTTTGCGGCAGTCTTCTACCATCCAGACATGTTTTTGGTATCTAAGTCGCTGGTGCTTCGTTGAAGATTGCTACATTAATACTTTGTTCTGTAGTCGTTAATCTTTCTTCACTCACCCCTGATCTTTTTACACTTTGTCTTCAACATTTTGGTCGTTTATTTTAGACTAAAATTGTACTGTATGATATATTGACCAATGTTAATGAATGAACCCAAAGGTAATTGAAACCAATCCTTTGTTTCTGATATTTTATAAATGTTTGTACGCTACACCATTATGACTTAGAGCTAGAAGATGGGGCAATCGAAAACAGAGGTGATTTAATTCGTGTGAAATTATCAAGATATGGTATATAATGACCTCATTTTCATATGGTTAATTTCTTAGTCGTAGGCATTTCTAGTGTTTGTTTAGTTGTCATTTGGGTTTAAGTGGTGATGGTTTAATTGTCATTCGAGTTAAAAGTAGTTAACCTTCACGTCTCGGTGAAGTAATAAATTTAGGATGACCTTCAAAATTGGACTTCCAAAGGGTAAATTAACTAAAACTTTCAAAATTGGACTACAGCAGCCTCTTTGAATAAATACTGAAAAAAGCATAAATAGTTAAAAGAGTATATGAATCTGCAATGACCAATTTACCCTTTGAGTTATTGCTCCCTGTGATTCGTTGGACATGCATATTTTTTTAAAAATGTGTTGATACTCACACCATTTTATTTGATACTTACATCACTTTGTACAAGCTGTATAGCACAGTGTACAATACTGTAATGCACAGTTTGTGGTGAAAGCATAAAAAGTTGTGGTGTGAACTCTTTTTAGAACGGCAACTTTTTTCACGCATCTATGTATAACCTATTTCAGACGTTAATCTCACAAATGTGTGATACTTAAACTCATAAACTTTAATTTGATGGGTTAAATTTTCGGTTGGAGATGTAAATAAGGAATTGTTTTACAATCAAGATAAAACGAATGGGTATTCAAAGTTTATTAACTTTCAACAACTGATATTTTGATGGTAGATGGGAGGTATCAATGTTATTAAATATTACATTTTTAAAAGAAAAAAAGACACTCTCAAATTTAATTTGAACATGATACATCAATGTTATTTTAATTGAGATTTTAAATTTAAATAAAATAAAAGTCCCACATTAAAAGGCTCATTTAACTTGAGAAAAGAGTTTAAATTGTAACTTTTCTTTCCATTCAACAATGAAACAAACATCTCCTGTTCTCTCCATTCAAATGACAAAATAAACAGTTTCTTGGTCAACTCAATAAAATAGGCTTACTACATTAAACTATGTTATTCTAACATACCAAAAGTTACATATGGGAGTATGGGACTAACCATATCAATCTTGTTGCCATATTTGGCAACCATTGAGGGCTTGATCAGGACTAGTCTAGCACTGTCTTGATAAGAACCATTTATACCGACACGATAAAGAGATGTGCAATGACACTAGGGTTGCCAAATAAACTAATTTGCTAAGAGTGCAGGAGGACCATTTCATTAAAGTTAGTTATCATGTCAAAGCGTGGTTGTGTCCAATGTGGCTTGGCCTACCAGGAATCTTGTGATGCCGATGTTTGGTCAAACAGTTCTAGAAGAGCCTCACAACCATTGTTCTATTGGTTAAGGCAGCCATAGTTACATCTTGTCATCTATGAAATATCACAAGTTCTATTGGTTAAGGCAGCCATAGTTACATCTTGTCAGAGCAAGGTATCATGTATACCAATAACACGTTATTGGTATGCCACCTCAGCGCCACATAATACAACTCTCAATAACTCACCAATAACTAAAACACCCTCCCTCATAACACACCACTAACATGTTATTGGGTCCCACAAAATACCCCACAAAAAATACTCACTCACTCACAATACACAAAAAAAACACTAAACATCACAAATGGCTTGAGCCATTGGAATGGCTCAAATCCCTTTGACTCACGAATGGCACCAAGTGTGGTATGGTTTGGCTCACCAATGGCACGAAAAATGGATGTTTGGCATGTTAATATTCTCCCATACCGTGTGCTCTCATCTATGAAATATCACAAATCATGGCACGACTTGTTATTCATCACAGGGAACACACCACATTCAAAGCATAAACTTTTGTAAAAGACAAAAAACACACTAACGGACATAACAAAAGGCGATGTAGAAAAATTGTACAAATTCTCAGGTTCAAATATTCATTGTTTTGATGTATATGACAGATAAAATTATTCGAATAATCCTTACATCTCGTCATATCAGACAGACACTATATCTTTTTGGACTGTAAGGAAGCCGGCACCACTATATGATTCTCTAAACTATATCCATTTCCCCTGTTACAGATCTCCCCAAATCAAAAAGAGGGGAGAAGATGAATACTTTCATTCTTTGTTCAGATTTATATAAGGAGAAACCACAACACATCATCGAGAAGGAAAACAAGCTTTGATCCCCTTTGTTCCTATACATGCACAAATAGACACAAAAAAAAGAGACATGTACACTTCATTTTCCATCAGATAATGGTCTCTTTTCCCCTCTGATTATTTTAAAAGCTAAATTTGGAGAATGCAGGAGGGGATAGGCGGGGTGGGTGGGGTAGGGTACTATACGTGGGTTTTCCTAGGTGTTTTTGGCTTATTAAAAAGCGAAAATAGAGGCTATGTAAATTTGTGAAAGGAGAGACTTGAGACTTTGAGTCCTGATAAAGGACTCACCACGAAAAAAAGAAAGAAAAAAGCGAAGAAAAAATGGCATGTTAGGTCCACAAAATGTGATTTAGAGAATTGGTACCGCTGACTATGCAGAATGGGGGGCATCGCCGCCATGAGTGGTACTACTTCCACCAGATGATTCAGAAAGCGGCATGCTTTGGGACAAACTTGATCCACCTGAAACACTAGGCATACTGGTGGAGAGACCATCCTTGCTGGATGCAGATATAAGCTCCGGCCTCAACTCAGATGAAGAGGATGATGGCGCTAATGTCGCAATAGAAGATCCAACAGGATAGGGTGCAACTGGCATGTCCGCTAGTGATGATGCAGATGGGCTGTAACTTAACGTCCCCATTGGGTGATCAAATTTGCATGACGGCCCAAACTTACACACACCCTTTTGAGCATAATGTGTGCACAAGGGTGCGCCCTGAAATGTAGAACACATCAACATGAACCAAATAATATGAAATCATCTACACATAATCAAATAGATAAACTTAAACCTTAAAGATTGAACTTACTGGACGGAGAGGAAGGCCCATTGGGCTAAGCACAAAGTTTGTGTTTGGTACAGTCCACTCAGGTGGATGATGGTATCTACACGAGGAGCCAAATTTACAATCTCCTGTCTTCAAGTAGTATTGACATTCAGGTTCACCTGGCCTTTGTGGAAACGACTGTTCTTTTATAGTGGAAGATGCCATAGAAAGGTATGATCCAGCGTATGAAGGTCCTGGAGGAGATAAATGAGGAGGCATTGCATAATACGGGCCAGCTCCAACAGTACTAGGAGATGCTGCTGGACTTACAGGTGCCTGAAGTTATAATAATTTAGCCATTTCATAAATTTTAAACTTAAAAATCAGAAAAAGAAAACTCGGATATATACCTGATAAGGATTCCAACCCGGATAAGGGAGCATTCCAGGTGGAAGTAGCACTGGACCATAAGTCCCCGGAAAATATGATCCTGGAAGAGTAGAAGGTCTTGCAACTGGCCAGTTTCCGGGAACAGGAGGTTGCATGCTTTGGTATAGAGCAGAAGGTATAGAAGATACAGATTCTTGTGGTGGTGCTTGAGGCTGTAGCGGTGCTTGCATGATGGCTGTTGGCTGGGGATGGTGAAATTTACAGGTGACCCCAAATTTACACTGCCCTGTTTTCACGTAGTATGAACACTCTTTTTCACCCTGTCAGAATAAAACTACGATGAGGTGACAAGTTTAGGTAGATCAAATTAAACATTACAAGAAAGGACAAACAACTCACAGGACGAAGAGGGTATCCAGACGCATTAAGTGGAACAGTGCTTGATGACCCGACCCCTTGTCTTGGGTGATGATACTTGCATGAGGCACCAAATTTGCACATCCCCGTTCGCATATAGTACTAAAAAGATAAAAGTATAGACTCATGATCAAGATATTGAGGAGCACAAACAAAAACATGTTACATTGTAATAAGAATAGGCTGTGTAGACTGATACAACAATAGTAAAACGTACATATTTTCAAAAAATTTACACGTTGTGATGTAAGAAGATATGTGCAAAAGACGAGCATAGCAGCAGAAAACGAATTTATTATCAGAAAAACTTATATTCAATCTCTGTATGTCAAGAAAAAAACAAAATGCATAAATGCTTTACTAAATCTAAATTCCTTAACAATCTAACATCACATTAAAAACAGAATCCATGCATCTGTCGAGTGACAACTTCAGATTCCAAATTCGAGAGTAATAAAAAGGCAGAAAAAAACGTGAACATTTCATTTCGACCTCAATTTTATTGGAACAAACCCTTGGATCAAACGAAAATGCCGTCAAATATCAAAAACTCTTGGAAGGACTAAGAACAGCCTAACCTAACCTTACTACATTATTCATGTCTCACAAGGATCAAACGAAAACCAAACAAATAACTAACTAAACTTCCCATTTCGTAACTAGAGAAAAAGACGAAATTAGTTACACATCCAACTGAGCATCTATTTATAGATTGAAATGTAACAACAAATAAACAGCATTACACGCATCAACATTATTCTCCCAAATGTAACGAACCCATGCTCCATATCATAACTACATACATTCAACAAGATCAGATCTCATTAAAGTACCTGACAAACGGGTTGGCCGATACGTTCAGGATACTCCCCACCGCTCAACCTCATAGCTCCAACAACCTTAATATTAACAACAAAACACACTTAAGCACAACCTTAAACCACCCAAATTCCACAAACCAATACAGATCCAACAACCAACCAACATTATTTTCGCTTTCGAAACAAAAGAACTAAAAAAATAATAATACCGAAGAAGCGCGATCAGTGGGATGATTAAAGCGACAACGAGAACCATAACCACAAAAGCCAGTCCTCAAATAATAAATACAATCTGGTTCATCGGGTCGCTCCGGGTACGATTCGGACCCACCACCACTTCCTAACCCTAACTGCCACATAGGCTCTGCATTTATATAATCAAAACCCTAATTCAATATAATAACAATAAACTCAAATTTTATAAAATGTAAATATATATAAATGTAGTAACTAACCTTCGAGCCCTGTTTGAGTAACCGGATCCGACTGTGACGTATCCATATCTATATATTTTTCTATAAATTATATAAAACTATACAAATATATAAAAGGAAACTATGAATGAAATGAAGAAGAAGAAATGTTAAGGATGATCGGGTTTATTAGAGGGTTTCACACCCTCACATATACAAACTAGTACTAACAACACTTTCACTTTCTCTCTCTATATACGTATATATGTGTATGTATAGGTGAAGAAGTAATAAGTGTATGTATGTATGTTATTTGTTGAATGAAAGAGAAAAAAATTAAAGTGTGTGTGTTTTGGAGGGGTAACACGCGCGAAGGTACAAACAAACAACTCAAGTAATGTTGTTGGTGTTGGTGTGTAGTAGGGATATGTGAAATGACAAGAGTGCCCTTTTGATTTGGTACACGTGCATTAAGACGTGTTCGACTTACATCACACATATATTTTTACTGTATTTCTTTATTCCTGGCTCTTTTTGACAAATCACCCTCCCTATACTTCTTCTTCCACCTTTTTTCTATTTTTTATATATCTATTTGTTATTCTCATCTTTTGTCTTGGTGTGTTATTATTTTATTTTTGAGTAATGCTACATCCACACAAAATGTGTCATTTGTTGATTGGTGTAGTAAAAAGAAGTGAGAGAAAATATATTTAAATACACCAATCAACAAATGTCACATCTCTTGTGTGAATTTTTTTGTGTGGATGTAGCACTACTCTTTATTTTTTGCTTTGAATGAGTTACATCATTTTTTTCTAACTAGAGGCATAGTGATATAATGTTTGTTATGATCAGATCGATCAAAATGTGTGAGATTTTAGATTCAATTTCTGATAAATGTAAATAATTTTAAATGGCTAAGGTAACTTTTAAAAAAATAAGTATTGTATATGGTTTAAGTTTGTGTGGCAATGTATTCAAATCACGTAAATTAATCGATAAAAAAAAAAAAAAACATGATTAAAAAAGAAGTTTGAAACAAATGACAATCTACCATATCTACCTATATACTAGGCGAATCTCTCGCTTAGCTGGCGGATTCTAGCGTCGATAATTAGTGATTTGTGATATTGTGGTGAGTTTTTTGTCTAGCGTTTAAAATAGAACGTGAACAGGATGAAAATCTGATTGCAAACGGTTTGTCTATACGATAACTAAAGTCTAGAAAAAACTCTTAACATCTATCAAACAACATATAAAAACATTTAATGAAACTAAAAGTAAACATTACATCAGTTATGAGATAAAAACTAACAACACACGTTACTCGTCGCGTAAAAACTAACAAGGATGGGATTAATGGTGTCGTTGTTAAAAAGAACGCAAGTACCAAAATTAGCATAGATGTGATTAGCCCAAAATAAAAATAAAAAAATAAATTGGCTAATTTTGGCTACTTTGTAAAAGATTTAGGCACATTTAGCCCAATATTTGTTTTTGAAATGGGCATATTTAGCCTATTGAAAAGTTAAATGGACACTAACGGGCACATATTTTCTCTAAATTGTAAATCATTATAATCATTTTTGAAGAAAAACTTATATATATAATATATTTATATAGCGATAGCGATAGATCGTTTTGTGTTAAAAAAAGTGTATGGGTTATAAATGAAAAATAAAAAAAGTTTTAATATTTAGAGATTAAACATAATGTTTTGAAACCCGGTTCGACCAGGGTGGTTCAACCGGTTGAACCGTTTGGGTCGAAAAACATGTCGATTTAAACCAAGTCAACCTGAACGGTTGGGTTAAAAACGGGTTAAATTAAACTGGGTCAACCCACCGGGTTTGAAGCGTCCCGGGTCAACCAGGTTTTCGATATGTATTATTAGTTTCCTTTTGAAATATATGTTTTCAACATTTCCTTTTTTAGTTAGTCTGTGACAATTAACCGGAGAAATAGATCTCGATGAGACATGATTCACCAGGTTATATCGGTTTCAACGGGTCATCTCTGGTTCGTTTTCGGATAGCTTTTATTGGTAAGCCGAACAGGTGGCGACACCGGTTCCCGGTTGAACCCGTTGGTCCGGTCTGATTTTCAAAACTATATGTACCATCAACTTGATAGCTTCTATGAAGCTTTGTGTATTTTGTTAATTTGTATAATGTGTATCATGTACATTCATTTTAGGGTGTTTTAAAAATAACATTAATTAGTGTGTTTAATTATTTATATTTTGGATTATGTTGTAGATTGTTTAAATTATACATTATGAAAATTTTATTGTAATTTTTAGTAAGAGGTGTTTTAATTGGTTGTTTTTAATTTCGTAGATGTGCTTTTAATTGGTTGTATAATGTGAATAAATTATTGTACTTTTAAGTAATGAAGCGTTTTAATAAGAGTATTAATTACACCATACATTTCTCTCATCTTTGATTTTCAACATTTCACTTTTTAATGTTTGACCGTTTTTCTTTTATATATAGTATAAATATAAGTTACTGTACTACTCATTTTAAATTTATATCTTTACCCCTTTAATTTTATCTTAACTTCGTTTTTGCTAGAATTTCTATACATTAGTTAACTTTCACCCTTGATGTTAACAAATTATATTTTGACACTTTGATTTATGAAGTTATAGTTTTGCATATAACATCAATTTGTTCATGTCGCAACGTGAGGATAAAACCTCTACCAGATCATGATTCCCCCTCAAAGATTAAACCCAATATCACTTATTTATGGCGAAAGAAAAAATACGTGGTTAAAAAACTCTCTAATGTCTCCATCGACATTGTTGGTCACATTTATACGTCTATATGTTAAGAATAGTCGTTGTTTACTTAACACGAGTACCTTTGACACATTTTGAAAAATGCATCTATTGATAGTTCTTTACAAGTTTTTTAGATTGTGCTTTTTTTATATTTTTATGATTTATGTTATCTTTAAGAAATACGCAAGTCGACAGTCATTGAAATGCAGAAGAGAAAAGAAGAAAAAATGATTAAATTTTAGCAAAAGCAGCAACACTAAAAATGATCAAATTAAGCAGACAAGAATTTTAACCTTTAAGGAAATTAAGTAGTAGTGTATTTGATACAAGGACAAAATGAAATAGTTCGTATTACAGGGCGTGTGAGAAAGTCGACATTTTACACCCATTTCCAATGTACATTTGCTAAGTGTATTGATTGAGAACCGCAAATATAGATCACATCAAGCATTTATTGGATTGAAAATTCAATCATTTATGTACATTACAAGTGAAACCGACATAAACCCTTTAAACAAGTGTGTATGTGTTACTAGTATATGTATCAAAACAAGTATGAATATGACGAACGATTACACCAAGTATTATAGCTATGAATGTCAATAAGTATACTCGTACGTTTTAATAAATCAAATATGCATTATTAAATATTCTGATTTTGATGATAGTGACACAACCATTCCAAGAAGGCTAGTTTCTGACACATGACTTGTGACGGTAAAATATACAAGAAACAAAACATGGTTTTGTAAACAGACTATATACAAACAAGAGAAACAAGTAACTACAAATCTGTTATGTTTTGATAAACAAATTATGGGAAAACAGCCACTTTTGAAAAAAAATAAAACGCAACAGTAAACGGAAATATCATGGAAACAAAGGCCAAAAAGAATCTATGATACCCAAAGTAGGTAAAACTAAACAAGAATCAGTAGACAATGCACGTGGAAGAAACATGTGTTTGTCACGTCGTCAGTGCTCTTAGACTAGGCACGATTCTAGTTATATTATTGTCTCATTAGTAATAGACCATGTAGACTTCCATTAAAACATGGTGATATCAACATGACCAATGCCAACATCAAAGCTATTCTAAGGGAGCTATCTCTATTTTAGGCAAGTCGAAACAAATATGCTAGATATCGTGGTAATTTTAGCAGCAGTTACATAGATTTACTCCAGATACCCCTTCATATCCAGACAACACTTCAAAGCAACACTAACTAGAGTAAAAAGTAAAAACCAGTACCAATTATATCCACTATGCCACAAAATCTAAAGTGGTAAACCAAAACCAGACATGTCTACTGTAAGATTTGAGAGATGTACGATTACTTCTGGTGTAGTTAGGGGTCGATGAACAAAGCTGAAATCATGGCAACATTTACAGTAGCTTTTACCAAAATTCAGGGCCAGCATTAGGCTGGCTATTTATAGGTTTCAATACGATTGCAGCAACAGAATCATGCCAAGTAGCGGAACAAGTTTGCATTATCTTTGTCTCTTTCAAGATATTCCCTGTTAATAAGATCTTCAATCCTCTTCTTTATTGCTTTTACATCAGGCTGCAAACAACACTCATTTGTTAGACAATGCAGCAGGCAAAAGGGATTATAATCGATAACCTCCAATGAATTGTCATTAGAGATAAACTTCACAACATGTAACTTTCCGCAAAGGTCAAAAGGGACAGGTAAGATAAGAAAAGAAAACACCTTTAGTCCACCTTTTTATAAATTATTAGTGTGTCCAACTTTATGAATAAGATGATTAAAACGTTTTTTGGATTAAGGATAAAGTTTGTCCCGGTTCGTCACATATATTTATAATAATAATAGCTAAACTTTTGGATTATGGTATACTCATTGCTAAAAGAGAAAAAAGAATAGTAGCCAGAAGTCAAATCCTTTCAAGTTGACCCTTTCTAACTTGTGGTTTATATCATACATGTTTTACCTTAAACATGTGTCCCAACTGTTCGACACACTCCATAACCAGCTGCTGGTGACCCAGAATTTTTCTACTCTTCATAACGCGCACAATTGTTGCATCAATTGCATACTTCCTATCCTTTTCAACATCCTCAACCACCTTTTTCTTCTCATCCACTGGAGGTAGAGGGATCTGCATATTAAACAAAAATACATGTCACACTGGAACTCTATTTGTTGGATATTATATAAATAATAAATAAATCAGTTACCTTAATCCTCCTCATTTTATCTGTAAACTTTGAGTTAAATTCAAAGTAATCCGTTGGAGAGATTGTTTTGGTATTTGGCTCCTTGATAAGGATCTTATATTTTGCACATGACAGAGAATGAAGAATCCTAACAACATCATCATTTGACAAGTTTAGTTGTGTCATGATTTCTTGGTAACTCAATCGGTCTGACAAATTGAATAGCAGTAAAGCAGAAGCCTACAAATGTCAAATGTTCAAATTCAGAAATCAGACAATGAATCCATATTTAGATAAGTCACCGGTAAAGATGGCAAAATGAGCGAACCGTACTTTTTGGATTTTATTAGCAATTAATGTGTTAAATATGATTATAAATTCTATTATTATTATTATTATTATTAAAGCAATAACATTTTTTTTTGTTTGTTTGAAGCGCTTTTTAAGAGGTTTTGAGTATCTGAACACAATTTGGAGGGCGTTCGACCTTCACTTTTAGTTAAACCTTTTAAATTAACCCATTTGACCCATTTACATAAAACCCAACCCAAATAAACTCATAGTAAGCGGGCAAAATTTGCCACATCTAGTCAGCATAAAAATCATTTAGCAATACTGTACCTGGTAGGTAGTCACAATAAGCTCCACAGTTTTTGCATCAAATTTCCCGTTGATGTTGCAGGTACCCAAAGAATATACCCATGTAAGTAACCTGTGCTTTGTTTTTGTCTCATAGAAACCCTTGAAAACTTCAACGCACTTAACCTAAAATGGCAAGTGATTGAACATAATAAAAGACATTAGAGATCAGAACATAAAACTTGGGTCATTAACCACTATAAAAATATACCATTTCTTCTGGGAGATTGAGATTGGCAGATTTGTAAGTCGGCCAAAAGCCAGTAGTCAGTACAGTTACAGTCAAGTCCATTCCGGGGCTGACTTCCGTATTATTTGCTAAGTACTCGGTAAAGTGAGATTGGGTTTCCTTTGCCAATGCTAAATCTGTGAGCTAAACAGGAAACACACACAAAAGATACAGTACGTAACTATGTATATTATAAAACATATAGAGATATAACTGAGATTGAACAGTTACCATTCCTTCCATTTTTGATGTAAACTGACCACCGCACTGCTGCTTTAGCTTTGTCAAGATACTCCTCTCATGCTCAACATTGGCACTTTTGTCAAACAACAGCCTTCGAGCAAGCTTTTTCCTAAAAGATTTATATGAAATAACTTTCAATTTGTTATTCATGAAATAAGGTAATGTTAGTTATTTGTGAATTACCTATAAAATTCTACAAATAGATCTTTATCACTGATGTATGCAAGCAGCTTCACTACCTGTAAATTTATGTATAAAGATGTGACTATAGTAATCAGATCTTATCAATAAATAGCAAAAAGAGGTTGCAATTTTGATCCATTTTGCTTACTAACGGAACAAATTCTGGTTATTATATCTCTAATGGGTCAAAGGGGTAAAATAAGAAAGCATTAGCATACAAGAAAGGGGTTAATTGGTTAAAAGTCACACAAACTACCCATTTAGAGCCATTAAGAACCAACCCATTTTGTCACCTCTAGTTAATAGCATACCTTCTCGAGTGTGTCCTCAATAACTTCATCGTCCAATTTCTCAATTCCACCTTTTTTAAGAATATTATCAGAAAATGTGGCAAGTAACTCTGCACTTGAACTTCCACATATAACCTTGTTGCAGAACACTTCAAATGCTTCTTTAAGTGCCTAAAGAAAAGGAAGAATTAGTGCCAGTAGTATCAACTGTATTATGATGATATTGAAGTAAAGTGCAGCATGCAAACCTTGTGAAATAAGGTATGGTTCATGAAGCAGCCAGTTACATATGCGAGGTACTTGTCATGCAGCTCAATTATTTTCTTAATAAAGACCTGGATACCAGTCAACATTAGATAGTATTATCAAACAGATGTTAGCACAATTTCCGGAAATCTCCTATTTATTTCAATTTGTACCTGTTCCTGCAAGCCAGCCACATCTCTCTTTTCTGCCTGTAAAGAAGGATATCACACGATGGTTCAACAATTTTCCTTTTTTTTCACACATCTTCAATATAATCTAAAAGACTGTCAAATTATTTAAGTGTAGAATGTATAAACCTTCTTATTACTTGCAGCATCTTCTGCATGTTTGACTAAGGCTATGCCTTCAGCAGTAACATGCTGCATCAAGGAGCATGGTATCACATTATGTAAAGAAAAATTTACATATTAGATAATAAAATTCCAGCACATGATAAGAAAAAACCTGCTTAAACACCATAGAAACAGGATCTAATCCCTTGGTTATTTTGGAGAAGAGTCTATACATCCTCGACAGATCATCAATCTAAGAGAAAGAAAAAAAATAGCAAAGAAAATATGTATAAGAAATAAGAAATTGTCGCAATTAGTATGCAATTTAGATAACAGAGACTTCAATATCAAATATTTAGAAATGCAATATAGCATACCTTCTCATCCATAAGCAACATACGGCAACCAGAATGTTCCTTTTCAAGCAATTGGGTTTGATAAACGCATAACAATTGATGTCGGACTGTCTACAAGATCAACATTCCTTGGTCTCAAATCAGTAAAGAAATGCAATATTCATTATTTGAAAATAAAATATAGAAAAAGCAAACCTTCATCAGCTTTGGTTCACTACTAGCGTGAAGATAATGAGAAAATCTGTCAAATTCCCTTTGAATGCACTCCTCTGCCTGAAATGCCCATATAAATTCTTTATTTGAAAATAAAATAAAGCAGTCATTTAAAGAACAGGGAGTGCAGAAATTTACTTTCAGCATATAATCTGGACAAGAATCTTCTAGGATCCATTTTGGCGCTTTCGTGAATAATATTCTGATGTCTCCTGAATCATGGAACTTTCAAATCCTTTCTCATAATACGCCGATTCACCCATTCCTACTTCTACAAAGATATATACAACATTCTTGAGTAAAGCTCGGTCAATCTGCTCGCCTTCCCGCTCTTGATCAATCTGGTTATAAATGTAAAATATATTATTTTCAAAGAAAAGTAAGGTAATATTGTAGAGAATCAAGTGTGAAAAGTATACCAGGGATAATGCAGCAGCACACACTTTAGAACACAACTTATCATAGACCTATCAAAACATAACTCGAAATATTTAGCTTAGATGGTTTTGTTACTAATCGACAAATTATGATATGCTTGAAGCAGCCATCTTTTTCATTTTTATAAGGAATAAAACAAACATTCTGTGGCTATTGTACAATGAAGTCAAATAGTAGCAGAGACAAGATTATAGTAGACTGAACTAAGATAATCTTCGTAAAAAAAGTGAAACAACTTTTAATATCTTAAATATTATACCAGATTACGGAAAGTAACAATCCCTTCTTCTTTTAGTAGAGGAAGATTTTTGCGGTCGATGTAGTAGCGATCAAGATAGTTGAAGAATCGGGAAAGCCATCGAACCATTACTTTATGGTTAGACCATCTTCTCACAAACTCTCTCAACAAAAATTCATCATGCTTCTCGCTCAAAGAAGGTAAAACCTGTATCACATACATTTTTTTAAATCCAGACAAAAGTAAAGATCATTCTAGATTAACAATGTCTTTTTTATTGTATCATGTGATAGACACCCAACCACAATTATACACTTTCCTGAATCCTGATATATAACTATATCCAATAATCACCAAATCTGGCTACCAAATGAATGACATTTGAGATGTGTTATTCATCAATCAATAATAGCCCGATATTCTATATTTTACATCGTGTATGAATACACAATACAGATACATAAAAATAAATAAACAATACAATACATCGAATATAAGCGAAAACATAAGTTGTTTTACCGTCGAAGTGAGGTACTCTATAAAGGCCATCTTATATTTGTCATACAACTCTGAAGAGTAATCATTTGGTGCTTTTTGTGTGCACATGTTGTAGATGGTTCTGGTACCAAATTAAGGACGCACATATATAAATTTATCCAAGCATAGAAATAATATAGAACCAAAAGCTATATTGTTTGAAAAACAAATCTGTTTTTGAGCAAATAAACAATATAGAGAAGAAGGATACGTGTAGAGCATCATGTAGTCATCCGACTTGAACTGTGGCTCGTCATGATCATCTAGAATCCTCTTCAACTTGTTTATGCCCGTCTCCATAAAGGCCCATCCTTCATCTAATTCGATTATTTTTCGTTTATTCATTCTGATTTACAATGTAGCACCAAACTTACAGCCCCTGAAACAAAAACACCATTATTAAAAACCGATGTTGTAACAGTTATAATCAAGTGAAATTCAAAAACGTTAACTACCTACTAACAAACAGTAACTAACTAACAAACTTAACTAACTCTAACAATAATTAGCAATTAACCATAATAAAATCAACAAAACAACAAGAGTCGTAACATTTATCGGTACGCTCGGCACAAAAACGTAACTACAAAATACAAATCCTAACAAATTCACATAAATAAAATTCAGCCAGATATTAAACGTAACTAACAAATTATCATCATAACATATCAACAACAACATAAACGATCATAACAGTTAAAATGTGGTGGTTCCGTGGTTAAATACACATATCATCAAACACTTTGAGTTAACTGCCTACTAACAAACTTTAACTAACTAACTAACAACCAAATCTACCAAATTCTAATTCTAACACTAACTTTCAATTCATCGTCACGAATTCACGATATCGAAAACAACAGCACGAATCATAACATTTACCAGTACGATCGGCACAAAACCGTAACGAAAAACATACAAATTCACAAATATAAAATTAAGCCAAATATTGAACATAACTAACTTTGATCATCATCATCATCATCATCATAACAACAAAAATGATCATAACAGTTAAAATATGGCGACTAAATAAAAATATAATCAAACATTTAGAGTTAACTACCTACTAACAAACTTTAACAAACTCCAATTCTAACAATAACTAACAATTCATCATGACGGTATCGAAAACAAGAATCATAAGATTAACCAGCACGATCCGCACAAAACTGTAACGAAAAAATAAAACCCTAGCATAATTCACAAATACAGAATTGAGCCTTAAATCCCCAAATTCTGAACCGTAACTAACTTTCACCATCATAACATATCATCAATAACAAAAACTATCATAACAGTTATAATCAGGTAATTAAATACAAAAAAATATATGAAAATGAAGAAGATCGGTTAACTGTGATTATGATCATGCGTAATGAATTTGTAAAATGCGTGTTAAAATAAAGAAGGTGAATGTGTTATGTGATTAATAATTGAATAGGATTAATTAATGAGAAGTTACGAACGAACCCTAATTTTGATGATTTTTATGGAATTGAATGATGGAGGGTTTTAGCGAGACCTCTATTGTTTCCCTCTATTTATATTTCTGAAGGTGTTTTGGTTTGTTAGAGTTTGAAC
The DNA here is from genome assembly GCA_910596185.1 of Chrysanthemum makinoi. Classification (NCBI taxonomy): domain Eukaryota; kingdom Viridiplantae; phylum Streptophyta; class Magnoliopsida; order Asterales; family Asteraceae; genus Chrysanthemum; species Chrysanthemum makinoi. The sequence continues at coordinate 294,487,909 of OU343217.1, read as the reverse complement.
TTGGGTTTGTTTTTTATATATACTCCTAGTTTTTATTACTCACTCAATTCCCCGTCTTTTTTCCGGCAGTAATTATTTTTTTCGTGTTATATAATACTTGATGAAAAGTATACAAATGAAAATACATTTAAAACACAAATCAATTTATATATTTTGTATCAAGTATTATATAACACAAAAAAATAATTACGGTCAAACTTTGAAAAAAAAAACTTTGACTGTTCAAACATGGACTTATAAAATGAGACGGAGGGAGTGTTTTATTTTAATTGATAAAATGGTAAAAGGGAGCCCAATATGAAATGTAAATGGGCCTTTAAGCTTATTTGATGGGCTTGTGAACTTATAAAATCAAGTGGATAAGATCACAAGCCTATAAGCTTATCAGCTTTTTAATTAGCTTGTATGATAGAGACCAATTAGAGGAGGTTAATCTCTTAAGATAAATAGCTAATTGAGTCGCCTTTATTTTTTATTTTTTTTAGACTAAGAGGCTTATAAATATGCGTGGTTCCACGTTTATTAGAGTCAATTATTAGGGAGGAGTTAACATTTCTTGCCTTGAGGATATAGAGGAAGTATCAGAAGTAAGTGGGTCTTACTTAAAAAAGAAATACTATTAAATGTTTTTGTGGACCCGATCCAGCTAAGGGTAAAAAGAAACGCAGTAACCATTCAAGAAATTAAGAAAGGAATAAGACTACTCTAAACATATTTTCCTCTCTTCTTTTCATTTGAAAACCAAAGTACAAATTAAATAGCAAACAATGAGAAATACGTGGTATCCTAGTCTTTAGGAACAAGCAGAACATGGGAATATTATAAATAATGCAGGTATGTCATCCCTAATATTATGGATGGAAAGTTATTATAGAGTGCAAAGTGAACGTGGAGCAAATGGAGATAATGGATGATTTGCATGAAGACTTGGTCATGAAATTTTCATGCACGTATCATAATCTATCTATCTATATATCTATACTATCTGTAATAGAAAAATGGTCAAAGTGAAAAGTGAAAAGTGAAAAGTCAAGAAAGTGAAATGTGGAAAAAATTAAAAAGGAAATGTTGAAATAATTAATTATGAGTAATTTCAACTATTAATACATACATATGTTTTAAAAGGAAACTATTAATACACATAAGGGTTGACCAGGTTTAATTTGACATTTTTCGACCTAACCCGGGTTGACCGGGTTTATATTGACTCGTTTTTACGAACAGTTCAACCAGTTGAACCTCAGGGGTCGAACCGGGTTTCAGAATATTATGATAATCCTCAATTTCTCAAACTTTTACTATTATTCGTTTATAACTCATAAACTTTTTTTTATCACTAAAACTATCTTACTAAAAAGTAAAATAAAATTTTCACAATGTACAATTTAAACAAGCTACTGTACAACATAATTCTAAATATAAAATAATTAAACATACTAATTAATATTATTTTTAAAACACCCTAAAATGAAAAGTACATGTTATTATATACATTATACAAATTAATAAAACACACAAAACTTCATACAAGCTAACAAGTTGATGGTACATATAGTTTTGAAAATCGGATCGGACCAAGAGGTTCAACAAGGCGGTGTAACCACCAGTCAATGCTAACCAATAATGACCATCCAAAACTAGAGAGGACCCGTTGAAACCGACATACTGGCGGTGAATCGGTCTCATCGAGATCTATTTCTCCGGTTAATCGCCGCAACGCTAGGGTACCTGTTACACTATATATAAGGAAAAACCAAAAAGTAAAAGTGAAAATTTGAAACTATTAATAAATATCAAAACGGATTGACCCTGGACATTTCAAAACCGGTGGGTTGACCATGTTTAATTTGACCCATTTTGACCCAACACAGCCGGGTTGACTCGGTTTTAAATCGACCCGTTTTTAAACGGCAACGTTCAACGGTCGAACCACCCGGTCTACCGGTTTCAAAACATTATGTTTAATCCCAAATCTTCAAACTTTTATTATTTTTCGTTTAGAACCCATAAACTTTTTTAACACAAAATGATGCGTCGCTATATAAATATATTATATATATAAGTTTTTTTTCAGAAAGGATTATAATGTTTTACAATTAAGAGAAAATATGTGCCCGTTAGTGCACATTTAATTTTAATAAAATTTAAATCGCCCATTTCAAAAAGATAAATGGGGCTAAACGTGCCCAAATCTTTTATAAAATAGCCAAAATTAGCTTCTTTTTTTTTTTAACTAATCACATTCATGGTTATTTTGGTACTTGCGTTCTTCTTAACGACACCATTAATCCCTCCTTGTTAGTTTTAGCGACAAGGAGCGTCTGTTGTTAGTTTTTATCTCATAACCGATGTAATGTTTACTTTCATTTTCATTAAATGTTTTTATATGTTGTTTGATAGATGTTAAAATTTTGTCTAGACTTTAGTTATCGTATAGTACAACCGTTTGCAATTGCATTTTCATAGGTTCACGTTCTATTTTAAACGCTACACAAAACACTCACCATAGTATCACAAATCATTAATTATCTGCTAAGCCCATTGCTACGGCTATGCTAGTTATATAATGGAGGAAGACACTTCCTTCCTAATTAATTTTTTAAGATTTCTTAAAATAGATTTTTAAGCAAATACAAGTAAAGGAAGCATTATTTACAAGTATTTAAAACACAAATAAAACTATAAAAAAAATACTATTCAATATATACAATTAATACACAATTTAATTCACCCCATCTTCAAAATATACAACTATTTCACCACAATGTACAACTAACTTAAACACAATTTGTGCATTAAATATAACTAGAATACTTAAAATACCTTAAACCATGTTCTTGGTCATCCTTGGTTTTAAGTCAAACGAAAACGATATTGTTAAATCAATAGAGTTTAAAAATGCATACAAAAATTCAATGTTCAAAAAATATTATTAAATCGTGAGAAAGTATAGAATCAACATATTCACCTTTTGTAATATTTTTAATAAACTTACCGTAAAAACTAAAAACTTTGTTTTATAAAAATCGGACGATTTTTTCAAAGCAAAGGATGCAAAGGTGTAAGGTCCTAATTATATGATTATACACATTTACACATATCTAACTATATCTATATCTATATATATACTACTTATAATGGAGGAAGACACTTTCCTCCTAATTAATTTTTTAAGATTTTCTAAAATAGATTTTTAAGCAAATACAAGTAAGGAAGCATTATTTGCAAGTATTTAAAACACTAATAAAACTATAAAAAAAAACACTATTCAACATATACTATTAATACACAATTTAATTCACCCCATCATCAAAATATACAATTATTTCATTGCAATGTACAACTAACTTAAACACAATTTGTGCATTAAATATTACTAGAATACTTAAAATACCTTAAACCATGTTCTTGGTCATCCTTGGTTCTAAGTCAAACGAAAACGATATTGTTAAATCAATAGAGTTTAAAAATGAATACTAAAATTCAATGTTCAAAAAATATTATTAAATCGCAAGAGTGCCTAGAATCAACATATTTTTGTAATATTTTTAATAAACTTACCGTAAAAACTAAAAACTTTGTTTTGTAAAAATCGGACGATTTTTTCAAAGCAAAGGATGCAAAGGTGTAAGGTGTAAGGTCCTAATTATATGATTATACACATTTACACATATCTATCTATATCTATATCTATATCTATATCTATATCTATATCTATACCACTTATAATGGAGGAAGACACTTCCCTCCTAATTAATTTTTTAAGATTTCCTAAAATAGATTTTTAAGCAAATACAAGTAAGGAAACATTATTTACAAGTATTTAAAACACAAATAAAACTATTAAAAAAAAAAACAATGTTCAACATTTAAAATTAATACACAATTTAATTCACCCCATCTTCAAAATATACAATTATTTCACCACAATGTACAACTAACTTAAACACAATTTGTGCATTAAATATTACTAGAATACTTAAAATACCTTAAACCATGTTCTTGGTCATCCTTGGTTCTAAGTCAAACGAAAACGATGTTGTTAAATCAATAGAGTTTAAAAATGCATACTAAAATTCAATGTTCAAAAAATATTATTAAATCGCAAGAGTGCCTCGAGAATCAACATATGCGTCTTTTGTAATATTTTTAATAAACTTACCGTAAAAACTAAAAACTTTGTTTTATAAAAATCGGACGATTTTTTCAAAGCAAAGGATGCAAAGGTGCAAAGTGCTAAGTGCTAATTTATATATATATATATATATATATATATAGGGTGGGGTTAAAATGAAAAGATGTTTAAAATGAAAAGAATGGGAAGCCATCTCAACCGTTGGATTAGGGTGGCAAGATAAAAAGCGAGTGGCGGTTATGTAAATACTGAAAACTTGAAGGGCGGATTTGTTGCAATAGAAAAATAGAAAATACCCAACCCATACTAATCGAAGTCACCTCTCAACAAAACCCTAGATGCGGTTTAGTATTCACGAGAAAATTCACACACAATTCTCTCTAAAATTACACACACTAAAATCAAATCCCTCAATACAAACACTAAATTTTTCTTGCATCAAGAAACCGATGGTGAAGTCGAATATCAATACATTTAACCCTCCTTGTAAGTTTATATACAAATCTTAAATTTCTTACTAAATCATTTTGTTAAATTTATTTTCTTGAAATCGTTTTTATTTATTCGATTAAGTAACTAGAAAAAGTATTAGACTAATTAGGAAATTTATGTGTGATGCAAGAGATGTTATAAAGTGATACAATAGTGTCCTTATTGAGTCATTTAATAGCGATTAGTTTAGGCATTTGTTTCTTAACCATTGAAAAGTGTGAATCTGTGTATGCGAATGTGTGTGATGCATAGCTGTTATAAAAGTGATGCAGTTGTGTCATGTATGAATCATTAATAGCAGATTAGGTTAGGCGCGTTCTTTTAAAATGATGAAAAGTGTTTATGTGTGTAACTGAATGTGTGATGAAGTAGATGTTATAAAGTGATGCACTAGTGTCCTGTATGAGTTATTTTATAGCAGATTAGTTTAGGCATTTGTTTTTAAGCGTTGAAAAGTGTTTACATGTGTGTTGCGAATCGTGATGCGATAAATGATATAAAGTCATGCAGTAGTGTTACGTATGAGTCATTTAAATGCAGGTTGGTTAGGCGCGTTGTTTTTATAATGATGAATAGAATTTATGTGTGTGACTGAATGTATGATGCAGTAAATGTTACAAAGTGACGCAATAGTGTACTATATGAGTCATTTAATACCATATTAGGTTAGGCGCGTTTGTTTTTAAGAATTGAAAAGTGTTTATGTGTGTATGTGAATGTGTGATGCAATAAATGTTATAAAGTGATGCAGTAGTGTCATGTATGAGTCATTTAATAGCATATTTGGTTAGGCGCGTTTGTTTTTTAAGCGTTGAAAAGTGTTTTATGTGTGATGTAGTAACTGTTATAAAGTGATGCAATAGTGTCCTGTATGAGTCATTTAATACCATATTAGGTTAGGCGCGTTTGTTTTTTAAGCGTCGAAAAGTATTATGTGTGTGTCTGAATGTGTGATGCAGTAACTGTTATAAAGTGATGAATTAGTGTCTTGTATGAGTCATTTAATACCATATTAGGTTAGGCGCGTTTGTTTTTTAAGCGTCGAAAAGTGTTTATGTGTGTGTCTAAATGTGTGATGCAAAGAATGTTATAAAGTGATGCAAAGTAGTGTCTGTATGAGTCATTTAACACCATATTAGGTTAGGCGTTTGTTTTTAAGCGTCGAAAAGTGTTTATGTGTGTGTCGGATGTGTGATGCAAGAATCGCTTGTAGATAGTGATGCAGATGTGTCTGTATGAGTCATTTAATACCATATTAGGTTAGGCGCGTTTGTTTTAAAGCGTCGAAAAGTGTTTATGTGTGTGTCAATGTGTGATGCAATAACTATTATAAAGTGATGCAATGAGTGTCTGTATGAGTCATTTAATACCATATTAGGTCGGCGGGTTTGTTTTTAAGCGTCGAAAAGTGTTTATGTGTGCAATGTGTGATGCGATGCTTGTTATAAAGTGATCAGATGAGTGTCTGTATGAGTCATTTAATACTATATTAGATTAGGCACGTTTGTTTTTTAAGCGTTGAAAAGTGTTTATGTGTGTGTATGAATGTGTGATGCAGTAAATGTTATAAAGTGATGCAGTAGTGTCCTGTTTGAGTCATTTATTACCAAATTTAGTTAGGCGAGTTTGTTTTTTAAGCGTTGAAAAGTGTTTATGTGTGTGGCAGTAAATATTATAAAGTGATCAGCATAGTGTCAGATGAGTCATTTAATGCCAGATTAGGTTAAGGCGTTTTTTTATGTGTTGAAAAGTGTTTATGTGTGTGTCTGAATGTGTGATGCAATAAATGTTATAAAGTGATGCAGTAGTGTCATGTATGAGTCATTTAATAGCGTATTTGGTTAGGCGCGTTTGTTTTTTAAGCGTTGAAAAGTGTTTATGTGTGTCTAAATGTGTGATGCACGAATGCTTGTTATAAAGTGATGCGTGAGTGTCTGTATGAGTCATTTAATACCATATTAGGTTAGGCGTTTGTTTTTAAAGCGTCGAAAAGTGTTTATGTGTGTGTATGCAGAATGTGATCGATGCTTGTTATAAAGTGATCTGATAGTGTCTGTATGAGTCATTTAATAGCATATTAGGTTAGACGCGTTTGTTTTTTAAGCGTCGAAAAGTGTTTATGTGTGTGTCCGAATGTGCAAAATTTATCAACTTATTCAGGTCTTTATGCTTTCATTAACCATATATCCTACTTTAGTTAGTTCGGGATTATTGTTTGCTTGATCTGAGTAGAAATTTATTGAGTGCTGCTATTAAACTGTTTTTGTCCCAATTCTCAAATTCCGGTCATTTCTTAAATTAAATATGCATCATATTAATTCATTCATGGCATTTCATTTCACATTTAACGCGTAATTTTTATATTTAATAAACGTTATCGCGTGAGTTATTATTTTGAATATTTAATCCGATACTTTCAAAAATGATCCCGATATATTTTTATACTTACATTTAGTTATAAAAACTATATTTTGACTTTACCTAGTGTTTTGAATTTATTTGGTATATAAATCGTTAAAGTTATATTATTACGACGTTTTCTTAAAAATTATACGATAATTATTTTATCACTCAAATTGCACAAGGAATGTATTTTTACAATTTTTATAATATCATTATACTCTATTTTAATCTATTAAAATTTTACTTGTACCAAAAAGTTTCCATTTACCTTACAAGTTAATAATATATACACATTTACTTACACATCTTTGACAAATTATACAAGTATATACTTAATAAAAAAAAAAAAATAATTGAGGGACACAATATCCCCCCAAAACCGGTTCTAGGGGGGGGGGGATGTATGCATTTATGAGTTGGTAAGAAATTCTTGATAGTTTAGATCTTTACTTCATCTCATTTCACTCATTCATTCACTCTCATTATTCACAAGTCAAGTAAAAGTTTCTTCTCTCTTTGTTCATCCTCCAAAACCGGTCACTCATAAGGAGTACAAGGAAATCTTAAAAATTTTACAAGCTCAAGTTTAAACAATCTAGATTACACTCTTAGTAAAGGTTTTGAAATAAAAACCTAGGGTGTTTAGGTTAATCCTTGGTTCTAATCACCTCATCATATCACTAGTAAGCATCTCATGTTATTTTTCATCTTACATATTCATTTCATACTCATCTCATCATTTTTGAGCAAAAACATGCAAGACTTATGTTGATTTATACCATTTTTACATGATTTTTAGTGTTATATATATAAGGTCATCCTATAATTATCCCCTTGGTATATGTTGGTCTTGATGATGTTTAGGAACCCATGACACCCTAAGAAGTTGTATGGTAGGATTAGGTTAGCTTTGGAGTTGATTTGAAGGGATTGGAATAGGTTTAGTACGAGAAAAACTATTTTCGATAAGTATATAAAAGTGTTCTGTCCTTGTTTTGTTTTCTGGAAAATCCGACAGTAGGCACGAAATTTTGGCCTTGATATTTAGAAAATATACTTTAAAAAGAATCCGTGGCCGCTTGAACGGATTAAAACGGAGTTATAACGAAGAAGTTATGAATTTTTCAAGTTTGGCGACGATATATACATTTTCTGAAAATTTCAGCATACTATTTTTATTTTGTACGAGTCAAAACGAGCCTTAAGCTTCATAAATTATTTCGACTTGTCAAAAATATATTAGTATACTTTGATACGAAGCTAAGGACTTATAATACGTAGAAAGCGGATTTGAAGCGACTAAGATATACACGTTTCATAAACTTGTAACTATTATTTTTAGAAAACTATACTATTTTTACTGAGATAAGTGTTACGGTAATGTAAATCACTATATTTAACCTCTATTATCTTTATGTTCGAGACCTTTATGACGAAAACTCCGAATCTGAAACTTCTAGATTTCAATACAAACTTTCCAAAACTGCCGAAGTTCGTTTTCTAACGATCGACGTACACCATTTTACGACTAGTTTTTCGGAGCCTTTTTTTGTCACTTTCATGAAATTTCCGCCGACATTGTTTTACGACGAAAAGTGATAATTTCACCATAAATCATTACAAAACCATTGTAGGATGACATTTTGACGTAAATACTTGTAAAGTGATTTTTGAGTGGTCAAAGGCGTCAAAAGAGTATTTTTCAACGATAAGTATTATTTTCAAAACTCACAAATGGTATAAATATCATCCTAGAATGCGTGCATAACATTACATCGTGACTTATTGTATATCATATCATTCATAATAGGTCAGGTTTCAGATTCCCGCTACATTTTCGGTGTAACCACTTTTGTCGTCACATCTATTCATCAAGTGAGTAATCACATCCCCTTTTTACCGTTTTACTATATTTTTTGGGCTAAAATGCATGAACCATATTGGAACTAAATTGATTATTACTTCTATGAACTCTTTAGACTTGAACTTTTGAACTTGACTTAGACTCTTGGACTTAATTATGGACTCATGACTTGTTTGAATATATTGAACCGTACGTGTTATGATCTAAAAGTCTCGCCGTTTTGGTGGAGCGTTCTTGACCCAAAGTCTCGCCTTATTGGTGGAGCGTTCTCAATAAATCTCGCCTAGGTGGTCGAGTGACAAAGAGTCTCCCTTGTTGGGCGGCAAAGTCTCCCATGATCGAGAACATCACTATAAATATTGGTGGAGCGTTCTCAATAAATCTCGCCTAGGTGGTCGAGTGACAAAGGAGTCTCCCTTGTTGGAGCAAAGGCAAAGTCTCCCATGAGCGGAGCATCACTATAAAGTCTCGCCATATTGGTGGAGCGTTCTCAATAAATCTCGCCTAGGTGGTCGAGTGACAAAGGAGTCTCCACTTGTTGGAGCGTGCAAAGTCTCCCATGTTCGAAGCATCTCTAAATTATTATATACTTGGTACTATATTGTGAACTATTCTGACCGCTTACACTTGACTACTTGGCGACTATATTTTTGTGCAATGGGTTGTGTACACCTGGTTGCAAGTTTTGTATGGGCGAATTTGGAGCTGAGTGGATACACAATGCCTTTGCTTTGAGCACTATTTTCGTTGACCGAAAGCTTTTATTATTTCTTACGAGTTTTCTTATTTTTGTTAAACGTGTTTACTCACCAACTATTTTCATAGTTGACCCGTTTTCTCTCATGCATTTCAGGTGATCGTTAGTAAGCTTTTTCTACCAAGTCTTGCATAATGAAGTTTTCAATTGTCACTACAAATCATTATGTAATAGAACGCAATATTTTGGGATCTAAACTTTGTAATATATTTACGTTGACGGCTAAACTGGTATTGTAATGGTGTACTCTTTCTTTTAAATATTAATGTTGGTATGTTCTATTATCTTGTGCTTATGTTCCCTTCCTTAGTTACACCTCAAGGCGTTTCGCCTCCAAATGAGGGTGTGACAGATTGGTATCAGAGCCAAAGGTTATAGAGAATGCCGATTTTTCAAAAATAAAAATCACAGCTATAACCGGAATAAAAATTTTTTTTATATATTATTTTATTAAACAATTGAACACCATTCGAGTCAATTAGTCCTATCGTTGCATTGTTACTCATAAATTATACATAGCACGATCAACTATGTCTAATTTATGAAGAACCATCAATGATAAGAGGTAGTTTTAAATCATGTTTAGTCGAGTCTTTTGAGTCCGGTCACCTGAAGTTGCATTGGTCGGGTGGGTATGCATAGCATGTTTTTACGTTCACGTCTACATTACCGTACCTCGTTCATATCTTCTCTTTTCCATCTTTCGACTTGTTAGACATAGCATGTCTCTGTTCTTGTCATGTTTCGATCACTATAACACATTACCACCGTTAAGCACCTCATCGACTTCGTTCGAATGTCGTTTACTCAACCCGATGTTTTGGTCCTCTGTAGGATCATGGCTGCAAGAAACACACGCTCAGGGGGTAACAACAACGGCAACCCAAACAACAATGACAATCCGGACAACAACGCTATCTTTGGAATAGCGGATCTACTCACCCAAATTATAACACAACTCGATGCTAGGCTTAACCAACAACGGAGAAGGTACTTCAAACACGGTCAGGATGCACTACAAAACTTTCATGACATGTAAGCCAATGGAATTTCATGGTGCTTGAGGGTGCCATTGGACTACTAACCTGGTTCGAGAATGTTGAGTCGAAACTTAGTATCACGAAATGTCTTTGAAGGAAACAAGGTTGAGTTCTCTGCGGTCTACTACTGGTCGAGCATTGACACGGTGGAACAACCAACTACTAGAGGAAGAGGTGCAAATCGTTATCTTGGGAAGCATTTAAGAAACTACTAGCTGATGAGTGCTGAGAAAAGATGAAGTGCTGGAAGAAGAATTTTGGAACCACTTGATGGTAGGAGTAGAGATCGACAAGTACACGATCCGGTTCCACGAGTTAACTAGGATGGTTCCTCACATGGTTTCCAATGTGGAGAAGTTGATCGACCGATATATATGGGGATTGATACCGGAAATTAGGAGGGATGTCACTTCGTCGAAACCAACCACTCTGCAAGCGGCCATGAGTATGGTATCGCTGACAAATGATGTGATCGTGTGGAGAACTAACAAAAGCAAACGACAATGAAAGCGGCGAGGATCACCGGGAAACCGAGACCGTAATCAACAAAACAAGAGGCAGAATAACCTGGAACTATGGGGCGACCACCCGGAGCCGCGAAGGATATGCGCAGGTCCACATCCTCTGTGCACTCGATGTAATTATCATCACTTAGGAGACTGCCCAAGGTGCGGCAAATGTGGACAGCCGTTCGCGAAAAAATTGCTCAAACGAGCGGAAATCAAGGACGAGGGAAAGCATGTTACGAGTGTGGAAGTCTAGATCACCTTCGCAATACCTGTCCAAAGCGGAAAAGAACTCCCAATCAAGGAGGTAATCGTCCAAACTTGGCATTGGCAATAGAAGGTCCACCAGAACCGAACATTGAAATTCCTCCCGCACGTGGTCGAGCATTCTATCCGGGTACCAGGAAGCCCAGCTTAACGGGTACATTCTTTCGAACAACCACTTTATTTCTGTGCGACATGATTTTGAGTGCATAACTTCCTTCCAATCTTTACCACGTTCACGACCTTGATTAACTTGAGACCTATTGATATCGACCTTAGTTGTTATATATTTTGTTGATTGGATTTGATTGTGTAAGCAAATCGAATATCGAGCGAATCTTTCAAAAGACTTCATTCAAGGATGTGGAATCCTACCTTTCTAACAACTTGTTTCCTAGCTTGATCTAGTGACAGTTCTTGTTTGATGAGTTGCGAAAAGTCGAGCTAAGAAACCAGTTTACTCAAGTCGGTTTAGTTTAATCTCATGACAGTTCTTGTTTGATGAGTTGTGAGATTAGATTATAATCGACAACCTAAAGGTCTTTTGAGAGCTACGTTCGATATTGGGTAAGTTTACCCTATCAAATCTAATCACGCACGCGTACTTAGTTGTATGGGGAACACATGCGCATGGGCATTGATATGATCATTTAGACGCTTCGTCGAGCATGAACTTTTAGATCTCTTGTCGAGGTTCGGACCATAGTATCGTTAATCGAATCATGAGGACATGATTCGTGACATGGGAAGAATGTCACAATTCTCAAATTCGGTCATTTCTTAAATTAAATATGCATCATATTAATTCATTCATGGCATTTCATTTCACATTTAACGCGTAATTTTATATTTAATAAACGTTATCGCGTGAGTTATTATTTTGAATATTTAATCCGTTACTTTCAAAAATGATCCCGATATATTTTTATACTTACATTTAGTTATAAAAACTATATTTTGACTTTACCTAGTGTTTTGAATTTATTTGGTATATAAATCGTTAAAGTTATATTATTACGACGTTTTTCTTAAAAATTATACGATAATTATTTTATCACTCAAATTGCACAAGGAATGTATTTTTACAATTTTTATAATATCATTATACTCTATTTTAATCTATTAAAATTTTACTTGTACCAAAAAGTTACCATTTACCTTACAAGTTAATAATATATACACATTTACTTACACATCTTTGACAAATTATACAAGTATATACTTAATAAAAGAAAGAAAAAAAAAATAAAAATAATTGAGGGACACAATATCCCCCCAAAACCGGTTCTAGGGGGGGGATGTATGCATTTATGAGTTGGTAAGAAATTCTTGATAGTTTAGATCTTTACTTCATCTCATTTCACTCATTCATTCACTCTCATTATTCACAAGTCAAGTAAAAGTTTCTTCTCTCTTTGTTCATCCTCCAAAACCGGTCACTCATAAGGAGTACAAGGAAATCTTAAAAATTTTACAAGCTCAAGTTTAAACAATCTAGATTACACTCTTAGTAAAGGTTTTGAAATAAAAACCTAGGGTGTTTAGGTTAATCCTTGGTTCTAATCACCTCATCATATCACTAGTAAGCATCTCATGTTATTTTTCATCTTACATATTCATTTCATACTCATCTCATCATTTTTGAGCAAAAACATGCAAGACTTATGTTGATTTATACCATTTTTACATGATTTTTAGTGTTATATATATATAAGGTCATCCTATAATTATCCCCTTGGTATATGTTGGTCTTGATGATGTTTAGGAACCCATGACACCCTAAGAAGGTGTATGGTAGGATTAGGTTAGCTTTGGAGTTGATTTGAAGGGATTGGAATAGGTTTAGTACGAGAAAAACTATTTTCGATAAGTATATAAAAGTGTTCTGTCCTTGTTTTGTTTTTCTGGAAAATCCGACAGTAGGCACGAAATTTTGGCCTTGATATTTAGAAAATATACTTTAAAACGAATCCGTGGTCACTTGAACGGAATAAAACGGAGTTATAACGAAGAAGTTATGAATTTTTCAAGTTTGACGACGATATATATACATTTTCTGAAAATTTCAGCATACTATTTTTATTTTGTACGAGTCAAAAAACGAGCCTTAAGCTTCATAAATTATTTCGACTTGTCAAAAATATATTAGTATACTTTGATCGGCTAAGGACTTATAATATTAGAGCGGTTTGAAGCGACTAAGATATACACGTTTTCATAAACTTGCCGTAACTATTATTTTTAGAAAAACTATACTATTTTTACGAGATAAGTGTTACGGCAACTAAAATCACCATATTTAACCTCTATTATCTTTATGTTCGAGACCTTTATGATGAAAACTCCTGAACTGAAACTTCTAGATTTCAATACAAACTTTCCAAAACTGTCGAATTCGTTTTCTAACGATCGACGTACACCATTTTACTTACTAGTTTTTTGAACCCTTTTTGTCACTTTCATGAAATTTCCGCCGACATTGTTTTACTGAAAAGTGATAATTTCACAATAAATCATTACAAAACCATTGTAGGATGACATTTTGGCGTAAATACTTGTAAAGTGATTTTTGAGTGGTCAAGGCGTCAAAAGAGTATTTTTCGACGATAAGTATTATTTTCAAAACTCACAAATGGTATAAATATCATCCGAATTGCGTGCATAACATTACATCGTGACTTATTGTATATCATATCATTCATAATAGGTCAGTTTCGAGATTCCCGCTACATTTCGATGTAACCACTTTTGTCGTCACATCTATTCATCAAGTGAGTAATCACATCCCCTTTTTACCGTTTTACTATATTTTGGGGTGAAATGCATGAACCATATTTGAACTAAATTGATTATTACTTCTATGAACTCTTTAGACTTGAACTTTTGAACTTGACTTAGACTCTTGGACTTAATTATGGACTCATGACTTGTTTGAATATATTGAACCGTACGTGTTATGATCTAAAAGTCTCCTGCTTTTGGTGGGCGTTCTTGACCAAAGTCTCGCCTTATTGGGGGAGCGTTCTCAATAAATCTCGCCTAGGTGGTCGAGTGACAAAGGAGTCTCCCTTGTTGGAGCAATGCAAAGTCTCCCATGATCGGAGCATCACTATAAAGTCTCGCCATATTGGTGGAGCGTTCTCAATAAATCTCGCCTAGGTGGTCGAGTGACAAAGGAGTCTCCCTTGTTGGAGCGGTGCAAAGTCTCCCATGTTCGGAGCATCACTATAAAGTCTCGCCATATTGGTGGAGCGTTCTCAATAAATCTCGCTAGGTGGTCGGTGACAAAGGAGTCTCCACTTGTTGGGCAAAGGTGCAAAGTCTCCCATGTTCGGAGCATCTTTAAATTATTATATACTTGGTACTATATTGTGAACTATTTTGACCGCTTACACTTGACTACTTGACGCACTATATTTTTTTTTGTGCAATGGGTTGTGTACACACAGGTTGCAAGTTTTGTATGGGCGAATTTGGGCTGAGTGGATACACAATGCCTTTGCTTTGAGCACTATTTTCGTTGACCGAAAGCTTTTATTATTTCTTACGAGTTTTCTTATTTTTGTTAAACGTGTTTACTCACCAACTATTTTCATAGTTGACCCGTTTTTCTCTCATGCATTTCTGGTGATCGTTAGTAAGCTTTTTCTACCAAGTCTTGCATAATGAAGTTTTCAATTGTCACTACAAATCATTATGTAATAGAACTCAATATTTTGGGATCTAAACTTTGTAATATATTTGCCGTTGACGGCTAAACTAGTATTGTAATGGTGTACTCTTTCTTTTAAATATTAATGTTGGTATGTTCTATTATCTTGTGCTTATGTTCCTCCGTTACACCTCGCGTTTCGCCTCGTGAGGGTGTGACAGTTTTGCTCACATGTTCGTTAGTTTGCATGTTCAGTGATTTGTTTATTCATATTTGTAAATTATCATGGAGGAAACTATGTTTTATTATGTACTAACTTCGATGAAGCAAAATAATGCTAAAGGGATATCTAAACCAAAAGTTTGATCTTATTAAGCACACCTGAATCCATTTATGGCAGATAACTTGTGAATTATGTGGGACTACTGTTTTCTAAACTAGTAGTTAAGTTATCACTACATATGTAAAGATATCAGCCACTTTGGAATGTACGAGTCTATCCTTACTAATATTATACTAATCTCGATATGAAAATTATGCTTGCTTTTGTAGTGGAATATGGAGGACTAGGTCTCGGTTATCTATATCATTGATTAGTCGTGCATCAGAATTAGTTGTCTTATCATTTGGTGCCCATTCTAACCTCTGCATCAATTAATTGGTAACAACGAAAACTTTATATAACAAATATAATGCACTATGATGTAGTAAATATAAACACATTGTGTTGCACTAAACTAAAAATTGTTTTACACATGCAGGCAATGACATAATCTTATAAGAGATAATTTTTCAAAGAGTAATCAATTGATGATCGACACCGACGACAATGTTGTACATTTTTTAATGAATTGTATGTTGTCATAAGAGTTGTACATGAAGGTCATAAGGAAAAACAAGTTTTAGATGGAGGTGATAGGAATAAAAGAGATTCAGATGAAGGTCAGAAAGAATGTAGAAGGTGATATGGATAAAGATGCTTATCTTTGGAAAAGAAGCCATTGAAATAGAAGTAATTCATGAAGACTAGAAGGATTATGAAGAAGCGAATGAGGAAGTCGAAGACTATGGAGAAAGAAAATTCAACAAAAAAAGGAAGATGCATGTTATAAGGAAAATCCACTTGCTATTGTTGTTTACAATGACCCATATAAACTTCGTCAATGACATTTGCAATAATGTTTATTTTATGATACTATCTGAATTCTACTTTTGAATTTTGTAATAATATGACAAATCCTAATCTATATATTTGGATTTTTGTATAATAACCAAGACATGATTGAATTTTTGTTACACAACTAAAATGAAGTGAAGTGTAAATATGATGCAGTGAATTGTTACTATGATGCAGTAACAACATTATGATGTAGTACACTGTATTACATGATTAAAAAATAGTGCATCAAAGTTAATTTTCTACTGCATCATAGTTCATCTATATCTCAAACTTTTAGTTCATCATAGTTACGTCTTTACTACATCAAAACTTAATGTTAATGTTGATTTTGAAACATTTATTGAATACATGGAAATAAATGTACACCCGAAATGCTATGATTTTTAATGGCCTAACCTAAGCACATAAAGTTGCCTTGGAGGACAACCTACAACGTTGTCGACAGTGGAATATTTGTGATACCAAGTACTTTTGAATGTTTAAAATCTTTTCTAATAATTGATTATTGTTTGTTTGATACCAAGTATTTTACTTAATGATTGTTGTTTGTTTAATATTCTACTGCATCACAATAATGTTCTACTGCATCATAATTTTAGCATACTATTGCATCACAATGTAATCATACTGCTAAATCACATACTTACTTTACTGCATCACTCTATTGTATAAAAGTTTTAATTCTACTGCATCACAATGTTATACATAATGTTGCATCACAATAATACTTTAATGCATCATTATGTTATTATACTGCATTATGATGTATAATGGACTGCATCACTATCTGTATTGCATCACAATACAATAAACAAAATAACATAATGACTTAAATAACTTTAAATGATCATACATCTTCTTTGTTGACTTCAACTGATACCGGCCGATAACCCAATCTCTTAGTCTCGGAACTAATTGTCTATCTAGTAGCCACTCCTTGCTTTGATGAGTTAAGTGAAATGAAAGTAGATTTTGATCCTATATCGCAGCATCATGACTCGCTCAATGAAGCCACGGGGCTAGAGTCATCACATCAAGTATTGGGCACGTGGGTGAGTGAACTCTAGTTGTGCTTGAGTTGCGATCCGCTCCGGTCAAGTCGAACCTTGCCAATTAGCTTCTGGAGATCGGGTTCTCACAATAACATGTCTTGTAAGTAAATGCTTGAATATCTATACAATACTTTTTGAGATTAAAAAAAGAATACTTAAATCATGCTCATATATGATTAGATCCTCTAAGGCCAGTTCTTTTCGGCTCCGTTATTTTCCTGCTTTTCTTCAGTATTCAAGTTTTCTTTTTATCTCAGAATCTTTTGCACATATCCTTTGTTTCTCACTGTCTTCTACTAGAGCTCTCGGTAGAGCTTAGCCACACCTTGCATTGTTCCAAGCCTCCCATAAAAACAATGATCATAAATAAACATATTCAATATTTATCAGTGTAAAAATTAAGAAAATTAAAGTTTTAAAGTTCAAACGTCATTTGTTCTCCAGCTTACTATGTTAGTACGCTCATCATTAATCTGAATTATTTAGACCTACATAAATAGACTTAGGATCCCGTTTTCACTATAGAACCTATCTACTATTTGTGGTTCTTTTACGTAAAAGAAAAAACATTTTTCATCTCTCATAAATATCAAGTAAAAAGTACTTAAAATGAATGTATCTGCTTTAGCTAGATTGAATGTTATAAAAAAGATTGTGCATGTTCCTAAGTGCCTAACTAGCTGCCATAAGGGTGATAACGACCACCACGAGCACCTCCTCCACTTTGCATTTATATAAACTAGTTTTCTTTGCCTCAGGTTTTCAACACCACCTGTAACCTTCTTAATCACCATAATGACCGTGCATTCATATAAACTAAGCTACTTAACAACTGCGTCATTGTTTTAAATCAACTGCATCACTATCTTATAGTATCAAGCAAATCAGACCAAACCTTAAGAAACCTAATGAAACCTTAAGCACCTACTGCATCAGTGTTTATAAATCAATTGCATCATTGTTTATATATCAAATGCATCTATATCAAGCAAATCAGAAAAAAAAAAACTTAAGGAAACTTAAGTGGAGCTTCCAGTATCCGTGTTGTTATTTTTATCTTATGTGCGACTATATATACAACCCAAAAACATAATCATCGTACACAATTATCTAAGAAAAACTAGCTCTTGATCCCCATATTCAAGTTATTCCTGATTTCGTACTCATATGACAAAGAAAGAAGCATGGCTTCCAAAAATAAGGCTTACCTCTAATAGATAACACTGCATCAAATTTAAGAGAACTAAAAAAGAAACATTAAGGATGAGGTTCAATGTTAATGCATCACAAATGAATTACTTTCCCTACACTTTTCATGGAAACTGAATAACGTGTCACACCTGAATCTGCGTCCAATAGGTATTTGCCAATCTTTGTAATCTACAACTGTACCTTCTTGAGAAGCCTGGTTTACAACAGATGGTAATAAATTTTAGAAGAACTTCTGATATTCAAGTTATTACCATCTAGGAACCGATTATCATCAATTTATATTTTATTTTTCTGATGTTGGGTGGACATGCTTACTTTATTCTTTAAAAACTCGTGGATTTGTTGACTGAGATGAATGAGAGCATTTCGATCTGTTTAGATAAGAAAGCATAATAATCGAGGAGATATAAAGAACACTAAACAGACTTCTACGTTACTTGCAATGGAACATAGTGAAATATACTGCAAACTTGCAAAGTTTCAATTCCCGAAGCATTTTAATAAGAAGTGGGAGGTGCCAAAGCTGCAAATGAATGTGAGCATAAAGTGGTATACACACCTTTATCCAAAGTGGTAAACAATCAAAGTTGGTTAAGAACCACTTATGGCAATTCATGTTAAAAGAGTCGGCTTCTTCAACACCATTCAAATGATGGCGATATTCTAGGCATATACAAGCACTTCCAGCATATGCAACATCCACATGAAACCATATTCCGTACCTCTGCCAAAAATGAACAAGTAACTTGAGCATAGATAGATTTAAATTCATGTATAACAGGTCAACAACACATGTTAACTAGATGAAAGTAAGTTCTTGATTCACAACATTTCCACATATGTGAAATTTCATTGCTTAAGAGTACTTATTGTTTATTATATCACAACTAAGTTGATATACGTTTCGGTCTACAAGATTCCTTTATTTTGTCCGGTAGGTGCATCACAATGTATAATTAACAATTGATGCATCACAGCGTAAATTTAGTACATCATAATGTAAAATCAGTGCATCGCAGCCATAAATCCCATTGAGACATTTTATCAAACACCTTGTTTGCAATTTTCCTAAACACGTTTTGTATCTATTTTTTTCTATATTTTGTTCCAAATCTAGAAGAAAATAAGATGTAGTTTGAATCAAACTATAAATAAAAACACAAAATAGGTGATTGAATTAGGATCTTACTATCTTATTAGTTGATGATGAACACTCATCAATCGATGATGATGAAAACTCGGTCGACATCTCAAAATGGATTGATTGTGTTGAAGTAGTGAAGAATAAGGAAGAACACAGTGAAGAATGATGGTGGTTCACGGTGGAGAAGACTATCACGATCGAAGGAGAAGAATATCGTGTGTGTATTTTTTAGATGCATAGGAAGAGATAAGAAAAAGGATAAAGGAAGACTGTATTTACTCTAGTGGAGAACGATGGTGATGACGGTGGTGATGACAGTGGAGAAAGGTGGTTTCAGAGGGAGAAGAAGAGAGAAGATACATAACAGAGAACCGTGAAAAAATAAGAAAAAAAAAAGCTTATATACTTTTATTATATGGTAAAATGACCAAAACGCCCTTGAGAGTAAAAAAAGGAGGGGTGGAGATGGGACACATGGCGCATTGTGGTGGCTTCTCATTCTTTTCATTTTAAACATCTTTTCATAATAACCCATACCTATATATATATATATTTATATATATATATATATATATATATATATATATATATATATATATATATATATATATATATATATATATATATATATATATATATATACTAGAATACTTTCAATCTTGCAAGTGCAGATGACTATAACATGATTGGAATAAATGAAATAAAGGTTAAAGTTGTAAAATTTGAATTAAAATAAAATAAACCCACTAAAAATATAAAAACTAAAACTCATAAAA
The DNA here is from genome assembly GCA_910596185.1 of Chrysanthemum makinoi. Classification (NCBI taxonomy): domain Eukaryota; kingdom Viridiplantae; phylum Streptophyta; class Magnoliopsida; order Asterales; family Asteraceae; genus Chrysanthemum; species Chrysanthemum makinoi. The sequence goes on along the minus strand of OU343217.1, from coordinate 294,467,432 downwards.
ATATATTAAAATGGATGTTGAATTAAAGAGCATAAAATTTTAAAAAATATGGTGAAATTAGATTATAATATAAATAAGTAGATAAAAAGATATTTTAATTTGAAAATAAAGATGAATTTTAGGGTAGTTGAGAAGTGGCACATGTCATTTTATAATTGGAGATCCTTATCTTAATTTTTTGTGGTTAGGAGTTAGGCAGGAGTTTGTTAGAAGTTATGCTTGGAATTTGTTAAGAAGTGACACATTCATGATTGAGCTCCTTATCTTAATTTTAAGCCTTCTAAAATTAGGGTTTTAGGGCTTAATTTTTAAGCCTAACTAATTTTAGAAGGCTATATATATATATATTTATATATATATATATATATATATATATATGCTCTGGTTCCATTGAGAATGTTTTTATTTTGAGAAGATTGAGAAATCTTCGTTTGAACAAATTGATTCATGTTTTTGATTTGATTCACAAGTAAACACCATTTTATGGTGAATCGAATCTATAAATCACAAATTTGATTCACAAATCATTGTTAAAATCGAGTTATGATGATGATTCATTAAATTTATTGCATGATTCGATTATTCTACATATATGTCGAGATTTTTAACATTGATTCAAATTTTTTTACACGTTTTGAATTTTAATCACATTAAAATGAGTTTTACGCTTGAAAAACATGAATCAAAGTTAAAAATCTATCGTTTTTGAAAATCTTCTCAATCTTCTCAAAATAAAAACCTTCTCAATCGATCCGGATTCTATATATATATATATATATATATGTATATATATATATTTGAATATTAATAATTATATTCTTTAAAGTAACCCATATGATTTATTGAATATTTATTTGTACTTTATCTTTATATATATATATTTGAATATTAATATTAACAAACATTATTTTTGAGAACTAAATTTTCTTAGTATAATGTAAGTGATTTTTAAAAGTCGCTATTGTGTTATTATTTAATGATAACTTATGACTACGGGCTATTGTCAACTAATTTTATCTCATATCTTTACAATATATCTAATAACAATTCATTATTGTCACCACATCACGTAGATAATTTACAATTTTTATATGAAAATTTTTGTTATTGCATAACAGTATTCAAAATTAAAATTATCGTCGTCCGTATATCTATTGTATTGTAAAATATAAATCTAAAAAAATTTTGCTGAATATTTTAATTGTATGGCGCCCGCCGCTGTAACGCGCGGGTACCCTGCTAGTACATCAATAAATAAGCTTAGAGAAACAACTTCTTTTCATGTGATGATGGAAGTTTCTAAAAGTCATGGGAAGCTTAGACAGGCTCATTAATTTTAGCTTAAAACTCATATTTTAGTTTGGTTTTCCATTTTTGAGTGAGAGAAAAAAAAATTAACTTTGTTTTCATCTACCAAAAAGTTTCGTGTCAAGAAGCCTAAGCTGAAGAATCAATATCTAAACGGGTCAAAAATTCATAAAATTTATTGTGAGTCGCTTATATTATCAAAAAGGGTTAAATGTATGAGGTTCTTCATGTTTAGTTTACATAAAGAGGGTGAATTTTTAACTAAGATGTACGGGTCTATCTCATGATTGTTTCCGAACCATTTCCCTAGCCACCCCAGGATGCGTACCTAGTGAGGTTTGAACATGAGACTTCTTGTTTGGATATTGGGACGTCTAACCATTATGCGGAATTGGCAACAGTTTTGTTTTATACTGAAACTGATTATAGTTGCAAGACTCATAAGGCTTTCTTTAGTGTTAAGTGATAACATGTTCTGGTGTTCAACATGCTTATTATCTTTTGCAGGATGAAAGTTAGGTTGTTTTGCAGAAGGATAAAAAAATAAAAAATAGGAGAACCCATAACCAAGTTCATTGAAACTTAAAATTTCAACTTTCAAGTCTTCAAGTTCATTGAAACTTAAAAATTCAATTTTCAAGTCTCCAAGTTCATTGAAAGTTATAATTTACAAAAGGCGGCAATATTGGCATGCTATTTGCGTACTGATATACCCAAAGCATAGCATGCTCAGCCATATTTGAACAAAAGTACTGCTCTTGAATACAGGGAGAAGTAGACAAAGTGGTTTGTCTCATGAGTCACATAAGAACCTACACAATCAAAACATGGACGTTAGCTTCCATCTCTAACACATTAATTAAAAACATTTTTCAAAAAAAAAAAGGTAACAACTAGGGGATCAACTTAAGAACTTTCCCTCTACAAGCATCTGTCATCCACCAGTCATAACACATGAAATTCACAACTTTCTTTAAAGCATTAACTTAGAAGAAAGCTGTGAATGTGATCAAATATACCAACTTAAATGACGGGTTAATATATTACTTGCAATGAAAAAGTCAACACCACGAGCGCTATCATCTTTCTCCCAGTCAGGAGCTAAAATTTGCATCCTTTATCTCATTCATGTTCCTAAGTCAGGGACTAAGTGTTAAGGATCTGCTTAGATTGTTTGTCGTATAATGGTTCTTGGTGCAATTCTTATGGATGCACAGTTAATTACCAAAATAGTAGTATTAGTCAGCTCCGAGTTATTCTAAAACAAAGCTATGAATCAGTTATTAACTATTCTAAAGCTAAATGTGTGTTGTCTAGGCCTCCAAAAGTGATTGGGGGGAACCTGTGTACCACAAACTAGTATGTAAAACCAGGTGTCTGAATATCTGAGCTTAAATGCCTATAACGAATCATATACAAGGGAGCAGAAGATATGAAGTTTCTGTTAATAAGGTGTACATGTATGTTATTATATGGGTTTGATGTAAGGTTCTATACCTAGATTTGGAGATAATAGTCGGGTAAGTATCTATTTCAAACTTAAAGTTTCTGACTTTCCAGTACAATTATACTGTCATAATTGTGATATTTTCATATTTTAGTGTGCTTTTTAAACACTAGATTATGAAAAGCGTGCTAATGTTTGTTGAAATGTAGTACATTTGATGTTTGAATGGTGATTTAGAATAGCATAAATGAATTACGGAATATATAAAAAAAGTAGCACAACTAACAGGGCCTCTAATCATGATGAAATGCTAGAAAGAACACATCCGTGCCACAGGGTGTCTAATCCTGGACCTTGGACTAAGTACATTGTTGTCGAAAACAAACTTTTTAGGGTGCACCTTGGCGCAAAGTCTATGAAGGCACATGGCACCTCAGAATCTCAGATTGGTTAACGCTAATCAGCTTCAGTGAGGCATACATGACCCTATGAGGGGCAAAACATTTGTGCTCACTTTCAGTCCCTTTTAGTATCAACAACAGTGTTATATCTTTTGAGAAGTAAGCCCATTATATGTATGTATAGCATCTGCTGATAACATTATATGTATGTATAGCATCTGCTGATAACCACTTACATACTTGGAACTTATTCTCGGTCAAGTGTCGCATTTGTGGGTTGGCTACTCTACATTGCTATACCACTTGAGTTTGAAGAAGTTAATGTGGAATTGTGGATCTTTATAAGCATTTGGTTTGTCTACTTTTGGGGTTCAAGTAAGCGAGTTAGAAATGAGCATACTCCTAGTGAGGCATTCAACGTCATGCTAACATAGCGACATATGGTAGATACCAAAGGAAATTGAAATGAGGGTACGGATGACGAAAACAATAATATATGGTTGTTAGAGTCGACACATAAACCATTCCTGTGTGTTAATAAGATACGGATGGTAACAGTGATGGCCACGAGGTTATCTATACAATTACAGGACTGTTGTAACAATGGTGGTCATTAGCAGTCACATGCACTACTTCTCTTATTGTCATAATTGCTGCAGGAATTTGATTGCCAAAGTCAAACTATTTCTAAACTTACCTCTGGCTTAACAGCTACTATCACACTCAGCTACATTTGTTTAGTAGATTATTCTTGCTACCTTATCAGTGTATTCCAAATTGGCATGCTAATCAGCTCTCCACCACATACTTAACTTGACATAGGTGAGTAACTAGGACCTAGAAAGAAAAAGAGAATCGGCCAATGAGCCACACAACTGCTTCTAAGATTTGTTCATATTGACATAGCTCACTTTAATAGCGACCAAGACAACTAATAAGCGGGTCAATCAAATTATCCTAAGAATCACAAACAGAACCACACATCTCATTCCCTAAATTCCCCTATATATGCACAAACCAACATTGTTATACATGATCTTATAATAAAGAAATTACCAAAGTCTCTTCCAACGATACAATGCCACGTAGGACCATGATTCTTATCAAACGCCTTCTTAATCTGTTCAGCCACATCTTTCTCTTTACTATCATTCTCAAACGCCTGTGCATGTCACAATTATTCCAATCAATAATCTTAATTACACAATATTAAATCATAGAGATAATCATTTATAAAGGTATTCAACCATCCACTATATTTTTTTATATTTTTGCGTGTATATAACTTTTCTTTTCTCTATTTTAGATATGAACATTTAATAATGTTTTTATTTAAACACAATTTTAAAAAACCGTGTACATTTAAGAAAAAATCAATGTTTTTTTCAACAAAATTTACACTATGACACGAAAATGGGTGTCCCGGGACCACCTAGGTTTCGTCTTGTGTGTATGATTACAAATACATTATGACTATGTATAGCAGGCTTATGGCTTATGTGGTTTCGGCTTGTGTTTCATAAGCTCACTTATTGTGGCTTCTTTTGAAACTTTTCGGCTATAACCTTATTATGACATGATAAGCTTATATAAGCCACTAAAATTGAGTTTATGAAACATAAGCCGAAAACCAAATAAGACATAAGCCCGCTATATAACCTTAAACAAACACTCCCATTGTTGTTAGTGAGATACATTTATAAATGATTATATAATCTGTAAATCATCATAATAAATTAAACAAAAGGTTACAGCTTTAGCGATATTGACGGCTTCAGTTTGCATATCTTCCTTCATATCAGTGGCTTTGATAATGACATTACAGCTGCTGGAAGATGAGTTGGTTTCCCGGTCATCGGAGGAGCTAGCCGACGGCGAGGATGGCATAAGCCTTTTTAAAGATTTGCTGTTGTTGTCACTCATCTTGTTACTTGTTTCTGTTGGTGTGAGTAACGGCTTAAATCATACAATACGTTAAAGAGCTTTGCTAGGCTTATGTAGGAATGTTTAGCATTTCTCTACGTTAAATACTAGTAATGTTTTGTCATTTTGTACTACAGTTGTAAAGCGTACACAACAATTTTTATTTGGGGGTGTAAAGCGTGCTTAGGACAACTTATGGGGTTTTTGGCTTATATTTCTTGTAACATATTTGGGGGTGCTAATGTTTGTTGAACTTCTTTGTAGTACATTTGATGTTTGAAGGGTGATTTAGAATAGCACAAATGAATTATGGAATATATAAAAAAAAAAGTAGCACAACTAACAGGGCCTCTAATCATGATGAAGTGCTAGATAGTACACGTCCGTGCCACAGGGTGTCTAAATCCTGGACCTTGGACTAAGTACATTTTGTCGAAAGCAAACTTTTTAGGGTGCACCTTGGCGCAAAGTCTATGAAGGCACATGGCATACATAACCCTATGAGGGGCAAAATATATGTGCTTACTTTCAGTCCCTTTTAGTATCAACAACAGTGTTATATCTTTTGAGAAGTAAGCCCATTATATGTATGTATAGCATCTGCTGATAACCACTTACATAGTTGGAACTTATTCTCGGTCAAGTGTCCCATTTGTGGGTTGGCTTCTCTACATTGTTATACCACTTGAGTTTGAAGAAGTTAATGTGGAATTGTGGATCTTTATAAGCATTTGATTTGTCTACTTTTGGGGTTCAAGCAAGCGAGTTAGAAATGAGCATACTCCTAGCGAGGCATTCATCATCATGCTAACATGTACATATGGTAGAAACCAAAGGAAATTGAAATGAGGGTACGGATGATGAAGACCAAAATATATGGTTGTTCAGAGTCAACACATAAATCATTCGTGTGTGTTAATAAGATACGGATGGTAACAGTGATGGCCACGAGGCTAACTATACAATTACAGGACTGTCACAACTCACAACAATTGTGCTCCTTAGCAGTCACAACTCACATGCAATACTTTTCCTACTATCATTGTTGTTGCAGGAATTTGATAGCAAACTAAAACTATTTCTAAACTTAACGCTGGTTTAACAGCTACTATCACACTCAGCTACATTTGTCTAGTAGATTATTCTTGCTACCCCTATCAGCGTATTCCAAATTGGCATGTTAATCAGCTCACCACCACAATAAGACACTCTGCCACAACATTTCATTCACATAATTAACTTGACATAAGTGAGTAGCTAGGACCTAGAAAGAAAAAGAGAAACGGCAAGTGAGGAACTGGAAACCAATGAGCCACACAACTGCTTCTAAGATTTGTTCATATTGACATGGCACACTTTATTAGCCACTTTGACAATTAATAAGCGGGTCAATCAAACTATCCTAAGAATCACAAACAGAACCACACATCTCATTTCCTAAATTCCCCTATGCACAAACCAACATTGTTATAAACCGATAAACATGTTATAACAAAGAAATTACCAAAGTTTCTTCCAACAATACAATGCAACATAGGACCATGATTCTTATCAAACGCCTCCTTAATCTGTTGAGCCACATCTTTCTCTTGACTATCCTTCTCAAACGCCTGTGCATGTCACAATTATTCAAATCAATAATCTTAATTACACAATATTAAATCATAGAGATAATCATTTATAAATGTATCCAACCATCCACTAGACTTTTTGTTTTTTGCGTGTATCTAACTTTTCTTTTCTCTATTTTAGATATAGACATTTAATAATGTCTTTGAGGGAGAACACAATTTTAAAATCCATGTGCATTTAAGAAAAAATCAATGTTTTTTTCAACAATATTGACACTATGACACGAAAATCCATGGGTGTCCCGGAACCACCTTGGTTCGGTCTTGTGTGTATCATTACAAATAGCGGGCTTATGGCCTATGTGATTTTCGGCTTATGTTTCATAAGCTCACTTTTCTTGAAAATTTTCGACTTATATAACCTTATAATGACATGATAAGCTTATATAAGCCACAAAAACTGAGTTTACGAAACATAAGCCAAAAACCGAGCCCGCTACATAACCTTAAACAAACACTATGATTATCTGAAAATCATAATAAGTAAAACAAATGGTTACAGCAGTAGCAATATTGACAGCTTCAGTTTGCATGTCTTCCTTCATATCAGTGGCTTTGATAATGACATTATGGCTGCTGGAAGATGAGTTGGTTTTTGGGTCATCGGAGGAGCTAGCCGACGGCGAGTATGGCACAAGCCTTTGCCTTTTTAAGGATTTTCTGTTGTTGTCGCTCATCTTATTGTTTCTGTCAGTGTGAGTAAGAGCTTAAATCCATCTATGCTATATAAAATATACTATATAAAAAGGAAAACTGCACCAATTAGAGAAATAATATAATTAATACCTTATTAAAACACCCCATTACTTAAAAGTAATAATTTATTCACATGTACACCCAATTAAAAGCTCTACCAAATTAAAACAACCAATGAAACCGATACCGGTTGACCCGTTTTGACCTTGAAACCGATACGGGTTGACCCGAGACGCTTCAAACCCTGTACTTTTTCGACATTGTGACTGTTTAAATCGACTTGTTTTTATCAACGGTTCAACCAGTTGAACCACCCGGTGAAATCGGTTTCAAATTCGTGGAAATGATGTAAGTTGTAACCCGTGACAATTTTTTGAAAGGAGAGACCAAGTAATTGTTTTTGGTTTATTTGCTTGAAGTAATTGTTAATATGTTATTTTAAAAAATGTGCTCATTTAAGGGACTAGATATATGATCGTCGTAAAAGTTAATATATATTGTATACCTTTTCCAGTTATTAATAATGTTATGTAGTTTATTAAAATCACAAAACATAAATAGTATTGTTATCTTTAGCGTTAATTATTTGGAACAATGATAAATATCTATTGATAGTACAAAATAATCTTATATGGTGATATCCATTTGCAAAGTACTACATCCGTCCTCAAATACATTATAGTCTTTTGATTTGTAATGCGAATCTATATTACTAAAAATCTTAATAACTTAAAACAATCCTATTAGAAAATATACTCACACACTTATATCGACTCCACATAATTTTTTAAAAACTATATATTTAAAGCTGCTATTTTAGTTTTTGAAAGAAACTTATGGATCGTCGAACTTTAAGATCTTAAATATTTGCACCTTATCATACTTCACGAGCTTTAATGGTATGTTTTGTAATTTTGTACTACATTGTGAAGCTTACACAACAATTTTCATTCGTGGGATGTCAAACGTGCTTAAGACTCATGTAGGCTTACATTTCCAAAACATAGTTTTTATGGTTAATTTTGGATTACATAAATTTATTACTACATCCGTCTCAAAATTATAGTCTTTGTTTGATTTTTTAGTTTTTCTTTTTCAACTTTCATCTTAAATATTTCTGTTTATGTTATACAATAGTTGATGAAAATTATACCAAATAAAAATACATTAAAAACCCAATCCATTCATATATTTTGCATCAAGTATTATATAACACATACAAAAATACCTAAGGTCAAAGTTATAAAAGAAAGACCGAAAAAGTTAAAAGGCGACTATAACTTTGGGACGAAGGGAGTACTAAATTTATACTCCATCCGTTTTAAAATTATAGTCTCCATTTGATTTTTTTCAGTATTTTTTTATAGCCTTGACTTTATATATTTTTGTTTGTTTATATAATACTTGATGCAAAATATATGAATGGATTGAGTTTTAAATGTATTTTTCATTGGTATAATTTTAAAAAATTATTGTATAACACAAACAAAAATAGTTAGGGTCAAAGTTGAAAAAAAGACAGAAAATTTCAAATGAAGACAATAATTTTGAGACGGTGGTAGTATAAGCTAAAAAGTTTTAAAATAAGTCACAAAAAGTAAGCTTATAAAGCATAAGATGAAGATCACAAAAGTCATAAGCCAGTTATATAAACTTAAACAAACACCCGCTATGGTAATGTGGTATGGTCATCAAACTTAACACCTTTACATAAGCGATGGGAAGTGATATGTACACATACACTTTTACTTTGCACACATAATTTTACTTGTCCCACACATCAATTTGCTTGTCTTCACACATAAATTTTATGTGTGCAAAGTAAAGGTTTATGTGTACATATCAATACCCATAAGCGATATGTCACCATTCATTACATGACCGAACTCATCCACCACCAAACCAACTAACAAAACTATTTTTCTTAACAAATTTAAAATTTTTATTCTGTATTTTACATTAAACTTTTATTAAAATAAAGTTTTATAAATAAAAATTTTACAAAAACATTTTAATAAAAAAATGTATATATCACATTCACACACAAATATCACATTTACAATAAGTAATGACACATCAAGAAACTTCACAAAGGTAGTGTAATTTACTTGCCACCAGTGTCATGGTTCTAAACATGGTTATGAGGATGGTATATTGGTATCATCTTCAGGTGACTGTTTTCCTCTTTTAAGTTTTAACTATTGTTTTATCACAACTAGGAGACCTACCCATTACATGCACCAAAATGAACCCTTCAATTTTACACATATAGCCAATCACAATGTACTTCGTATATATATACAAGCACTTGATAGTTGATAACCACAATCTATGTGTGTATTTATGTGTTGCAAGTCAATGAGTCGACTTAGTCTAAAGTTTTCAAAAGACAAAGTGGTTGATAGAGACTTTGTTCATGTATAAAAGTGAATCACTTGGACTTTAAAAAGTGTCATGTTTGCAGATATATTAGAAAATTTATAATGGTTTGACACTTTGACTTGTTCTTCCTAAAACTTAGTACTTTTCTTGTATTTCAAACTGTTGAAATCACATCCGTAAAGTTGAATATCATGTTTCCATTTTTATTTTTTTTGAATAAACATGTTTCCATTTTTCACGAATAGTAATCAGCCATTTCTTCGATTTAGATTACTTAAATATAACGAGTCTTTAACTCAAATGTATGCAGTTTAACGAGAGTATGCTCGTAAACGTTAATAACCTTTTCTCTAATCACCCAATATGTGTGTTAAGACGGTTTGAACTTGTCATCTCTTATGAGAACATTATGTAGTGACACACAACTAAGTCACATTGGTGATGATTAATTATCATTTTTCGATATATATTAACAATTTAATGGTCATAATATTTTAATGGGTTAATGGTCTAGAAAACATACAAACTTTCCACTTTTTACTATTGTGACAATAAACTTTTTTTTTTCCTATTAAAACAAAACAACTTCTTAATGACTACTATTGTAACCAAATAGTAGTCATTAAGTGGTAATTAACTGTGCCACGTGGCATATTTGGTTACAATAGTAGTCATTAAAAAGTTGTTTTGTTTTAATAGGAAAAAAAAAGTTTATTGTAACAATAGTAAAAAGTAGAAAGTTTGTATGTTTTTTAGACCATTAACCCTATTTTAATCAACGTGAGAAAGTAGTAGTCGTTATCTTGACCCAATTATTCCATGGCTTAATGCGCTATAAAAAAAGAATGAACTACTCCAGACTTTGGTAAGCATGAGATCCTTGACTATTACAGATTCACATTTCGATTCATTTCACCTACACGAAACACTTCGTATAGATCAAATTTCCTACTACGATGTTAGGGCCTAACCAAGGCCAAACTTAGATGAAACAAACGCTGAAAAGCTGATCACATGATTCGGCGCAACGTTACAAGAGTTGATCATTTTATCATTCATTTCCAGTTAAACATAGAAAAACGACAACGTAGACAATAACATTTTTCATGTTTATGAGCTACGATAAGATAGAAGGAAAAGACACATTTCTTAGAAATAAAATACCACGGCTAACAATGTAACCAAATAGGCAGATAGTCTGCGAAAAATCCAAACATTACAAGTGGTTGATCCCTAAACCTATATAATAACTCATTAGGTTGGAGAACGATAATTGCTCACATATTAAATTCTCATAAATGTAAAGTACTCCCATTTTGAAACAATATCAATATATTGTTTAAGGCGTGTAATCTTTTATACACTTTGAAACAATATCAATTTTGAACTACTTTCGGTAAAATCTTTGAACAATACTAACATTTTTTACTCTTTTCCTATATAAACAGCTAAAATAACACTTTATTTGGTCAAACATGAAGAAAATTTATATCTTATTTGTTTCTTCTAATACCGGTTGTAGTGGTGATGTGATAATGTGTTACATTAACATCATACTACATATATCACATTAAGCATATTTTATTACAAATTCACAACACATCTTGTCTTGATTTTTCGTTTAGTAATTGCCATCACCTAGCCACCTCCAAAAAACACTCCTCACGCATAATGACAATACCGTCATAACAAGTCAAATTTAATTTGCAGCAATACCAGCGTTTTGAAAATTGAGCTGAATCGGCTGGTTCAACGAGGAACCAGACCGCCTCGGCCGAGAAAACTCAAGAAAAAGCATTCAACTGATAAAACCAGAAATCAATTTGATTTACGATTCGGTTTTAAAATTCATAATTAAGACCGCTGGTAATAAGAGACGCAAGACGCGTCTCTTTCTTAGGTGACACCCCATCAAGACTCGTGCTCCTTAGTCTTTACTACACCACTCACATCTCAAGACGCATGCTAGGTGGGAAAAGGGAGAACTTGTTCGTTCAGACGATCGAGTTGTGGGTCGTTGTAATGTGTGATATTTTGGTTTTTATGGGACATATTTATATTTATATAAAATATATTTTGATGGTGATGTTAGTTGTATTATTGCATTATATCGATGGTAATATAAATTGTGAAAAAAAACTGATGTGGTGCAATGCTGAAATAATGGTCGTTATTAGTTATTACCACCTGCAGGCTAAGAGCACTCCCATCCTTGACGCTATAACACCCGTTAAGGGCTTCATTAACGCCGTTGGAGGCGTTATCCGTTGGAAGGCATGCGAAATAACGGCGTTGGAGGGGAGGCAACACGCCCGTTAAGGGCTAGAAAAAAAAATCGAAATATTACAAAACTAGCCCCTCTAACGAAGAAGATGATGATGGTTTGTATTTTTTTTTTTATTTTAGCTTTACAGGTGTGTGTGCACGATGTGTGTTTAAAGAAGAAGAAGAAGAAACAGTAGTAACACTTGTGGGATATGTGTGGATGCAAGCTTATCAGAACTTATAAAGGTGAGTGTGCACTTTTTGTGTTTGTGGACCACATTCATTTCCTTTTTTCTTTTTCTTTTTTTCTTTTTTCATTTTTCTTTTTTCATTTTTTTTGTTTGTTATTTTAGTTTTATAATTTTATTTAATAATATAAAAATGTTATTTGTATATTAATTTAATAAACGAAATATTAGTTTATGTTTAATAAATGAAGTGTTTGTTTTAGTTTAGGGGTTGAAATTGAAAATATGAAATGTTATTGGTGTTATTGGGATGTTATGGTTGTGGGTGTTTTTTGAGGATATTAATGTTAAATGTTAAAGCTGATGTGACGCTGACGTGAACGGTGTTATTAGTGTTATGAATGGGAGTGCTCAAATACGGCCACTTATGAAGTGATAAAGTTTCGTTTCGTAACGCCACGAAGTCATGCTTATCTTGACTACAAGTCTACACTCTACAGTATCCAAATCACATCCCGCCAAATACGCCAAAACCAATTAAAAGAAAAGAAATAAAAGAAGTTTGGTAAGCCAGCCTTGACTCAAATTCATTTCTTTATTTCATACCCACCAAATTTATTAAATTAAACTTCACCAACTATATATAATTCACTCCATTCATCTAACTAAACACTTCAACTAACCTTTAATCCATCTTATATATTGCTCTTAATCGGTTCGGGTCGGGTCATACATCATGTTGTTGTCTCGCCGGATTATCCGTGGGCGGAGCTTTTTACGTTACCTCACAGCAGCACCCTCGGTTGTGACTACTGATATAAAATCCAGTTCAATTAACCGGTTTTCAACTTCTGTTAAGTCAAAGTTTGACTTCTGTTATAAGGTTGTTATTTTAGATGCATTTGTTACATCTACTGTATGTGTTTTGGATCTAAGTTTTATTTTTGCATGCATTGTTTATGTTTTTATATATTAGACGCGCATAGCGGCGACAGTATATAGTATCGGTAATTTGTGTGTGGAATATTTTTTTATGTGTATTTGGGTGCGGAGTGAGTGTGAGCGAAGAAAGTTACTGATTTAAATTGCAATTAAGTATTTAAATATTTAACAGATTTCATTGCCTTTTATAAGTAACAATATTACTATTTTTATATATGCAATTTCCCTTAGATTTTAATATATTTTTATCTAACAAAAGTATTTTAAGTTAGGTGAGATGTAAATTTTGGGAAAACTTGGTTATTATCAATTTTGGATATGTTATAATGCAATATGGATTATTATGTGGTAATTAACGATGTGTTTTTGATTTGTTTTGTGTAGTTGTACAATTTGTACGATGTGAATGGGCGTTATTTTTCCACTAGTTCAGTGGATAGTCAACCGATTGATGGGATTGTGGACATACCATTAGCGCAAACTGGTGAAGGTATTGCGGAATGTGAGCTGCTCAAGTGGTTTGTCAATGAGGTGAGTCATCTCGGTTTACCAAGATACATTTTCAAAATTTACTGATATGATGAATCTGAAATGCCTGTATGAAATTTTTTATGAAGATCGCGTTAAATACGTAGTTAAGCACAAATTTCCCCCAAACTATTGTGTTTCAAGTTGGTTCTGTATTTGAGATTGGACTTTTTTCGGGACGGAGGTCAGCACTGTAATATGGTACACATCTATTAGTTAGAAATAGTAATATGATAAACATCCATTCACCCAGCCGTTATGATATAATCATGCTTCGTGCATGAGGCATTTGTTAAAGCTGTGCAATGTTTAGTTTTTGGACCTTCATCAGTCCACACCATGGGCGTGATTTGGAAATGATCTAATATCATATTGAATTGCATAAGTGGAATTCATACCAAATAATTGTGTTTTGTCAGGGAGACGAAGTTGAGGAATATCAACCTCTTTGTGAAGTTCAAAGTGACAAAGCAACTATTGAAATAACAAGTCGCTACAAAGGGACTGTTGCTAAGGTTTTGCATACTCCTGGTGACATAATAAAGGTAACACATATGGTACCCTTTGTAAACATCTTTTCTGGTTTCTTCTTTGTTGGCTTCTTTGATTAGTGAATGTCATAACTGCTGTATCATTTCGTATATTCAGATATAAGATTGTCGTTCGTCTTTGTTTCAGGTTGGAGAAACTCTATTACAATTAACGGTTGATGATATTTCAATTTCATCTGATGCATCAGAGACATCGTTAGGTTCTGAGACATCTGATGCTGATGACGAGAAGTCAGAGTTCAAAAAGACTAAAAAGGGTGCAGGTTTATCCACTCCTGCTGTTCGAAATCTTGCAAAACAGCATAATATTGATTTAGACGATGTCATTGGAACGGGTAAAGATGGAAGAATATTAAAGGTAGATGTTCTCAAGTATGCTGTAGAAAAAGGAATTATTGAAGATAAACCTGCAATTTTCAATCCTGGTTCTATCGAACCGATGGAGGGACCAGAAGAAAAACTCCATGAGATAGCTGATTCTATCTATCACGATAAAACATTAACTTTAAGGTATCGAGATGATCTCATGTGTTTGAATGAACTTTAAATCCGATATATTAAAATAGGATAAAGGTTAACGATTATGAGTAATTTGTGTCTTTGCAGGGCTTATCAGCGAGCTATGGTCAAGTCAATGACTGCAGCTGCAAGTGTACCTCACTTCCATTACGTGGAAGAACTAAACTGTGATGGGCTTGTAGAGCTTAAAGCGGCTTTCCAAAAAGCGAACACTGATCCAGATCTCAAGTTCACGTTCCTCCCCATCTTGATAAAGTCCCTTTCTCTGGCTTTGACTACACATCCATTAGTCAATAGTACCTTCAATTTGGAAAATTATGAAGTCACCCTAAAAGGTTCAGATACATTCAAATTTCACACAGTTTTCTCCACAATTCGGAGTTTTGATCTTTCAAACGCTTTTTATTTATGTTTTTATGGGTCATTGTAGGTCATCACAACGTTGGAATTGCAATGGCTACACCATCTGGACTAGTAGTACCAAACATCAAGAATGTTCAATCTCTTTCCATATTGGAGGTTAGTATTTTCTCACGTCGTTATTTTTAATCACTGCAATAAGAAACATGTAAATTGAGTTGGAAAACCAAGTAAATTTATTCAAAGTTGGCTACATATATATTTGATATGATATATGTGAATGGTTGTGTAGATAACTAAGGAACTATCACGCCTACAAAAGTTGGCCATGGCAAACAAGCTCCCCCCTGCAGATATATCTGGTGGAACCATAACTCTGAGCAATATTGGATCCATTGGTGGGAAGTATGGTTCACCTCTCATTAACGTTCCTGAAGTTGCCATTATAGCCCTTGGCCGAATTCAAAAAGTTGCTCAATTTAAGGATGATGGAACCGCTTACCCAGTCTCTATTATGACAGTAAGTCTTCTTAACATGTATTATTTTTTCGTAATGTGCTGCAACTTAATAAAATCTTTCAATTAGTCATCTGCATAGTACTTGGTCATGGCACATGTATGTTGTTTAATGTTTTGGAAATGATAGCAGAATATCATAAGAAGTTGAATTGTTTTCATTCTTTATATCATAAATTAACTTGTTTTCAATTAATAACTTCAGGTGAACATAGCAGCCGACCACAGAATTCTTGATGGAGCAAATGTGGCACTGTTCTGCAAAGACTGGAAGCTGTACATCGAAAAGCCGGAGTTGCTCTTGCTGCATATGCGATAATCTTGCACTAACTTCTTAGTCAAGAGATCTAATATTTCTCGCAAGCCTTTTAGGATCATGATTGTGACGAGTTTCTAGGCCAAATTAAGAGCTGTGGTCGATTGAGTACATCTTTGTAAGCTAATATTGATGGATTAATGATAAATGTTCTTCTGGAACCTAATTTACTGCAAAATAAGCGCAATGTTAACCTTTTTTTTTACTTATAAATAAGCACAATCGTTGTTAAGATCATCTCATCTTAGTAGGGGCTCATTGAACATTGATGGTGCTTTTATAAAGTCCTTTATTAGCATGTACTTTACAATAACTAAATGCAGATGCAACATATACCGGCCATTTAAGTATGACCTAACTTTAAAGGGTTTTTTTAACTTGTGCCCTAGAGGCATAATTTAAGCACACAATAAGTACACTGGGGTTCATGAAAAAGTACACAAGGACCCACATAAAAGTTTAGGTCCGTTAATTGCTAGTGGGGTAGTTGAATATAGACTTGAGGGTTCTTCATAGATGTTGATGAATTAGAAAGTAGAGGTGGTAAAACTAGCGGCAATCGAAGTATGAAAAAAGATAGGTCGGGTTTAAACAAATGAGCATTTATATACATCTTCACTCAAACTTCAATAATTACATATTTCCTCAAAGAATGTTTTAATAGCATTGTACATCATGCATTAAAAACTTATGTTTTAGAAAAATATGTAATTTTTGAAGTTTCCTTGGTTATATATGAAATTCCCCCTTAAACAAACAATATAAAGAAAACCACGACTTTTTCCACGAAAATATGGCACACTAAACTTTTTGAAAGATTAATAAAGAAAACCACAAGTACCCGTTGTTGGAACCACGCTCTTCGACAAGTTACCACGACTACATGTATTAAAAAAAAATTACAATTCATCCTATTAATTTAGAGCAAAGTACAATTCATTCTACTCTATTATTTTAGAGCATACACTTTCAACGTGGCATCTAATTCGGCACCGTCACTTGTATGTCACCACACTTTGTGTGTTGTAGTGTTTTAATTGGCTTTGGTGGGGTCAAACGACATGTGAAATAGCATGCCACTACTGAATGTGTGTTTTAATGTATGAGTGTTAAAAGTTATGATGTTAAGGTTGCGTCGAGGTGACAATGAAAAGTGGGAATTTGCATGTCACCCACAAGAACTTCAAGCATTTAAACTCTTTATACGACATACGTAAATGTGTATTCACGAATCACGAGCATTAACCGGTCAACGATTTTAGAACGACAAACGGGACATGTTTGCTTGAGATAAAGCGAGCCACGTATACAACGAGCATGAAACTTACGGTGACATGGGAGTTGTTTAATGTTTATCGCCTTAGACAACGAGTTCTTCCATGCAAATCGTGCATACGACGGCTGATGGTTGGTTGACGGCGAAAAGCAGCGGTGATGGTTTGAGTAGAGTAATGTGTCAGATTTTTGTTGTTAGCACAACAATTGAAATATGAGATCGTATCAATAATGCCCTATACTTCGGTAGTGATTATCTTATATTAGATTTTTTCAATATAAATGATAATATTAGAAGGTAAAATCATTTACAAAATCACATATTTATACATGAATAAATTTATCATTGCATTTAGAGCACTTACAACAATAACACCATAACACCAATAACACCGTCCACGTCAGCGCCACATCAGCTTTAACATTTAACATTAACATCCCCAAAAAACACCCACAACAATAACATCCCAATAACATCAATAACATTTCATATTTTCAATTTCAACCCCTAAACTAAAACAAACACTTCATTTATTAAAACACATATCACATTTAACATTAAAACACCAAGTACATTAAACGTTAAACACGGATTACATTAAAAATTAAAGATACAACTACTAAAACTATTAAAACTTAAAAAAACGTTAAACACGAATTAAATAAAACTACTAAAACTTAAAAAAACGAATCATCCGAGTCCCAACCATCAGAACTGGTTGGCGGAGAATAAAACTCCCCAGCCATGTATCGACTCTCCATTATGTCGAAGAAGTTGTCTTGGAGGTACTGAGCTTCACGTGCTTCTTGCTCACGACGAGCAGCCTCTTCACGTGCCTGCTCTTCCATAATCTCCCTTACGGTTTCTTCATCTCGTTCCAGTTGCCGGAGGGAAGCCTCACTTAACCCGCTGGGGTGGTTTTGAAAATCCAACTGTGGATTGTTCACAGGTGAACTTGGAACAATTGGGAGGTACATGATGTTTTCAAAACCCACCGGAAAGACATTTTCTGGAGGTGTAGAGTAAACATCGGGTTCTGGTAGAGTTGGAAAGATGGTTTCCGGCAAGTGATTTGGAAAGGTGGTTTCCGGCAACTTTTCTGGGCTGGGGAATTGCTGAGAAAAATCTTTGCGAGACATTTTTTGTGTGTGAGTTGTGTGTGTAACTTATGTGTGTTGTGTGTTCTAAACAACTCTGGTAGAGTTGTTTATATAGGCAGAGTTGAATTTTGAAACTGAATAAATCCTGCTCATATTTGATTTTTAAATTTCAAATTTGAATTTGAATTTATCCCGCCCAGAATTGACCAGTATAATTTAAATTTGAATTTGAATAGGTGGAGGGGGTGTAAGTGAAAATTTATTTGAAATAGTTTAGGGGGGTGAAATGGAACTTTTTTTTTTTAACGTGCGTTGGTAAACCAACGCTATGCCACCAACGCCCAAATAACGTTATGCTTCCAATGGTATAACGCCTAATAACGGCGTTATTAAGGCAATAACGGCGTTATGCCGTTACCTTTGTGAGTGCTCTTATGGTACTGGCAATGGGCATCGGCATGGCACGGCATGGGTTGATGCCGAGCGGCAACATCGCCGCCACCAGTGAGATATGAGATCATGAGTGAAATGATATTATTTGTGGGCTGTTACATACCGAAACATCTTTTTCTATATCGTTCATCCTCTAATTCAAATACCAAAAGCCCAAACAGAAGCAAAGTTTGAAAACCTTACTAACCGTTGACCAACACACCATCATCAGCAACCATGGAGAAACTCCTAACGATCGGAACAAAGATCGTGGCAGTGGGACGCAACTACGCCGCACACGCCAAAGAACTCGGTAACGCCGTCCCCAAGGTCCGTTCATATCATTTCATTCATTAATTCATTTGATCCATCAAATTATTAAGTTCTGACTGACTGTGTGTGCGTGATTAAATAAATAAAGGAGCCGGTGTTGTTTATGAAACCTACGTCGTCTTATTTGGCGAATGGAGGTACGATTGAAGTGCCTCACCCGTGGGACTCGCTTGATCATGAGGTGGAGCTGGCTGTTGTTATTAGTAAAAAGGCGCGCGATGTTGCTGAATCGTCTGCTATGGATTATATTGGAGGTATTTGATCTTAATCTCGCTATGACGCGTATACTGTGTTCTCGAGTATCACTTAAGGACGAAAAGAAAAGGAAAATGACCGAAAATGAAGGGTGATTTGAATGTTTTTTCCTACCAAAAGTGGGCCGAAAATGTTTACTTCATATTTCTTTACTTTTCCGTACTATAAAAACTTAAGAATTTAGTTACAAGACACAATGCTAAACACCCCTTAAGATGTGATATCTTAGTTCATTGTATTTGGTGTATCAATGTATGTAATGTTTGTGTCCCCGACTCCTAGTGGTACCTGCATGTTGTGTGTGAGAAGCTCCCTAACCAAATGGTTGTGGGTTCAAGTACTGCTTAGGAATATGTGAGATAGATTATTTGTGGTGTACATATGTGAGATAGTTAGTTGCCGTTCAAAAAAATAAAAATAAAATATAGCTTAGCTTATTCAGTATTTTACTTGTGGAAGTTTAACGAGTTCATAATTTATGTTGTAAAAGCATTTCTCATGTAAGTGTGGAAATATAAGTAAGAGTAATTTGCTAAATTTCAGATATTAGGAACATATGTCTCATTTCTGGTTTTTAAGCTGAATGTTAGCATAATCAGTTAGGTTTATAACACTTTTTCTACGGATTATAAATCAAGCACTAGTTATTTACAATTTCATGTTGTTAAGAGGTTTGAGTTCAATGAAACGAACTTGGGAAGTGCTCAAATGTGGTGGAAAGTCCATGTTATTGTTTGTTCCTTGTAGGGTTTTGAACTCGTGTTTCATTCTAAATAATTGGGAATGAGTTGTCTATTGATGCTTGTTTGTATGTCTTGTAAGTACTTGACATTGATATTGGGAGTTCACTGAAACATTTCAAATAATAGCAAACAAAGTATCATTATCTCTTTAGACTTACTTCATCCCCAATGATGACTTGTCACAGAAAAAAAAGGAACGAAGATAGATTTTTATTACAACATAGCCATGATCTCAAAGTTGGAGATCTGTTTCTTTTCAGGTTATGCACTTGCATTGGATATGACTGCAAGGGAAATCCAGGCTTCTGCAAAGGTATATAATTCCTATCAAGCTTTATTAATATTGTAACACCCCCACATCCAAAGATAAGGCCACCGCCACTCCTCTAACTTTGGATTTGGCTAAAAGCCCATGGTGAAAGACTAACGCTCAGTTCTCGAGTTTTAAGGGAAGGGAAATGGAAAAGAATAGGAAAGGGAAAAGAAATGGAAAAAAAAAGTAAGGGTTAGTTGTTATGTTCTTGAGATAGAGGAAATGAAAAGGAAAATAATCATAATCATGTTCTTGAGTGAGAGGAAAAGGAAAATAAGTTGGTCAAATTACATATATGCCCTTTAATTATTAATGTGAAATGTTTTAAAAGGGTATATTAGTCTTTACACAATATATAGTTCCGTTTCCTTTCCCTTTCCTCCCAAAAGTGGGAGGAAAATTTACTTATCAAATCTTCCTCTCTATTTCCTTTCCGTTTCCCTTTCCTCCTTTAAAAAAGACTCAAGAACACAAAAAACTTTAGGTTTCCTTTACTTTCCTCTTCCTTTTCAACTGGAGAACTGAGCGTAAGTTATTTGTAGCCCATAACTTTGGATAATAATAGGTTCATAATTCTCAGTTTCTACTAGTGTGGGGCGGGTTATTATAGATATCTAGATTCATATGTAAAACCATGTCTCGTGTTTTTGGAATATTTTCATAAGCAATTGTGTCAAAGTAAGTGTTAGTCCAAAATGACAGTGTAAGTATCTATTCAATGAAGGGCGAAAGGTAGAAGAATTGTCAAGCATACACTTTAAAGCTGAATGTTTTCAAAACTCTCATTACTTGGTTGATAACGTAAAGAGTTAGATCCATTTATTTGATATATGAATATGTAGTTGCAAGTTCCATTTGGGTCTCAGTTTACATAAAGTTTGACATGATTATTTATGTAGAAACTTCATCCTCAAATTCCCACTCATTCCAGGCTTCTAGCCCCTTCACTGGCAATGACATTCTTCATGTTATAAATTTTTTGTTGAATATGAATATATATAATTGGTATTGACGTTTTCTTTGGTTTATTTAAACATTACAGTCTGCAGGTCTCCCATGGACTGTTGCCAAAGGACAGGACACTTTCACACCAATTAGCTCTATTGTAAGATTTAGGACCAATTAGTCTTTATAGTATAATTTGATTTTGCGGAAATCTAGCAACAAAATCTCTTCAACAGCTGAAAAAATCAAGGAATTTTATTTGGAATTCTTGAAAATGATATATCTCGCTGACCATCATTTTTGGTTCCTCAGTTATTTGTTGATTTGGATTCTTAATGTTGTATTAGTTAATGGACAGAATAAATCTTTTGCAGCTGTCCTTATCAAAGGTTCCCGATCCTCATAGCTTGGAATTGTGGTTAAAGGTACAATACTCGAAGCATCTAGTCTTGGCTAATTCTAGCGAGAATATTCTTGTTCTGTAGGCTTGAATATTAAATAGTCATATCCTCTACATTATGGTTTTACTTCTCAGGTAGATGGAGAATTACGACAAAAAGGCTCAACAGAGGATATGATATTTAAGATCCCATTTTTAATTAGCCACATTAGCTCTATGATGACGCTTCTAGAGGGCGATGTCATACTAACAGGTACCTTTACCAACTTCTATCCCATATTTGATTAGTCACATAAGTTCTATGATGACGCTTCTAGAACCCGTGATAAAACATAACCCGATTCGACCCATTTACAAATCAAATGGAATTAGCACAAAGATGCAGCTGAGATACAGAATGTCTATTCTAATGAGTTATTTGCCCCAATATTGAGCAGGAACCCCGAAGGGCGTGGGCCCAGTTAAAGTTGGCCAAAAGATAGAAGCTGGCATAACAGGCCTCGTTGATATCCACTTTGATGTTGGAAGACGTCAAAAGTCCCTATAGACATCTAA
This sequence comes from Chrysanthemum makinoi, assembly GCA_910596185.1. Lineage (NCBI taxonomy): Eukaryota > Viridiplantae > Streptophyta > Magnoliopsida > Asterales > Asteraceae > Chrysanthemum > Chrysanthemum makinoi. The sequence continues at coordinate 294,445,107 of OU343217.1, read as the reverse complement.
ATTTGAAACAGGTATCCAGTACATCCAGTTGCCTGGATTGGCTTAACTGTGTAACCCCAGGAACACTTGCGAATAAGCATTTAGTTGTTTTAAGCTAGCACCACAGCCACTTTTTGTTGTTTTTTTATATTTTGTGGTTGCAGACAGAATTTTCATGCTTTTCATCTGGTGTTTTGCGGATACAGTTTATCATATGAGTTGTATACTTGTATAAGCTAATAAAATGAAACTAATTAGGTTACAGATTTCAAACTCGATTCTAGTACGTTACTCCAAGATTGGCAACCCCTCTTCAGTTTGTTTACTAATATCCTTAACTCCTTAAGAAACTTCAGTGTTAACAAATGGAACCAGGTCTAGAGGACAACCCATGTTTAGTTTTTCGTTTGTGTGTGTTTCTTGAACTTTTAATTATTCAAGCTACCATGAGAACCTAAAACTAACAAGTGAATAAGATTCAAGAATTGTTATAAGAAATAAAGATCCAATATATAAATAATGGTTATCTAAACTGGCAAGTGTATATATATTATATATATATTAATGGGAGGATATGAAACGGCACCAAAACATGCCGTTCGGGGCTCCTCCTTTTCTCCTCAGCCCAACTGCTCTGCCCAAACCCCTTACCATGGCCTGCTACCGACTTTGATAGCATACGTGTTCTCTGTCAAATAAACTAATAAACCGACTCATCAGTAAACCGACTTTGATTGATACTCATCTTCTTCGCACTCTTCTCGAAGGTCGGTTAACTTCGCTGGTGGTTGTTTCCTGCTATGTTATGATTTACTTGATTATTTGTTATGATGATGAGATTGTTGATTCTATTTATTGATGCGGCGTCGTAGGAGCTAACGGGGAAGAAAGGGTAATAGTAAAGCCTATTGATCTTGGTAGCGAAGTCGTGTTGTACCGAAGTTGTAAGTGGTCGGAAATCATTTTAAAGTTTCAGTTTTACATTTAATTGGGGGTTTCAATAATTTAGTATCACTTTGTTATGTTCTTTTGTAACAGGAAAGATGATGAGTTCCGAGTGCTTTGTTTGTAACTTTCAAACGAAGGTTGAGAAGGAGATGGCCTCGGTTCAAGGTATTTACTATTTGTAAATTCATACTATTATGTGTTTTGTATTATCACAACTTTTGGAATTAGGCGCCCTTTATTTTTTCATGTTTAGTTGGATTGTGTTACCGGTGTGTGCTTAATTGGTTAATTTTAGCTTAACCAGTAGTAGGTCTCAATTCAGTAGCCTTAACATAGGTTAAACTAACTTATTTGATATTTTCGGTTATGAATTGCTGCTACTTTTGATAGAATGAAATTGATAAATTACATGTGTAGTTTTTTTTTTTTTTCTTTTTTTTGGGTTACGACAAGGATGATGGTGATGGCAAGATTTAGAGAAAGGTGAAGTTTTTCGAGTGTATTACGATAGATTTTTCAAAGACAATTAACGTGAAGTCAGGCCTAAGTATTTTTATCAATATAATGGGTCGTTAAGTACTACCATCAATCATGTGTTCAAGTACTACTATCAATACTAAGTGATATTTACCACTGTTGGAAATTTCATGTACTGATTTAGGAGGCGGGTGTGTGCTTAACTTGGGCATGTGGTTTAACGACTGTGGAACCGGGTGTGTCCTCATTTGCTGTTGTCGCCAATCTAGCTAAAAGGATTGTTTTCTGCAACAGGTACATATACAGGATGTGGAGCAGTCGTGTTGGATTTTAGCACTGGAATCATACGCAGGGATACACCACCTTCTTTTATGGCCACTACAAGGATTTAGGGTTTTAATTTTGAATCTTGATTATAGGTATGAGCAAATTTCGATTTTGATTGTATAATATTATTATGCATAAGTTTTATGGTTTCTAAGCTTTGGATTAATTGCCTCTATCCTTATTGTCAGACATGTACCTGCGTTGACGGTGCAAATGCCTACCATTTTTGTATTGCTCTTTTCGTACATAAACTTTTGTTTATTCTCTTTTGTAACAGTAAAGATGAGGAGCTCAAAGTGCTTTCTTTGTGAATTTGTATCGAATGTAGACAAAGAGATGGCATCGATTCAGGTTAATTTTTTCCCTCAGTGTTTCGGAAACGTTTGCCGACTTTTGATACTCATCTATAGGTTTTGCATTGCTGGATTGCGTTTGGTGTAAACAAGTTTGCATATTCCTTTTAATACTAAATGTTTTAAACTATCAATATGAAGTGTAATTTGTTTTGTGGTTAGGTTTTAATTTCCAATATTAATATAAAAAGCATATGATTGTTATGTTAACTTAGGAACAAATATGTGTTGCCTAAAATTCAAATTGTTTCCAACCTGCATTTTGTAGGTTAACGAGGGTGATTAACTTAAGAAACAAAGTTTACGAATAAAGATTCCTGCTGTATATTGTTTCCAAGTCGACGGGTATGAAAAAAGATTGGAAAGAACTATTGTTTATATGCTTCGTATGTTATTTTTAGGTTTGTAAATTTAGTTGGCTTTTCTTTTGGTTAAATTTTTTCTTAAGGCCAATCATACGTGCATGTCTGGAGGATCGCTATTACAAGTTAATCGCATCAACCTTTTTTTAAGCATTGTTCCTAGACGTGTCTTGAATATGTAAGTAGCCATAACTTAGTACCAATTTACTCATTTAATTTCTGGATTTATTTAGTTTCCTAATCCTGGTATATGACACCATCTGTAGGAAATGCTCCCGTGTGTTGAGGAAAGATCTAATGCATAGAAAAAAATGGAGCATCACAAGGAAAATTGAACGCCTAAGACGATTACACTTGATTATGTTAGAACTGATCAGCTCAGGTTGTAAGGATATCTTAATATTTGTAGGAGAAAAGGTTGGAAGGACTACGGAGATTAGGAAACCAACGGAGGCGATCAAGCAATTAGATAATAGAACAATTGTTGCATCACCGATCGAAACGATACAACCTTTAAGGAGGTCGAATCCTCTTTAATCATTTGCACAACCGCCATATAATAGTTAATGAACTATTTCACCACCTTTCTTTTGGTTGTTACTTACTTTTTCAAATTTTTGCTTGCGAGATTTAATGCTTATATACTGCCATTTTATGATTTGCAGATTATAACTGAAGAGATGGACTAGATAGGGAGACGTGTCGCTGCTCACTACAGCGGGAGAGTTACTGTTAATGGCTTATTCACCTATACAATGCCTAATGACAAAAACTTGAGAGGATCCCAGTTTATCTGAAAGGAGTTATTTGAAGACATAGGAGAAGAAACATCTGGTGGTGAGGCAAAATAGGCAAAAAAAAGAGGCAAAACATGACTAACGCTAGAATAACAGCTACCGGACATCTCCAAATTAGCATGGTACGTGTCTGTATAATAAACGTGTAAATCAGGCCCCATGTGTAGCCCGCTAAACTATACTCCTCCAAAACCAAAAAAAAGTATGCTTTTCATCGTCAAAAACATTATGTTATATTGCAGTAACAGCGTGACCAGCAGATTGCAGCCGAGGAAGGGAAAAGACATCGTCAATTTTCAGCTCCTAGGTAGTGATTGGTATACTATTTTACGCTCTTTGATTTTACTATTTATTATAGTTTCTTTAGGAGTGAGATACGTATGTTTTGTTTAGGGAGAAAGAATTTGCCACAAACGTGTCGAGGAATCTTCCAGGAAGATAATATGTGCATGTATGGGCCTTTCTTCGTTATATGTTCCCGTTTTGAGCAGCTTTTAAGTATCACCTTTTCTGGGTGTTTGATCATTCAGTCCATATCAATGTAATCAATGTTAATGGTATCTTTTCCGGTTATCTGTTATAAATAAGTATGCCCTGTTTTGGGTGTTTGGCATGATTTGTTTCTCAATTTCTTATTGACAGTTATATATTGCTCATCCATAAAATACTTGCAGGTAATGGATTGGTATGTATTGGAGCTGTCATTAGTAGATGACTTGATGGAAATGCTCGGATACTGCAATTTTGGAGATCGGATCAGGGCATGTAAGCAGATTTTCTATTCCTCGAGAAGTTCATGCACTGTGTAATGTGATGATTCAGAAAACATATTGAGTCTCTGCCATACTCTCTGGTGCAGGTCTAGATCACAAAGGCATCGTTGTATCCGCTAGAACTTGAGTTGAGTTTAAGTTCTACTATTGTTCCCATGTAGATCGAAACAGGTGAACTTAAAACTAATTTTTTTACATATTTGAAATCAGGCAGGTGAATCAATTGGTTTTCATCAGGACGTATACCTCTTTTTCCTATTTGATTTATTTAGCCTTTTAGCCTTTTTTCGGGTTACCGAGAACAAACTTTTGGCCGTAGGAAATCTCAGCTAAATGATAGACACTTAAAATTTGTAAACAAATGGTGATGCAATCTATTTTGTGGATGCAGACCAACGATCACAGCTAAAGATGCAGTAGCGGTAATGGACCATTGGGTCGGAAGAAAGCTCATGTGTTTGGTCACTCAATGGGTTAGTCACAAATTATAGCTTTCACATTGTATTATCATTAGATGTATTTTACTCATATGTAATGTGTGAAGTGAATAGAATTAATTTAACTATTAATACCACAACATAAAACATGTGGTTATGTGGGATTGTACACAAAACATGAGGTGATTGGAAGAACTTATGTTTATTGGTTTGTGAATATTTGCACGAACATGGGTTCATTTGTTTGTAGACTTGAATCGGGTTGGGTAGAGGCCTCACACGAGTTCTTTCTGTGTGTGCGCAAACCGCAAAGTGGGCCGTTTGGCTGCAACGTAACCCAGTCTCAAAAATTGTTTAGAAGTCTGCAATGCTACTATAATAATGCATACATAAATGACGAAAAATAGGATTCCTGTAATGTTTAAGTGATGCAAAACATAATTTTGACGACGCAAGTACATAATACGTCTTATAAAAAACACAGTCGTAGTCTGTTCAACATATTTGACATGTATTTTGTACATGAACAGGTATGTGCGAAGTACTTACACCGACGACAAGGTGCCCTAAATGTTCTTCTATGAAGTACAGAGTGGAGCACTTACTGCCAAATTTATCTATTAGGCATGCAATTGAGGTAAGACCTTTTGATAATACTTTTGCTAAAATAATTTAGAGATGGTTAAAATAGTGCCTTTAAGATGTGTGACACATTCATTATATTTTGATGACCAGAAAAGTTCAATAGGATGTAGAATGTGCGTTCACACTATAAAATCTATACGAGGGTGTTTGGATACTGATGCTTGGTTACATCAAAAGTAACACTTACGGATCTTTTCATCACTGCTGTAACAGATTACATAGGAATCACCATGAAGGTATTGACACAAAGCTAGACTCAATTTCCCGCTTTAGCATGTAATCTGTAAGTGTCAGACCCGAAACTGTCACATTCATACTCCGTTAAACCACTTATGGTTTTGACACAAATGTATTGAATCTACAGGTACGAAGAATTTGTTGGTCCAACAGGACCTTTCATGCTACGATCAAGCAAGATGCAAACACAACATCATGAACAAATTCAGGGTCCACTTTCATTGAGCACATTAATGGGACTGGATCCAGACTCTCATACGGTATGTTTGCGACTTACATACAAAAAAAATATCACAAGTAAAACTAACACTTTGAATTTTTCCATACCAGAACCAAATTTTCACAAACGAAGCTGTGAAGGATCAATATATTAAAAAAAAAAAAGTTAAGATGGAATTGAACATAGAAGAAGCGTTTAGAGCGAAAGAGCATGCAGAGAAGCTATTTTTGGTAAATGATTACATGGGTGCGAAACAGTACGCTATAAAGGTTAAATCTTTATGCCTGCAGCTCGAGGGCGTGTCTCAAATGGTTACGGTATCGGAAAAATCCCGCTGCTAATGTAGGATGTAAATTAATGTACATGTCGTGTAATCACATTATTTCTAAAAATATGTTTCATGGCCTCAAACTCTTATGTTTTCATGGATACAGTTACAGATACATACAAGGTATCGTTCTTTAGAGGCGTAACATTTAGTTCCAGAACACCACTACCTGTTGTGCCAAAATTACAATATGACAAAAGTACTTTTATCAGCAACAAGTCCAAAACCAATCACAGAATCTGCTCAGTTATAAATATCATCTGAATACACATTCGCCTAATACACAAACGACCGGTACTTAAGCTCATTCAAGTTTAGAGTATATCGATAAATATAAAATGCCCCGCCGCAACGCGGCAGCATCGTAGCATTCCTTGTTTACTAAAAATAAGAACAATTAAATATGCATAGCTGTCATTCTTAAAATCAAAGCTAAATATAAATATATATGGTTTTGTTAAACAATGTTCACTGGTCAATGTTTAATATGAATTTAAAAATAAAAACTTACTTTGTTAAATAAAAAATACATATGTTTAAGTTAATTTTTATGTTCATTTATTGTGCGTTAAATATATAATTACTTCAAATATGAAAAGAACAGGTCGTTTCTTTAAATATGGAAAAAACAGATTGTTTAATGTGTATATCAAGTCTTTTAATAAGTTAATGTAGCTTCAAATCATTTTTCATCCTCCATTGTTAAAGGGTTCTGGTTCGGCTTATGGCTTATTTGGTTTTGCGTTTATGTTTCATAAGCTCACTTTTTGTGGCTTATTTTGAACTTCTCGGCTTATATAAGTTTGTTATGCCATATAAAGTTTATATAAGTCAAAAAGTTACGAAATAAACCATGAAAAGACTTAGAGGCTAGGGTACGGTAGCTGCTGGCTCAAGCCATGGTGCTCGGCGCGAGCCTATGGCACGACTTACCACACCGGTGTTGGGCTGGTAGCTTCTGGCGCCGTGGCTACCAGCTCACGCCAAGGGATTTTTTTTTTTTTTTTTCGTTGGTTTTTTTCTTTTATGATTGTGTTTGTGTTTTGTGTTTTATGTTTGAGTTGTGTTTTTTGTGTGTTGCAAGTTTGACAGAAGAAGATGGCAGCAGGACTAGGAGCACGGACACGCCGGAAACCTCGGAGTGGCAGTGTCGGACACGTGTCGGTTCGGACACGTGTCCGACACGCACGTGCCGTGTCCCACGTCCGATTTTGGACACGGGTTGGACACGGGTAGGACATGAATGGTGTGTTTCTGATTACAGATCTGTCAATGATGGCACTTTCTATGATGGCTTGGCGGTTGAAACTGCATATAGACACGTTTGAACATGTCAAGAGAGATATGTAGAACCGTGAGAAGTATTGACGGTTGAATCATTTGTTGGGTCTTATTTTGCGGTGACCATTATATGAACAAAATAAAAGATTTTTTTTTTTTTTTTTTTTTTTTTTTTTTTTTTTTTTTTTTTCGGCAGCTGTGATAAAGATAGAGAGATGACATAGGTTTTTAGAGGATAAGGATCCTCTAATGTTCATTTGAACATTAGAGGTAATGTTATGCTTGTGGTAATTGTACACTTGAGATAAAATAAAATAAATGTTTTGCACTAATAGCGATGTACAATTATTACAAGCACAACATTACCTCTAATGTTCAAATGAACACTAGAAGATTCTTATCCGTTTTTAGATTACGCTTAAAAAAGCATATCATTAAATCCCTGCCTAAAGTTATTGATAAGTTAGGATGTAAAGTTTCATTACTACCCCTTTGTCATTCGGCATTTATTAAAAGTTACATGATCTTTTATTTAATAACAATTATGCCACAAACATTCCTTCAATATATATACATATATATACATATATATATATATATATATATATATATATATATATATATATATTCCCTGTGTCCATGCCGTGTCCATGTCTTATATTTTTAGATTTTGCCGTATCGCCGTGTCCGTGTCGAACACCGTGGCAGTGTCCGTGTCCAGGGACGGAACCAGGGTGGGTCCCGGGGGGTCCCGGGACACCCATGGAATTTTGAGGCGTAGTGTTAATTTTTGTACAAACCCTCGATTTTTTGTAAATGCACCTGGTCCCAAAAAATTGTGTTCCACATTTTGTATAATTTTTCGTAAATACACCTGGTCAAATTGTGTTCTGGTTCCGTCCATGTCCGTGTCCGTGCAACCTAGCAGCAGGAAGAAGGGAGCTAGAAGGAAAAGAAATAGTATTAGGTTTACTCATTTTTGTTATTGGGCCAGGTTTATTAACTCATACAGTTGGACTAGGTATATGAGTATAGAGTTAACACTTTGGGTTTGCATTTGGGAATAGGAAATATTTGTACATCTTTTTTTTTAAACATTTTATTCAAGTAATTATGTGCTAGTAATTCATTTATTTATATAAACAAGTGTTCGATACCCGCCACTCCGTGGCGGGGTTTTTCCGATACCGTGACCATTTGAGACACGGCCTCGAGCTGCAAAAATAAGGTTGGGATAACGCATTCAGATCTTGTACTGTTCTTTTGCCAAGCCTAGCTTCTGAATCTATAAACAAAATACGTCCATCGTTTGTTTTTGGAATAATCGAGCCCATTCCTTCGGGAGAATAATAGTCAGGTAGCACGATGTGCACACCACTACTTGGACAGATCACCAGTTTTGCATCTTTATCAGCGAGATTTTCAACAGAGTCGCAAAATGGCCCACCCGCATTAACAACCACTTTTGCATATGTATCGAACTCTGTGCCTGTAAACAAATAAAGAGTATGAATCAAATATAATATTCCAATAACAAATATTCCCAAGGGTATATAATTTGGGAATATAAGATTGGATACCCGTGAGGTAATTGAAGTGTTGACCGAACTTAGATGATGTATTGGTTTATGTTTAATTCTTTATACAGTTGGCTATTGCAAAGACAGCAGAAACAGAAAATTAAACATGAACTAATATAACATACGCATCATGTGCTGGTGACATCAGATATAAACACTATTAATATTACCTGATAAGTTGCCCCGAATTCTTGCTCCTATTATCCGCTCCCCGCCAAAGAATTTCCAAGAAGTTGGTATTGGACCTCCTGGGATGACAGCAAAACAAAAGTATATAGCAAGCGCATAAAATCATGGATTCGTTACTTTCTAAGAAACGGTCGTATTAAAAAGCATGGATTCAAGTAAACAATAAAAAAAATCAGCCAAGAACAATTCTTATGTGTTGCTCTCTATCACCCCCTGTTCTCATATTAAATAACTTATTGGATAACTTATTCTAATCACACCCTGTTCTCATATTAACAAATCATTTCGTTCAAAATAGCGTAATCATACCTGATCTTGTCTTTAATATTCTCAGATTTTCAAACACTGTGACATATAAGCAGCTATCAGACTTCCACATCCTTTTAGAGCAACTCCATATGATGTTCGATATCTTGAATACTGGCAACGAAAAACTATAAAATCAGGAAACAATCACAGCAAGATATAAGAGTTTAAAGTAATAGTGACCTGAATGAAAGGGAAAAAAGAAACTGGTTCACGTAAAAATTGAAGGACCTGTTTTTTACCTAAAAAAGTTGACTCTTGAGGCCGGGCAACATAAAAAACTCTTGATTCTTGAGGCCAGACAACAGCGGTGGTACAAAGGGCCCGAATATCTGGTGGAACTGCTTAGTCTTTCCCCGTACCAAAATTTTGTGTACCAACTTGAGCAAATGCGATCACAGGATCTTAAGGCTTTATACCCTATCGGGGAGACCTTCACAACAAATATGAAATGCATAAGGAAATGACGTGCCATAATCCAAGATGCGGACCAGATAAATTAAGAGGGAGCGACTGGTTGGGGATAACTGACCTGTACATGAGGTTGCTGTTAATGATTCAAGCACCATCGGTACATATTTCATGGCTGCAACAATCATTAAGGTTCGTAACCGTGCTAATTTCTGATAAGGCTTGAACCGACAGCTGAAGAGTTAAACTTGCGAAGAAGAAGGGAAAAGAGAATTTATAAGAAATTTTAGGAGGAAAGAAGCCTAACCACATTTGTGATTATTGATAGCTATATCAGCACACTACTGAAAACGACATTCGATTTCTTTGCCATCTCAGCCGCCAGCTTCCTTTTTGTCCGCAACCACCTCTCCAGCCGCTACAACCTACCCCACAAAGAGTGTCACAACCCCATCCGTCAACTAAATAAAAGAGCAAAATTAGCAGTGTGTTTCTATTTTGTAAATGACCTGGAAACAAAGCAACCACTAATAATTGACGCGAAAACTGGTTATACACAATTACTGTCTAAAAACTGAACTGTTTTCAATAAACCTTCTTGAATTTCATTACCTCTATTAGCGTACTCAAAACTAAGTATTCCAACATGACCCTCATCAGGAACCTGTTTACCAGTCATTCGTTTCAGTTTCGTTCCTTATTTTTCACCTGATCTTTACTCGTGCAACCATTGCATTAAATGCAGTCAGGTTAATCCAAACACTTGTTAACTACACAAAATACTGTATGTTTGTTTGTATTACTGACCCCCGTTCTGTTCGTAAAAAAAATGAGCAACAAAAACATAATTATTATGAAGCCAAAGTCCAAAACTGTATGCCCAAATGACAAAAGTTTAACACCTATCCCAACAATAAGTTATAAGTAATTAATATATACGTAAATCAATACTTTTATACTGATGAGTTCATAATCTAACATACCTTGGCCCTATATATGGCTTTTTTCGTTGGACGCGACTATCATAGAACAACCCCCTTCCAGGTTTCAGTACCTTGCGCTGCAATATGAAACCGCTGTCGATGAGTATAATCTAATCAAACACTGACGTTGTGACTCAACAAATCAATTAAAGAAAGAATTTAACTTGAGTCATAGAGTTTACATGGCCTGGTGTAAAGTATTAGTATAATTAAAGGTATCAATTGTTTAGAGAATCCTATACTCATAAGGCAAGTATTTATATACATGCGAGTTTATAGTTTAACATACCTTGACGTGACAAATGTTGGTGCTGCTTATTTATTTGTAGGCGAAGTCAAAATAGCTCGTAATCCAAAAGATAAGCTTAAACAAACACCGGCCTAGATTTCAGCTATTATTCCAAAATAAATCAAACATGGAAACTAACATTTTCGCGTACACGGCCCAATTTCGCAACAAAAAAGCAAAGGTCACAAATCTTATACCTCTGGATGATACTGCATCGCATATAACCACCTCCCAGTGCACTCCACAGCCGCAATGACACCTTGCAAAGTTGAGAAAAAAATAAATAGAACACCCTCAAACCGAACTAACACACATAGATTATTTATTTATACGCATAGAAATCGATTGACCCAAAACAGAAAAACGATTACCATAGAGCGACACTAATGCTACACCAAGTATTAACATAATAACACGATTATACATGGTTCGAGGCGACAACCAAAACTGAGTATCAAGTGAGAATGGACATCAGTGGAGATATATAGATAAGCTACAAACATCTAATCACTAATTTTCACTCCAATTCAATGTTACCAATCTAATTTGAAGCACAAACACACATATAACAGGCAATAACATATTTTAATAATAATTAAAAATCTATAAATTTCACTAATAAATTAAATGACAACATTTAACATATGATAAAGAAATCAATTAAAGGTATATATTCAGGTTATTGTTGTATAACTACCTTCAAGCGGGATGTTCGGCTCCGGATTGAAAAAGATGAGAAAGCTGGAAGATCAAACGGTTGCGCTTGTTGCGAATCATGTTTCCGATATCTTCATCTAACAGATCCTGTTAACAAAAAAAATATAAATGTTATAATTTATTAGAAAAAAAAAATAAACGATTGAAATGAAAGTGAAATGGGTTTACGTTGGTTTCGAAGAGTTCGCTGAAGGCTTTCTTGTTAATTGTTGTATGCTCTTCACTACCGAATGGGATAAATCAGCGGTGTATGTGTGCTGAGATTGATCAGGCGGTGGAACGTTATCACGAATGGGATAAGGCGGTGGAATACTCGAGAAGAATGAAGAACAGCAAAAACGGTGGAACAATATACATACTCCGGCTTTGGATACGGGGTAAACCACGGACGAAAAAAAGCCCAAAAGAAAGCACACAGCCCAGCCCAATGAATAAATCCGGATAAAAAAATGGTTTGTGGCGGAAAACGCCCATCTATTAGTGTTTATATAAATGAAAAGAAAAAAAAAGAAATATATATATGTAGGGTCTAAAGGTGCATGACGGCACTAGAAAACTGGTGTTATGTCATGGAAGGGTGTTTTGGTGTCATAGGCAAAACTTGTGTCATAGGAAAAAGTTGCTGAAGTGACACCACTTTTTCTCACGACACCATCTACGGCACCACACTGTATCTAGCCCTCTTAGAGTGGAACCAAATAAGTAATACTATACTATAGTTGAGTGCAACTGTTAATTTTTTTATTTTTTATTTATTTATTTTTTTTTTTTTATAGAAATCTAGACAAAACAAAAACCTTTGCAGTTTCCAAATTTTTTAGCATAACTTCCAGAGTTACTTCGTAGGAAATACTTGTAAGATGAGTAATGTCAACCCATTACATTGAAGCACAACCCCATTTAGAGTTGAAGGAGAAGACTTGAGCCGAAGGGATGATCACAAAGATTGATATAAGCACAAATAAAATCCGGAAAATATATATTTATTTTCATCTCCAAGAAGAACTTATGTGCTAAACCATAATCACAAAGCCAAAATATTATAGAAAAAAAGCCTCAGATTAGCATGAGCAAGTCTGTTAAAGGTGTTTTATTC